>CM021110.1:316588012-317048615 GCA_007115665.2 Sequoiadendron giganteum
ACTCTCTACCCTAAACCCTAATCCCTCAACCCTTAATCTCTCAACCCCTATAACCTCTACCCTATATATTGGACCCTCAACCCTAATCCATCAACCTTATACCTTAAACCCTTAATCTTCAACCCTCAACCCTTCAACCCTCTACCCTTTACCCTATACATTAAACACTCAACCCTCAACCTTCAATCCTTAAACCCTAAACCCTCTACCCCTTACATTGGACCTTGAACCTAATCCTTCAACCATATACCCTCAAAACTATACCCTAAACCCTCTACCCTCAACCAAGTAAACCCTTAACCCTAAACCCTTAACCTCAAACCCTTCAACCCTAAACGCTTAAACCTAAAACCTTCTACCCTATACCCTCAACCAAATACCCTCTACCATCAAACCTATTCCATCAACCCTCAAACCTTAAACCCTACTACCCTAGAAACCATCAACCCTATAGGTCCTCCATCCTAATCCCTCAACCCTATACCCTCAACCCCTATCACTTTCTCTCTATCTATACATCTCACCTCTCCCTCCTTCCCTCCCTCCCACCCTCTCTAATTGTCTCAATGTACCATCTCCCTCTTTCTGCCCACCTCTTGTTCAATCAATCCCTACCACCCTCTCTCACTCCCTCTCTCTCACACCTCGTCTCACTACCTATCTCTCAAGTCTCTCCCTCTCACCCCCTCACACTCTCAAGTCTCTCCCTCTCACACTCTCAAGTCTCTCCCTTTCACACCCTACCTACATAACCCTCTCTTTCTCTTTGTCTCTCTCTCTCTCCCTCTCCCTCAATTCTCTCTCTCCCACCCCCTCTCTCTCTCCCTCTCCATCAATTCTCTCTCTCTGACCCCCCCTCTCTCTCTCTCCCTCACTCTATCCCTCCCACCCCCCCCTCTCTCTCTCCCTCCCTCTATCCCTCCCACCCTACCTAGCTAAGTCCCCCTCAATCCAACCCCTTCTCTCCCACTCCCTCTCTCTTAAACTCTCACTTCGACCCCCTCTCCATCTCTCTAGACTCTCTCTAAACTCTCCCTTCATCTAAAGACATACATAAATTCATACATACAAGCATAATACATTTGTACATATAATCTTACATCCATACAAGCATACATACATACATGTACATAAAAATATATCAGCATACATAAATATATTAGCATTTAACATAAAGTAAGAAATAACACGAGCGCATTTTAATGCGCGCGCGTTATGGCTCAGTAGACATGTTCCCCACAGAAGCAAAAACCATGTAAAGTGAGAAATAACGCTTGCACGTTATAACGAGAGCGCGTTATAACGTGCTCGCGTTATATCTTGCTTTGAGAATTACCGAACTTTAAGCTTGGTATTGCCTTGGAATTCCAACCCAAAGGTTTGGAGGGCATTCCCAATGACTAGAGACGTGTTTTTAAGAAATCCACCATATTTCTCATAATCGAGTTTGTGCTCACTGTTAGGATTGCACATGGTTCAATATCGAAAAAATCGAGCACATGGGTAATGTTGGGTTATCTCTTAGCTATCCAACGATGTAATTTTTTTCACGTTTTGAAAATGTTAAGTCTTTCATCCATAATTTATTTTATCTGTATGTCTTTTTTTTGCCAAAAAGCAGTGTTTGGTATTTTTTTCGTTATAAATTAACCGTTCATCAATTTTTCAAATAAATTACATTTTTAGAAACTAGACTCCATTCTACAAAATTAAAAAATAAAAAAAAAAAAATCAATTAGTTTCCAAAATTTGTAGGGGTAGCACGGCCAAAATTCTATTTTCAGGATATGTCCACTTCACAAATTCGTAAAAAATCAAATATTCATTAAAAAATTATCAGAAAAATCGTGCATCAACTACATACTGTTAGCTAACTTCTGACCATTGCTATTTTAAAAATACTAAAAAAAAGTTCACTGTACGAGGGTCGTACAAAAGTTGCTATGTTATGTTTTTTTGACAAAAACAACACCAATTTGTGTACGTCCCTCATTTGAACCCCTTAATCTCAATCATTTTCAAAATAAATTAGTAGTTTAGAAAGTAGACTTGGAACACTTGAATCCTTCTTTTTGTTCCATCTCAAAATTTTGAGTCTAAGTATCCTCAATTTCACATCCAAGGTCAGTATTTTCCGATTTCAGGAAAAAGTTGTTCACTTAAGTCCCCTTTTTGGGAACCATCTTGGTGCACTTACCCAAAAGTCAACACGTAAAACGTGTTTAACAACTTACCTTGTTTTTTCAGACTTCGTCCATGTGGCTGACGACTTTTATACCTAAAATTGATAAAACGAAAAGGGTTTGTAAAGGAGCTTCTCAGCTTTCTACCAATATAAATTATATTTTCTTTAGAATCTAATAAATAATTATTATTTATTTTTTATTAGAATTACAACTAAAGTCCTGATTGATAGTCTGATAGAAAAACATCTATAATTTTCAAACGGTATCACATTTTTTGAATCCAAAACATGCGTCACATTCTATGCTTCACATACTATAGGATTAAAAAAAAGAAAATGAATTCCATTAAGTTTTGACCAAGTTAAGGTGGTCAGACATACGAGTTTTTATATTTTTAAAAAGTTGTAATAAAAATTCATAATTAATTATTTATTTGAAAACAAATTACAAAAAAAAATGCATCACATCCAGACATGAGTCCTCTACTTATATCTAAAATTTTATAAAAAAATATTATGATTTTATTATGGTTAGGGTGGTTAGACAGACACCTACTTTTTATTTTTTCCCTAAAATTTTAGTACTATTGCATTGAAATTTCAAATTTTCACCAAATAGATTTTTTTTTTTACAAAAATTAACCTAGTAGTTTATAAACTACATTCAATTTGCCCCAAATTCTATTCTTACATATTTTTGAAATAATATAGATAACTTATTCAAATTTTTATGTCAAGTTGCCCAACTCTGATTTTCTGAATTTTCATTGCCACTTAAGGACCTTTTTTTTCCATGATGATCCTGCACATACCCTTATGTGAATAATGTGTTGGGCAGATATCGAAGAAGAGTGTTTTGTTGAAAGTAAGGGTTGTTAAAAATTAAGAAGCTCAAATTCAATACATTGTCTTCTTACTATGTGCATAACACTAACTATTGTCATTGAAAAACATATTTGCTAATAATGGTTTTGAATGCCACGTTTTTGGTTTTTTGTCCGTTCACGCCAAACAATTATTTTGAAAACCCACAGGTGCTGACACGATTTCTCGACGACGGGACAACAAATGGCATACGGGATGAGACGTCTGGCCCTCAAGTCTTTCCTTCCCGTCCGACAACCTTTTCTCTCACCAGTCCCACCTCTTCTATCGCGACTCTTTTCCCCATGCGGTATGCGGGGCATATCCTATGTTATATACATATGTGAATTTTGTCCACGAGTTAAGGAGGGAGCAAGCTAACTCCTAGACAAAATTCTCATATGTATATAACATAGGATATGCTAGTTTCAGGCGTAAATTCACATATGTATATAACATAGGATATGCTGGTTTCAACTAACTCCTAGACAAAATTCACCTATGCACATTGAAAAACGCATGAAAAACATACATAAGAACATACGTGGATACATACATAACATGAGCAGACGTCGTAGTGAAACAGTGGGTTTTACAATAGTTCGAGTTTTAGGAGACAGTGTGTTTTCCAAAACAACAATGTATAAAATGG
Organism: Sequoiadendron giganteum; assembly: GCA_007115665.2. NCBI lineage: Eukaryota > Viridiplantae > Streptophyta > Pinopsida > Cupressales > Cupressaceae > Sequoiadendron > Sequoiadendron giganteum. Next base: position 316,591,714 of record CM021110.1, read on the forward strand.
CAGCAAAAATGGGATTGGATGTGGGCTTTTTTCCATTTCCCAATTATGATTTTGAATGCCACGTTATGCCCTTTTCTATCCATTCCGAAAAATAATGCGAACAATGGCGACATTCCGGGTTTTACATGATTTTCGAAATATAGCATTTCATTGCAGAACCCACAGATTATGCTTTCTACAAACATTATTCAATAATTTCACTCATATTTCTACAATGGGTTGTCGCTTATTTCATTCGGAAAGAGCAAAATTCGAAAACCAGCATACGAGGAGGAAACGAACAAAAATTTCAAAACCCCAAAAAAACCCTTTCAACTAAATAGTTTCTTCGGCAACCCCAAAATTTTAAAACTAGAGATGGGAGGAGACGAAAAACTAAAACCTTCAACTGAAAATAACAAACCCTAAAACCCGCAATGAATGCTTATTCATTTATTCGTTGTTCATGGCATAATGGGAAGATGGCACATACACAGAGCGGATATACATACCTGAAGGAGCTCCGCATGGCTGCTACTGCTACTCTTGCCCTTGCTATCCACCAAAACGTCGCCGTCCAAAAATGGAGAAAATGGGACCTTGTCTGGGCTTTTTGATATTTGCTATTAATGGTTTCGAATGCCACGTTTTTTGGCTTTTTGTCCATCCACGCCGAATGATTATTTTGAAAAACCGTCGACGTTGACACGATTTTTCGACGATGGGACAACAAATGGCATGGAGGATGAGACGTCTGGCCGTCATGTCTTTCCTTCCGTCCGGCAACCTTTTTTGTGGCCGCGGATCCCACCTCTTCCGTCCTGGCTCTTTTCTCCATGCAGTATGAGGGCATATGCTATATTATATACATAGATGAATTTTGTCTAGGAGTTAGCTTTCGCCCGCCATAAATCCATGGGAAGAATTAATTGATAATGTAATTTCCACATTACAGGAAATAAAACCTAGCAAATGATGGGAGGGCAGAGTTTTGGAAGGTCGCGAGGACGTGACTGCTAAAAACATAAGGGAAAAGGGTATGTGTTTTCAATCTTCCCCACTACGACACTGCAATTGACAAAATATACAGGTGTGTGAATCAGCTATCCTCCCCCACAATGGCGGCTCTCTTTCTGTCATCAATGCCTGTGTTCAAATCTTCAATCTCCCATGGGAATAGCAGTCAAATTCACAACATCATACCCATTAAACTAGCCCAACTGAATAAACTACATTTGCATCAACCATCTGCAGCTCCTCATTTTTACACAAGCAGGAGAGGGAGAAGGAGCCTCAAGATAGTCAGGCTAGCCATTCAATCGGGTAGCTCAGTCCACAAGTTTTGCGAGGAGGGGCGATATGACTTGGCTGTGGAGTACGTGCGAGAAATGATTTCAAAGGGCAGCATGCCTGATAAGCTCGCTCGTGATGCCGTCATTCAAGGGCTGTGTGAGGAGAACTATTTTACCGAGGCTACTGAATTTGTTCTTGTCATCTGCCCGCCTGATGTTGCTACATACGATTGTCTAATAGATGCTCTTTGCCAGAAGGGTCAGCTGGGTATTGCCAAGGCTGCACTAGGGCTTATGCGGGAGAGGGGTGTGACTCTTGATTCATCAAGTTATACTCGTTTGATCAATCGGTTAGATAGAAAGAGCCTGGTGGATGAGGCTGTGGGGTTGAAGGAGGAGACAATGGAGAAGGGAGTTGAGCCTAATAGTGATGCTCCTCTTACTGAATGAAGTAGACCAAGACAGAAGCTGTGCATGGAGAAAAGTGGAGGTGTTGGTCACATCTTTAAAGTTTTTTTATCAGGCACAGTTTTTTTGGATTTGAATGTGATTGCCTATAAGATGAACTGTTTGTTTCAGTTATTTTAGTGTTTTTTTTTGGGTTATCTTCTAGCTTGGTTGTGAATAGTAAATATGTAAATATACATAGTGTAGGATAAGTTTTGGTTGACAGATTATCATTTATTTCTAAACATGGTTCCTGACACGAAGTAAAGTTTGAGCTTAGTTCTGGCGGGCTAGGGCAATCAACGTCGTTTGCCCATTATGCAGAGGTCAGACTGTTCGACTTTTATGGTTTGCAAGATTTTGTCAATCATCCATTAATTAGGTCTAATTTCTAGGTCATCATAGGATTGAGTTTAACTCAAAGTAAAGATTTAGCTTACATCCGATGCCTTAGGGAAATCAGCCCCATTTGCCAAGTATGCAGAGATGAGACTGCTGGGATTTATTGTTTGCAAGGTTGTGGTGATTCGTCCTGCAATTAGATCTAATCTTGAGGGCAGCATAGGAGCTATTTTAGTTTCACAGTTTGCCATTTCTCCAAACAGTACTTAACAGAAAGTAAAGTTTTAGTCTACATCCAATGCACTAGTGTAACCCAACCTATACACCAAGTATGGAGAGGTGAAACTGCCAGGATTTATGGTTTCCAAGGTTGTGATGATTTACCTGCATTTAGATCTAATCTCTAGAGCAGCATTGGCTTAAGTTTAGTTTAACAATTTGCCACTCTAGACATGGCACTTAGATGAAGTCCAGTTCCAGCTAACATACAATGGGGTAGACCAATCAACCATGTTTGCCAAGTTTGCAGAGGTAAGACCGTTGACCTTTTAAAGTTTACTTGTTGGTGATTCGCTTTCCAATATGTAGGTCAGCAGTTTTATCTGAATTTCAACATTCACAGTTAGAAATTTTACACATCTGAATTTTTAACTCAGGCTCCTAGGAAGTGCAGGGTTGCAATTGAACTCTGAACCTCGGCATGTACATAATTTTTTTAAAAGTTACAAACAAAAGCTTTACTTTGATATTTAATCATTTATACTGCCTTTATGATTAATTATAGATAGTTACTCTTTGTGTCTGTCCTGTTTATTGCTAGTTCTAACCATAGTATCAAATACAAAACTTCAAATTGAAAAAATAAATCACAGTTTTTGTTTTTTTGGCCTTATTCAAATTGAAAGAAGAAATCACAGTTTTTTCCGGCCTTGGGAATTAAAACTTTCTTCTTAACTCTATCCTTAGCCTTAAGCAACGTATATTTTCAATTTTTATCATTTTCGACCATTAATATAATGGAAGTTATTTATAGACTACACTTTGTGGGATATTTTTGAAAACAAGTCTATATGCCATTTAATTGGTCTGAGCATAATTGACATTGTGTATATTGATTTTTAATGGCAATGGCTACTATGGTACTAACTGAAAATATGTTTTTGGAGCAAGGCCAGCTAGCTTTGTACTAATCGATCAACTCATCTTACCCAACACAACATTTCATATTTTTCACTATATCATATACAAATTAAAAAATTTATCTGATGTCTACCGAAAGGCAGTAAGAGATGTTGCTATGATTAGAATGCACTTGAAACTTGCATTAAAATTCTTTTGAAAGAGCTCGACGCATGCAATTTGGTTGGCTTGGTATGTAAAATCTGGAAATTAAACTAAGCAATGAATATATGTGTGGTTGCTCTGTCTGAAGTAAAACTGTTAACCTTTAAAATAATAAGTAGTTGCTGCTTTAAAGAAATTAAGTATTGAATCTTAATTGAAGGTATGAAAAATACAAGGACCCCAAAATCAATTTTCTTCTTCATCAGATTTTTTCTTCTTTTCTTAAGAATCCTAAACATATAATTGATCTGGTTAGGTGTGATCTCCATGCTTGTGTAAATTCAAACTCAAACTACAGCCGTGGATTTGTTACTGTCAGAAAATTAATTTGATGCTGTTTTCAAAAAGCAATGTGCAGCTTTTAAGAATCCAGGCAGCAAATCAACTAACAATGACCGTCTGAAAAACTGTGAGATGGTAATTCTGACAACATCTAGTTCAGAGAAGAATTCCAACAGCCCTTTCCAAAGGCAACATAGTTTACAGCCATTATTAAATGGAATAAATTTCCAAGATATTGAATCATTTTAACATATTAACATTTTATGTCTTCTCGAAGTCTAGTAGGAGCTTTACCTCGTCTGAAGATGTGCAAGCAGTCAGTTCTCACACCTATGTATAGTGGCAAAAAATAGTAAATTAAAACAATATGATAAAAGCAGAAATGTTCCAAGGATAAACATTCGTTAGTTGCTCAACTGGGTTCTAGAGTAAATCTAATTAAGTTCAATTCATTATAAGAGTGCTGTGAGCCCAACTGTAGTTGGCTGCACTGCTACAATCTGCAGGTCTGAAAATAGACCAAAAAATAGACCAAAATTGAAGTTGTGAAAATTCTAGAATTGCTTTGACTTAAACCATGTGTCTGAAACTTAAGATAAACTGGAATCTGAACCAAATTGTTCCTAAATCTTCTATATTGTTTTAAAACTGAAAAGGATGCTATGAAACGTAAATTGTGAAAACTGGAAACTGGAAAGAGAATTAAACCTTCACTTACAGAAAGAATTTTCCTGTGAGTGTAGATGCTGATTGAGGTTCAAATCCAAGACATTATGGATGTTACCTTGTCCAAAACACAGCCTGAGACTTTGCATGTAAACTGCTTTCCTAAAACTTGCCCTACTCTACTGTTGAAGAACATTTATTTCCCTATACATAAAATTTGCCTCCTTTACCTCCTAAAAACCTATTTATAAAATTTATTCTACTTTCATAAAACATGCTCTACCTTTCTACCCGAGATAACTTTTCTGAAAGGGTGTGGATGTCGATTTGAGCACAAATCTAAGACAATATGGATGTTACTGAGGCCAAAACTGTGTCTAAGACTTTTGCTCAAGAACTGCTTTCATAAATTTTGCCCTACTCTCCTACCTAAGATTCTATGCGCTATATTTTTTTCTACTCTAGCTCTTTTGCCTTTTGAATGTAGGATTTTTCTCTCTGGATTCACAAGATTTGTCCCAATGGATCTGCAAACACTCGAGAAAATGTCAGTAGACAATGAATTATCAGCCCCCTTGAATTGCTCTCCCCCTATGCTATTGTAGTGAAGGGCCAAACAGATTTGTCAAGTGAAAATAAATCCTAAAGATTTTATTCAAATTTCATATGAATGAACTAAACAGCTCTACCATGGCCAATTGGAGGGAGGGAAATGCTGATTAATTTTATATAAGTAAAGCTTATGATCAGGTTAATTGGGAACCCTCGATCAAGGTTCTACTCAAGTTTGGATTGAGTATGGATTGGTGTAAATGGATATTCAATTGCATTTGCACTCCAAAATTTTTAGTTATCAGCGGATGCTCATATGCTTCTTCAGTGGCTCCAGAAGCCTTAGACAAGAGGGCCAAGAATCATCTTTCCCGTCCATTATAGTGGCAGAAGCACTAGGTTGGACATTCCCTCATGCCAGGGAAAGGAACGAGATGTCTCTTTACAACATTTGGAGGGAGAAAAACCAACAAAGCAAGACAAATCAAGAGAATGTTTATGATGACACTTTAAGGAAGAGCATTAATAACAATGATTCCAAACACTTTTTCTATTAACGATGCCCAACAATGACAAATGTATTTGGCAGACTCTCAAATTTGCAATTGGTTAACTCCTCATTATCTTGAAGTTCCTCTTTTTGTTGGGCGATGCAGGGAATACCTTTGGAACAATCCAATTTAAAAGAAATAAGGAAAGGATAGCTTCTTGGAAGGGTAGACAGTTTTCATACTTAAGGCGACTCCATCAGATGTGCATTTTTTACAAGTAGAGCCAATTTATTTATTCCCAATCTTGGAGTTACTCTTTTTGTTGGGCGATGCAGGGAATACCTTTGGAACAATCCAATTTAAGAGAAATAAGGAAATGATAGCTTCTTGGAAGGGTAGACAGTTTTCATACTTAAGGCGACTCCATCAGATGTGTTTTTTTTACAAGTTGAGCCAACTTATTTATTCCCAATCACAAAAGCACTATTCTTTGGTCTGAGCATGAAGCGAGTCATGCGATTTCCTGTTAAAAACCACCTAAAACACCATGCAACTTCCCCTAATTGAATGAAAATGAATCTCTCTCAAACCGACCAGTGAAACTGGTATTTAAAACTTGGGAGCTATAAACATGACCCAGGGGACAATCTGGTTTGGAGGATATATGGAGAATATCTTCAGCTTTGGAACTTGGGAGCTATTAACATAACCCTTAGGGGCAAGCTGGATATATAAGGAACATCATGATTTCTATGGGAAACTTATGAACAGAAATACTAGACTGCAATGACCCATCTCAGAATTTCGCTGCAGTTCCTTATCAAGGTTTACCATGGGCCATAGTTGGTCCTTCAAGTGACAATATCGGGATCTTATCTACCACACATTGAATTGGGATGTAAAGGATGGTGTCAAGGCCAAATTCTGGATTGATTGATGGAATGGAAAACCATCTGAGTGCTAGTCTGTGATTCTTTGTGCATGGTGAACTTTGGAAACAAGTATGGTGAGAACAAGTGAGAGGCTATGATTATGAGACAGAAGGAAAATGTTGCAGTTCTATAAGAAAGTTATGAGAAATACTCCTGTGATCCATCTCAGAATTTTTCTGCAGTCCCTAATCAAGGGATCTGATATTTGGCTTTTATGTCACAATGTTGAGATCTTGTCTACCATACATTGAGTTGGGATAAAAAGGATATAGTCAAGGCTAGATTCTGGTTGATTCATGGCATGGGAAACTACCTGTTAGTGCTAACGTATGACTCTCTCTGGTGAACTTTGGAAACAAGTACAAGGAGTACAAATGACAGGCTATGGGATGAATACAAAGCAGGTTCGAGCTGAGTGTAAAGATGGAAGGATTTCTGTTGGCTCCCTCTAGACAAATACCTCTCTTAATTATGAATTATTTACCACATACATGACACTCTTTAATGGTTTGACTTCATTTCACGAAGGTACTTGGTGAAGAGTGGATACGGTTGGCCAATTTATGGCCTGTCTCTGCTCTAAGGTTTATATTGAAATCAATTTTTTGTGCGAGGAGAGCTTGCCAAGCACATTTCTTCTTATGGATGCCCCTATGAATGAATATTCAAATGCAAAGTAAAAAAATAATTGGATTCTGTGGGACTTCAATGCACATCCTATGCTGTGAAGAATTGCAAATAGTAGACCATTTACTAGTGTAATGTAAATCTGAAACAATACCTTGCCAGCAGTTCATGCACAAGATGTGATCCCAAAAGGTAATATTGGCATAGCTACCAAATCTTGGTGGATGTGGATTTTCTGGATGTAAGGTACTTGGTCTGATTCAATCCACACAATTTTTTATCATTCTACCTTTTTAAAAATTAAATTCACATCTCTGCAAGACCTTAACATATAATTTACTCTGCTACGCCCAATGATTAAGGTTCTAGCAGACTTATCCACACTAGTTCACAGATCACCAGATGAACTAGTGCTGTGATCTGGGGCATGACAGTTGAATAATTCAGCCAGTGCACAGAGCATAACTTGTGCTACATACAATCTGGAGGAAGCACAGGTACTTGTGTTGAATGTATGCATTGCCTGCCAGTTTAAACTGGAATAAATTGCAACATAGACATATTCATCATTGTAATGTTAGACTCAAAGGCATTCTAGCTGAGACTTTCTCACTCTTGAATCGGCATGGCAATGCGAACAAGGTACACTGGTTTGATGAGCTAAATGAGGCTGTTGACTTAATAGTGCATTTGGGAGTCTTGCAACTCCAATACACTGAACTTAGTTTGTGCAGCGGGAGGAGGCTGTGGGACTGGTCCATGCCCAGGACTTTGTGAGCTGATCCCTAACTCTCTGTAAGTGGTTATGGGTAGGGAGTTCAATCCAACACGTATCTATATATGGATTATAAATCGATACACATGAACTTGAATCGGAAGAGAATCACAAGACCATGAACTGGAATTCCTACTACGAGAGGATTCATCTCACACCCATACATCCGATTTGCATACTAATTGGAAATCGCATTAAAAATCGGGTTGAAAATCACATTTTTTTTGTTGCTGGCGAAGGTTTTTTTTGGGTTTTTCTTGACCACGCGTTTCTGGCACGCTTTCAACCTTTTTTCATCGCGTTTTTGCCTACTTGATTTATATTTCTTCACACGCTCAAAACCCTGCGAATCTCGGCGAGTTTTCAGACGGATTTTGGTGAGTTTTCAGACGAAGTGCAGCAAGTGTTCCGGCGAGTTTTTGGAAAATTTTGGCAAGTTTTTAGATGGAGTTTGGCAAGTCTTTTGGAAAATTTCGGCAAGTTTCAGACGAATTTCAGTTAGTTGTGGAAAAATTTCAAGGTTTTTTTTAAAATTTCGGCGAGTTTGTGGAAAAATTTCGATAAGTTTTGAGAAAATTTCGGCGAGTTTTCAGACAGATTTCAGCGAGTTTTCAGACAGTTTTCGGCGAAATTTTGGGGTAGATTTGGTGACGTACAGGCATGAGCAAACCCTGTGTTTACTCGCCCAGCAAAAAAAAGATGCTTTCATGTACTGCAAATTGATGAATATGCAGAAATTGGGTTGTTGAAAAAGCTTTGCATAGTTTTAAGTAAATGCAATTTGTAGTTGTAAAGCTGGTCATCAACCATTGCCACCATCCTCCCAGATTGTCCCACTACACACTACAGAGTATCGTTGAAATCTTTTGCTTGATGTGGTTGTGGCTGGCTTGATAATGTTCATGATGAGGTTTCAAGTCTTTTCATACAATGATTTATACACTAGATAAATACTTTTTATTTGTATTTGCATTTAGTCAATGTAGTTGTAATGAGTATTGCTTAATTAGTTATTAATAACTGCACTTCATTATAGAAATTAGTATTTTTTTTCACTAAAAAAATATATTTTAAAAAAATAATTATAAATACAAATATTTTTAAAATGAATTATTGTGAAATTGACTAAAAAATTGAGTTCTTAAGAACGAACAAATTGGTGTAGTGGAGAAATTGCTAGCAGTTTTCATGGGGGTTAAACATTTTGTTAAAGCTAACTTTAGTGGGTCAAATGAGTGGCTAAAAACATGTGAGCATTGCAAACATTACTCTTGCACATTGACTATGCATTAAATGTCAGTAGATGTTAACTATAATTGTGAACGTGTCCTTTAAAAAAGAGAGCAAGGAAGTATTGACTCTAAAGGAGGCTTTGTCTCAAATATGTCAGGTTATGTGGTTCTAAATTAAGAAATTTGCAACTCTTTTTTCATCACATAGATTTTGAAACACACCTTTATTTTCATTGTTTTTTACTAAATAAGCAACATTTACAGGGTGCTATACCCTTTACACAGAAAGCTCGTAGAGCCAAAAGGAAGCTAGTTCAAACTAGGAATGAATTAGGAAAGGACAGGTCAGACACAAAAACAATTGATAGACAGTTGTTTAACCATAGACAGGGACTAGATAACCCTAAAACGTGAGGGGACTAATCTGACTCCCTTAGCCCTAGGTCGTGAAGTTGCGAAAGATTTTGGGAGTCCCTTCTTCTTCCTCATCACCACAAACCAGGTAGACTCAGAATCCATCGAGCGAGGTGAGAGGAGCGGATTCACAAACTCCACCAAGGGTAAAGAGCCACCACACAACGAGGGAGTTGGCAACGTAGCAGAGGAGACAGGAGCGATCGAAGGACCATCAGAGGCAATCAATGAGGGTCGGCCAGGCTTAGCTTGAACAATGACAATAGTTTGAGGCAACATTGGATTGATAACAGTTTGAGGCAACAGTGGATCCTCGGAAGGTAAAGCTAGAAGAGGAGCTAGGCAAGACACAAACTCCCGAGAAGACTCAGCAGGGTCGTCCTCCACGGAAGAACCTTTTGAAGGAGGAGAACCCATCGTGAGATGATTCGAGAGAGCATCTTTCCACCAGGTAGCAGCGCCCTTGCGGTGTGCTTGAGGGCAACAAGAGGCCAAATGACCCACAGAGAAACATCTCCTGCATCGAAAGGGGAGGCCCTCATAGTCTAGGAGTTGCTTCCAAGGTCTGTCCTCCACCAATAAGACAACATCACCATAGAGAGGTTTGGGGACGTCCAAATCCACTAAAATACGAGCTATCGTAGTATGCCCTAGCTCCCGAGTTGTAGAGTCCACCATCAAAAAATGTCCAATGGTGTTGCTAATAGCTTCATAACATGAATCCTCCCAAAACTAGAGAGGGAGATTCGACAGTCGGACCTAAATTGGTCTGGTATTCAATAGCTTAGTAAGAGGATTGAAAGAACGAGACGAAGGCCTAATGGACAGCGAATGAATACCCCACATCCACCCTCTGTCCAACACATTGTCTCGCTCCGCGGAGGAGGCGAAGGTTGCTAAAAAGAACCCCCTTGCACTAGGATAGAGCTCAATTTGCCTAGAGACAATAGGCTTCTAGGAGACGGAAACCCAGACATGGAGTTCAGGAAGGGAGGGCCACAAACCGTTAAATCTGCAGACCACACCTTGCTTCAGATAGTAATCCTCGTTTTTAGCAACCTCAGGTCCATAGACCACAACGAGAGAATCTCGAGCACGGGGCAAAGGCCGAACTTGACCCTGAGCAGGAGGCCGAGCACCAACTTTAGCAGCCTCAAAAAAGGACTTCACCCGGCCTGAAGAAGGAATGCCACCAACAATCGGAGTAGGGGTTAGAACAACAGAAGGAATAGAGGGAAAATCGTCCATCCCCAGTAAAACCATGTCCGCTTGTGCAACATCGTCACACTTAGGAGGAACAGACCCCACGTCCGCTTGCGCAACATCGTCAAACTTAGGGGAAGAGGGAACAAAGCCCCCGACCAAACATTCTTGGTCGGCACATGCCCGATGCATGCAGAATGGAGGTTTCTCGACTTCACCCAGAGAATTCCTTAAACCGTCCGCAAAGCAGGGGATATCCTGAAGCTCGCCATCCACAGATCTCTCGTGCAACCCTCCAGCATTTTCCTGTTGCACGTCGGCCAGAGTATTCCCACTCAGCATCATTGTTAATATCCTTGGTTGTAAAAATTGCAGCATTTAATGAAGGATTTTACAAATATGTTTATGTTTTATTTGTTAAATAAATTTGCACTACGCTAATCATAGTTGCCTTGTTTCCATACTTATACTTCAAAGATGGCTTTGAACATGGATGTTTAGTATATGATAGTTGTCAATTGTAAAGCCATCCTATTGTAGTCTTCCATTAGGGTTCCTACTCATGCAAACACTCTAATTTAGTAATGTGTGCATGCTTGACTTTGTAGGGAGATTTCTACTGTAATTAAGCAATGTGTGCATGCTTGAATTTGTAGGGGAATTTCTAGTTTGTGGAAACAAGGACATGACCTATTTAGTTTTAATGAAATTGAAACTTGTTTACTTGAAATGAATGCTTTGAACAACCATTTATATACCCATTTAAAACTAGCTAAAGCTATTCATTATTTTTCGTTGTTTTCTTTAATTTGTACTTTCATTCTTGAGGATTTGTACATAAGAGATGTGCCTAGAGTGGATGGACAACTAGCAATTTCTCAAGCATTTGGAGATAAATTCCTCAAATCCCATTTACAGTCAAACCCTGATGTCAGAGAAATTGACATTGATTCAACAATTGAGTTTTCTATTCTTGCTAGTGATGGTTTGTCAAAGGTTATTTTTCATCATTTATGCATATAATATTTCCTCTTATCACACTCTGTTAAATCTAAGGCTCATATAAGATATTGCTTTCTATTAGTCTTATTTGGACTTGGGATTTGGTAGTCAAGTTTAATTTTTATGGCATCTAGGTAATGAAAAATCAAGAGGCAGTTGATTTAGTCAAGAAAATTAGTGATCCACAAGTGGCAGCAAGGTATTTGGTAAGTGAAGTTGTGAATCAAGAAAGCAAGGATGATACATCTTGTGTTGTAGTTTGTTTCAATCAACTCAATTGAAATAGGAATTATATGCAAGCATTTTTAGCATCATCAAATCTAATATACAAACATTCTAATTTTAATCATAAATGCACTCTTTCTTAAAGGCTTTAAAGGGTGGCCTTCTATAATACCCATTATAATGCACATCAATCCAAAGAGTCAATTCTTCATTGTGATCATCAATTCACACATACTCAAAGCTTCTATACAAATTTGGTATTATGCATTATAATAGTAGCTCAAGAAATTATTTGTATTGTAGACATCATGAGAATTTAGAGCATATGATTCATACTTCCTTAAAATAGTAGGTGAATCACTCCCTTGTTAATGGAAGCAAATTGTGAAGTAATTTGGATTGTGCATATTCATCAATCAAATGGAGCAACCAGTTGTGGATTATATTTATGGATGCACTCTCAACCAAGATAGTGTTTGTATACTTCATTAACTAGTGATAATTAACTATTTGGTATGCCTCAATTAATTGTTGCTACCAGTGTTGCCCAAATGTAGAGGTCAAGATTTTTGCATGGTTACATATTGGTTTGGAACTCTACAAGAGTAATATTTTTTTGTGTATCTTCATATTCATAAACTATGAAAGAAACTTGTTTGTGGTCGATAGTAAATGTAGTTTGACATCTTTGTTGAATTACTTTGTTACCGCTTGCACATAACTTCATGAGAATGCATCAATTACTTTTCATTTTTTTCAAAAGATTAGACACACCTATGAATCTTACCAAGTGTTTAAAATTATATGGGGTAATGAATTGGATATTCCTATTTAGAAATGAAATTGCTTAATTTTCCTTTGTAAAATTGAGTGTTTATAAGACAAAAATATTCCTTATATGGTTGTACAGAACAACTTGTAGTGCATTAGTTTGAACAATCATGGTCAACTTTATTTAAAACATAGCATATTGATTTGCAAATTCAAATGCACCTTCAATATAATCTATATTTTTGAGCTAATGATTTTTTCTGATGGGTTCCTAATTCAATTCAAGGTGTCAAAAGTTGATCATGAATCAATTTTATTGTCAAGGTTGTATTATTCATTTCCTTTTCAATGTGATTTTGTAGTTGTAAGAAAAAACCTGTTTAATTATTTTTAAATGTTTTTTGAATTTTTAAAATCTAAATGAATATTACAAGAAGCAAGCATCAAAGGTGGGAAATAACATGGTTTCCCTTGCCACCCTTAAGACCTTTCTACGAGAACTTTTGAAGGAAGACAACCATTTCTAGGAATAATTTTAAATCTAGACTGGTAGTAATGACTTTTGCACCTTTATATGAGCTTAATGCTTCATGTGCCTTTAAGGGAATAGTTTCCCCTACCTATGTACATAGAAGAGAAAACTAATGGATCAAAAAATACAATTTGAATCCTCTAAATCTTCCATGGGATAAGCTAATGAAAATACTTGTCTTAGGGGTTGCTAATTACTAGGGAGTTTATTATCTTTGGGATGCAATTAAAGTTAGTGGTTAATCAAACAACCACCTTAATCTAATTAAAACAATGAGTTACAATTGTTTATAGTGGTCTAAGAAAAGCTTAGAAATTTATTACATCTTATATGTCATTGTCTCCACCAATTTTAACTAGCTCACAAACTATATCTTGAGCTATTTATTTATGCCATTTTAGCTCATGATGAATAATACATTTTATCTAAAAATATTAATATATTGTTTTTTAATAATATATTTAAAAAATAATTAATTTGATTATAAGTCATAAGTGTAGAATCTTAAAATATTATATTTAATTTAAATTTTATAAGTAAAATATTTCATAAATAAATAATCACTATACAATTAATATGAATATAATTGTTCATTATTAAGTAGTAAGAAGACATTCATGAATTGTTTTGTATTAAGTATTTTAACTTTTCATTGAGAATAGAACCCATATAAAACATTAAGTTTTTAGTATACTTAAAAAATGAAATTAAAGTTTCCAACTAAATATTTTCTTAAACATTCTTAATTATAAATGTATTCCAAGTTTTTTGAAATAAATTTATATCATACATATTTAAAAATTTGTACCATTTTAGTAAATAATCCAAAAAAATAAAAAATAAATTTTTTTTATTAACAAATCTTAAATTTAGAATTAAATAAAAAATATGTATGTTCTTAAAGAAAATATACTTATTTACAAATTTAAAAAGAAAGGAAGTAGAGAGATACAAATAAATAGACTAAATTCATTGAGTCTTATATGGTACTCATGTAAATGTTAATGCAAACTAAAATATAATCACATATTTAAACATAAATAAAATTTTAAAATAACACTTATTAAATAAAATAATTATAAAGAATAAGAATAGCTATATTCAATAAACTAATAGAGATATTATAATTTATATGTATGATTCCAATTTGTTGAGTGCTTGGAAGACAATGAATTTTATTGCAAATGTTTTGCCTTTCAAGCGAGAGTCACGTGCTAAAAAAATGAATAGGTTAAAATATTGAAAAATTATTGCTACTAATTATTCGAGATGTTTTTATTTACAACCATTCCATATTAACAATGTAAATAAATAAAATAAATTGTTACACCCTGTTATGTTACTACTTGTTTACTTTTACCTAGTTGGGTGAAAATGCTTTAAATGAATGTAATTATGCTTTATGTATCTTGGAAATAGGATGAATAAATGTTTGATTTGATTTGATGTTTTATAATGATTTTGTTTGTGAAATATATGATGCAAATGAAAGTATTGTTATCAGCTAACTACTATTACAATGTACTAAGTTGGATGCAAGAACAAATTCAAGCCTCTGGAAGAGAGGGGAAGTAGCACTCAGGAGAAGAACTTGGTCTAGTAACCCTTAGTAAGCCTAACCGAGCTTTCACACACTCACTACTAGTTTGGTCAAGTTGATTCAATAGCTTGGGAAATGGTAAGTTACCTTTAGTCTTGTTTATGTATGATTTAGAAGACATTATGAACTTGTCTATGAATGTTTTTGATTTGGGTTATGTGATTGAGTGTCTTTGTTATGTGTGATTTCTTCTTTATGTGTTTATATTTAATCGATGAGATATATACATAAATGTATATATATGTATATATGTACGTGTCTATGATAAACTCATACATATGAGTAAATACGTGCATGAGTATATGTAGATAGATGCATCTACGCATGCTCATGGATAGATTACCCATATTTATGGGAATATCGATTGGACAAAGGTGACATATATATTATGTATGTATGTATACACTTCATGTATATATGTTGATCGATGGGAATGGGAATATATGTGTTTAAATGTTGAGGTGATGATATATATAATATATGTATATATGTATATATATATATATATTAATGTATGCATATGTATTTATGTTAATGGAAATGCACATACAAATATATTAATATATACATATGTATATATACTAGCATACATATATTAAATATTAATATATATATATAAAATACGTTGAGAATTATCCTTCTCGAGGCACCTATTTTTATCATTTTTTCTTAATGCAATAAGCTCCACAATAATGATAACTCTCAACATATTTTATATATATTAATATTCAAGTACAATCTGAGTGCTAGGGTTATGGTTAGTGCTAGGATTACGGTTATGGTTAGGAATACAATTTGTATTAGGGTTGGCGTTAGTATTAGTATTAGGGTTAGGGTACATGCTACACATTTGTTGCCGATGATCTTCTCTTTGTACCAACCATGCTTTTTATTCCTATTAAAAAGATGGTATTGACTAAAAGTAATAGATGGACTCAAGAAATAGTTGACTTATAATATTTGCAAATGAACAATATAAATGATTCTGTACAATTGTTGTTATTTGAGTGAACTTAAAAGTATCATCTCAATCAAGAACACCATTGAAATAAATCTAAACTTCAGGTAAATCCGATGGGAAGAATTAGTGTATAAGATGACAATATAGTATCTGAAAATTCTTAAAGATTTACTACATAGATAAATCCAGTGATCATGGAAATTGGTAGCTTCATGAACAAACAATTTGTAATAACAGAGCCAACCTTGCTTCCTAATTATTGGGATTGTAGCATATAATGACATCATGAAATGGAACTGAAACCAATCATTTCATTTTGACCCATTGTCTCTGAATAGTGCATTATTACCACTGGTTAGCAAAAGATTCCTTGTAATTTGCGTGTTCATATTTTATCAGTTGCTTGACAGTTGCATCACTAACTCTTGAATTCAAAAGTTTTTGAGCCAACTTGTCCTTTACTGTTGGTTTTTTCTTCAACAAAGATGATAAAGATTGTTTTTGTCTTTTTGGGTTATTGGGATTATCACTCCATCCTTCCAAATCTTCACCAATTTCCTCTCCAAGACCTTGTGAAGTGGAAGATACTGAAGAATTTCTTAGAATTGAATCATTGTGTTCTCTATTTTTTGTGAGTTTGGCACACTTTGCTACTCTACACTTTGTTTGTTTGTTTTCTTTTGCTTCTTATCTACTTCTCACATTATCAAGTGTCTGGGCTGCAATCAGTTATATACTTTTCTCTTTTGAAATGTTGCTTTTAAATTGAGATGATAGCTCATCAATATCCTCTATTTGAGACACTAATGCAATACTCTTTTTTTACCACCATTTCCTACTATTTGTGAATTATCCTGCTACTTGAGAGAAATCAAAGAATCTAGATTCTCATCAATTGGTTTCCCATTGGAGTCCCATTGCCTGATAGGCCCATGCAATGGAAAAACATGAAGATCCTGACTCTAACATAATATTCCTTTTCTTAAAGGTTCTCCACAAGGTTGAATTTCATGTTGCTAATCCTTGTAATAGACTGCACGAACATTGAATTCTGAAGCTCTTTCAAGAGGAATAACAACATCCATGTCAACTCGACCCCAATGGTTCTCAATTTCCAAACCCCTTTGATTTGTAGGAATAGCACTGTTGGACCCCCATGCATCTAGGTAAGAACCCCATGGTAGAATTGGTGCTTCCTATGCAAGTTTTTGCTTCATTGAGGTAGAAGCTCCTGAAGAATCCCATTGAATAGTTTTTGCCTGAGTGTTCAAAGATCAAACCTGAGCTTCAGTCCAACCCTTTTCATCTTGGACACCCCAATCCCTATCATTAGAAAAAATAATAAGGGAAATTTTAGTGGATAATTTCACCAATTCCCTAATTTATGTTCTCTTTCAAAAAAATCATATTCAAAAATAAAGATTTTCTCGAATTTCTATAAGACAACTTCTTACCATAAGAAATTCTAAATTTTTTGTACAAAACATATTAAATCTTAAAACAATTTTGTATTATTTATCACCACACTTTAAAAAGTGATAATTCAATATTGAAAAACATTGATTCCTTCAAATTTTGCTTACCTGTCATTTTGATAAACTTCAACTTTGTCATTTGGTAAGGAAGATGCATATGCAGATCTTGTAATGGAATTATCAGAATTTCCAATTGCTCCCTCCTCCCATATGACTTCATCCTCCTCGGAAGTTGCTTGGAAGCCAACCCTTTCACATTTAGCTCTTGCAAAAAGCACAATAGTTCCCAAGTCAATAACCTCTTTCAACATATATTCAGAAACCCTATTATTAACCAAGTCAACCCTCATGAGAATAAACAACCAATCCTAAATTGCAATCATATGTTTGCTACTCAAGAGCTTGTAAATCTCTTTGATAACATCAAATACGGCTTCATTGTATTGGCTTTCAACAAGGGTTTCTCCCGCATTCATGGCTTCCTCTTCGATTCTCCTTAGACTCATGGAAGATGCAAATCCATATTCAAACTCCTCAAATTCAAGCTCCTCATCCTTCCCCTCTTCATCTTGTTTCTTACACAAAATTTCACAACACTCATTGATCTCATCAATGGTGGACTAAATCTTAGATTTATAAGTTTCAAAATTATGCCTTAGGGTTTCAAATTTTCTTCTTAATAGTTCCTGGGTGTGAGCGACCCTTAGGTCCAACTCCTTGGTTAAATTAGGGTCAGGGTTGGCGTTGGGGTTGGGGAAGGGGTACACCCATAATAGTGGTTTACAATTTTTTGCCAAACTGGACACTAAAATTATTATTTTTAACTAAATCTTCACATTCAGGCACCTATAGTGGCTAAACCATGAGGAATTTAAAGATGATACAAACTAGAGTCTCATCACATTTTGTCTGTAGATTCTAAAAATATTTTTTTGAAATTTTTTGGAATCAGATTGCACTTCTTTTTCCATCTCCCACAAAAACTAGTTTTTTTTCTTCAAAAAACAACATTTTAAAAAAGTGACGCACACCATATAATGCATAACTTTTTTTCCATGAAGGATGAAATTCTAATTCTTTCAAATTTAGATATGTAGCTCCAATACCTAGTGCTTCCACTTGGTTAGATAGTTTAATTGAATAGTTTTTCTTTAATCAAGTTTCGAAGTCTAACCAATTACAATTTAGACATAGCGCAATTGTATAACGTGTAACTTTTTTGTATATATCAAAATTCAATTTTCCTTTTTTTGGATCAAAGACTTCAATATATGGTGCACTCATATTTTTCAATTTTTTTTTGATAATCTGCTATTTTTCCACATGTGCAGAACAAAGACCTTCATTTTCGATGAAAAACCTATGTTTAATAAAACTAAAAAAACAATTACATAATAAAACCAAAACATATTAAAATTATATTGGTTGGATAGCTTGTTCTTAGGACTACCATAATCATTTGAAATAAATTTTAAATGAATTCATTTGATCCCCCAAAAGGTAAATCAAAAGTGACTTTTTATCAGCATTTTGATTGGTGTAAAGGAGACTCATTTATAGGTATAGTTTAAAACTAGTGAGGTTCTATCCAAGGTGGTTTGATCAAATCCTCTTCAATTGGAATCCTTAAAATGGAACTTTTTAAGGCTTAAATCATTATATTTTCTAATAAGATGTGATTTCAGCAAAAGTCAGAATCTCTCAAAAATTGCAAACCACTATTGTGGCAGCACCCAAGGGCAGACACAAAGTATTCTTTAAGTAGTGATAACCTAATCCAAATTGCTTGTCATATTGCTTGAATTTTTTATTCCAACATTCGAGTACCTCCAATGCTTTAGAGAGAAAAAGGGATGCTATGTCCGTAAGAGGAGGCAGAGGATGTTGTATGTGTTAGTGTTTCTTAGATCAGATTAAATAATGAAAGCACTTAATAATATTGCAACACATAAGAAAATGAACACAACAAGATACCTTGGGAAAACCCTCCTCTTGAGGGAGAAAAACCCAACAAATGAATCTCTTATATAAAGTAGAACAAGAGCAGAAATCTGATTACAACTCAGGCCCAACAATGGTCAATACTTGATACAAAGAAATCACACTTCTCCTAAATGCAAGATATACAATGAATATGATATCTTCCTTGAATGCACTATTGCTATGAAGGTGCGAACTTCTGCTCTTACTTGTGAATTTACTTGATGGAATGAATGATTACAATGACAAGTGAGACCTTGTATAAATACAATAGAGGTGCCTCTTCAAGATAGGTCGGCCCTTTAAGGTAATATAATAAATAACAAATTGCAAATAAGGTCGGCCCAAGTGAAAGTCAAGACAAGCGAATCATATAGGGTCGGCCCTCTCCATTTAATAAATGTTATAGTCATGAATTAAATAGCCGAATGGCTACTTATTTAATTCATGCTCTTCTCCTTGGAATTCGTGCAAAGGAAGTGCAGCCCTAAGCTGCTATAACATCAACAGTCTGCATGTATTAATATGTGGAATATGTAAATATGTGTATATGTATTCGAATAAATAATTTTATAATCATATAAGTTGATATATATATATATATCGTGATATGTATATATGGGTGTGTGCACCAATCTGTGACATAAAAAGAGGTCCACATTGTACAAAAAACTTGAAATTGGCATTTTGCGCTCACCAAACAACTTTAGCATTTGGCGAGTGCCAAATTTGGTGCTCACCAAATGTAAAAGTTGTTTAAAAAATAAATCAACCGTTAGAAACTTATTTTTTTGCAAACCCACGACCCTAGATCTCATTTTGTGCCCTTCCAACTCGTGCTCGCCAAAAGGAGATAACATTTTGCTTGTGATTCTTCGCGAGGATGCTACTAAGACGTCAAAGAGGTCGAAGAGATCGAAGAGGTATGCATTTCTATTATTTTAGTTTCAAATTTGAATTAGAATGTAGATTGAAATATGTTTTTAAAATATATATTTTTTTAATTTCTAGGATATCAAACTCCACATCCAAACATTGACAATTCACAATCACCCCCTCACGAAGACTCTCCCGAACAAGAAGAACCTCAAACCCCTCCCTCAGTTCGTAGGCATCCATAAGGAACCCAAGATTAAAATATTTTAAATCAAATTAAAAACAACAAGAGAGATCTTGAACTGTTGATTGGAAGATTAAATGAGCATTCTACAACCCACCCGTATAGGAGAGGCATTGTCAAATCGCTCAAATTGATTGTATCACATGTAGGAGAAATGAGTGAGAATTTTTTTTTTTGGTCAAATAAGAGATGAATTAAAACAATTTTATGCAAGTGGGATTTCCTATGCAAATGTGTTCAAAAATAGAAAATTAGCAAAGTCGACTTGTGTGCCCTTTTTATAGACCCAAGAACCAATGTACCTCTATCACATGCATGCAAGAAGTTCCCCATCCATTGGTGCCACAATGAATTAATTAAAAATAAGTTTTGGGAGCAGTGGTGGATGGTTTTTGATCAACCTCCATGCAATAACTATGAGGTACCATAGTATTTTTTGAGGAAACTCTATTGTGAGTTTGTCCTCAATAAGGTGCCAAATTATTTTGACATTTTAGACTTTTAGGGTAGAGGTGGGGGCTCTACACATGATAGACCGAGTGCATGATGTAATTCATAGTTTGCACCGAGCCCCTTGATCAAACCCATTGTGGAGCATGCAATTGTTCCTTTAGTTATGAAGGACAGTATCGAGGTGGGCACGTTGGACTTGATTATCTCGCTCACTCAGAGCATTGTACAGTGTGTGAGGCCTCTAGTAGAGCTTGATGTGGGCTTGAATCCTAGGCCCAAAGTTCCAACCCACCATTGTGCCTCTTGCAGTGTTGTTTGTAGGTATGATGGTGAGAGTGCATGGGATGCAGCTACACAACATACATCAGCTGAAAAGTAGATTGTTATGATAGATGCCTTGCTAAATGAAACATTCGACATTGATACTCAAGTAAAATTTAACAAGTTCATTTAATTTTGTTTATTAAATTCTATTTGGAAATTGTAAGAATAACTAAATTAGTAGAATGAATATGTTGAAATTTTAGGGTCAGAGTGTAGATGATACGTGCACCATTCTTGCAGACCCATATATGTTGACAACTTTGAGTCCATAGGTATGCAACTAATATTAAAGAAATAATTATTGCATGTGAATAGTTGAACATTATATGAATGACCGTCTCATAACATGCTTTGAATGTCAAATATTTTTCTTGTGGACCTTCGACCTTGACACCTCGCTATTCTCATCCTCAAACAACTTTCACTCAGGTAACCTTTATTCATTAATGGTGTTGTAAAACAATGTTAGCTAGTTTTGGTGATTTTGCATGTACAATTCTATAATAATTCTTTAAACTACATGAACTTAGATAGCTAGGTTCTTTAAAGTGATGAGTGTAGGAGAATTCATTAGTCTTTTAAGTTACAATGCATCATATATTTTGGCTAAATGAACTTGTCATTTTCACTTTCCTTTCAATCTCAGATCCTTTCACATATTAATTTTCTCTTATGGCTTTGTCTTTGATGACAGTGCCTTCTTTACGATTGAAAACTATCATTTTATGATGAAAAGGCACAAAGGACTATCATTTTTGCAGGAGTTGAGAAAATACAACACCACAAACCCCGAAGATCACCTACATGCAAATAACTTGTCACAAAAGAAGAGATGGAGACAAACAAGCAAGGGTTCTCTGAAAACTGAAAATGTATATATCAGAGAGAATGAGAGAATGAATTGATATGAAATACAATGGGATCAATCCTTATAAAAAGGAGATCATACAAACCCTAATAAAACCTTAATAGGAAAAACTCTAATAGAAGCCCTAATAGGATAACATTTAATAATTAATATAATTATTAAATGTCACTTTATGCAAACTAACATGAAATCTTAAGAAGGGAATAAAGGTAACTTAATCAACATAATTAAGTTAAGACCTTTACTCTAACACCCCCCCTTAAGATGAGCAACAGTGCAACTACAAACAAATGCAAGAAAGCAAAGGTAACTACAATGCAAGAAGGCAAACATGGGTCCCAACAACTAGGCCAGATCAGGTACCCAAATACAACCAAATCTCTGTAAAATGGAGAAATAGAGAAAACCTCATGGGAAAAAGCTCTACTCCAAAAAGAGATGCAGAAGGCCAAAAAAGAAGAACATCACTGAAGCAGAAGAAGCTGCAAATACCTGTCAAAAGATGACTGCTATGGTGCTGAAGAACCTCCGCTGAAAATAGGATGATTAGGAACAAGAAGACAATAATCTGCATAAGTGCCCATACGACACTACTCGAATCCGATGGCAAACAAAGGCAAACACCTGGAACGAAGATACAGATGGCACAAGAACCAATAGTCTAAAACACTAATCAATTGAGAATGGAAGATTCCTTCCAAGGCAAAACCAAGGAAGAATTAGCACGAACAATATAATAACCCCCCATAATGTTGAACTAGGAGAGCCTGACAGATCCACTGAAATGATGTGAAACACCCTGTAGTGCATGAAGGAGAAGAAACAACTGAAAGTGCGCAAGATAGCACCTGCAACTGAAAAAGTGGTGTGCAAAACAAAGCACACATGCATGAGGCTGGAATCATATGGATCCATGGTTGTCGTGGAAGGACACTCACCAGACAAAGGTGTGATGGCAAACAAAGGCAAACTACACAACCCCCCATGGTATGGATTCAATGTCGTCGTGGAGGGATACTCACCGGACAAAGATGTGATGGCAAAACAAAGGCAAACTACACAACCCCTCATGGCACTTTATAATATCAGTGCGAGTACAAAATACGACACAACCGTATGTGCAAAATCCCAAAAGATGCATGTACAATAGTGTGGCACTTTATCTCAGTGCGTTTACATAAAAGATGGCTTACAAATGATGCTCAAAATGTCCTCAAAGGACAAGATGCTGGAAATACATGAAGAACAGCAAAAAACGAAGCATCCCATGCAAACAAAAAATTTCCAAGAGCAAATATGTCCAGGTAATCCACCAGAGTGTGAAAACACAAATAATTGAATAAAAGATACCTAGAGTGAAATCTAGAAAAATGGCATGGATGAAACTAAAGAGTTCTGAAATATGGTTCCAATGCCGCTAAGATTGCGAAAAACGAAGAAACTGATCAAAAGATATGAGCTTGAGACTGAAAATAACCCCTTTGTCTTCAACTGGCTGTAGAATACACCAATGGAAAAAAGAAGTGATGATACCCACACCACTGGAAAGATGAGAAAACCAGCTTTTCGATGATATCTTGTTTGCTAAAAATCGATATCGTATGCCCAAGTTACAACCTCTGAAATAAATCAGCTCCAAAGAGGGAAAAAACCAGTGCTGGGTTAAATTTGACGGTCATACGGCTGTCGCAGCAAAACCACTGTGTTAAATTTGATGGCCAAACGACCGTCACCATAAAAGTGTGATTGGGCTATAACAGAAAAAAATTGTTTTTTATATAAAAAAAACATTTGATATTTTTCAAAAAAAAAATCATAAAAAAACAATACAAAAAAAAATTTTAAATTTTTTTTTGGGTGGGGGAGGCACGTGGGCCCACCCCCACCGCAGCCCATGTGGGCGCAGGTTCCCTGCGCAGGTACTTGCCTGCGGAGGAGCCGACCTGCAAGCCGTAAAAAGGCAAAACAAAATTTTTTTTGACCTTTTTTATTTATTTTTTGATTTTTGAAAGATCAAAAAATTTTATGACGAAAATTTCCGAAAAATAGATAGGTGGAATTTTTTTTTTGAAAATAAAATTTACCAGGCAGGGATGGCCATATGGCCGTATTTGTAAAAAAAATTTGCTTCAAATTTCAACTTTGTCTAAAATAGACGAATGAACAGTTGATTTAGGGGTTTTGGACCGCTGTGGATGCAATGGCGATGTCTGTTTGAGCTGAAAATGCTTCAAAATTGCAAGTATTCCCTAGATCAAGAAAACAAGCCCCAAACTTTTGAAGCTCCAAAAATCTTCAAAACAAGAACAGGAAGCAGCAGCTGTGGAGCTCTGATACCATGTAGGAGTTGAGAAAATACAACACCACAAACCTCGAAGATCACCTGCATGCAAATAACCTGTCACAAAAGAAGAGATGGAGACAAACAAGCAAGGGTTCTCTGAAAATTGAAAATGTATATATTAGAGAGAATGAATTGATATGAAATACAATGGGATCAATTCTTATAAAAAGGAGATCATGCAAACCCTAATAAAACCCTAATAGGAAAAACTCTAATAGAAGCCCTAATAGGATAACATTTAATAATTAATATAATTATTAAATGTCACTTTATGCAAACTAACATGAAATATTAAGAAGGGAATAAAGGTAACTTAATCAACATAATTAAGTTAAGACCTTTACTCTAACAATTTTAAAGTCTGAAACTATGCTTTGTCATGACTATCTTGAGTTTGATGTGAAGTTAAGGACACTTCAATGACTACCCTATATCATTTGGCTATCCTTAAATTGAACCTTGTATTATCATCTATGATGAAGTGACTACCTTCTTGCCTTTAATGCTCTATTACCCTTGAAGTTTTCCCTTTGTAATGAATGACCTTTTTGGAAGCCTTTCATCTCAAATCTCCCTTCCATATATATCTTCCCTTACTCATCATGGTTTCACTATTCTATACATTGTTATCTTCAACCACTTACATGCATTTAGTGTCTACGAGAAATCCATGAACTATCATTAAATTCTTGGAGACCATTGTACTATCAAACTATCCTTTGAATCTTCTTTATTACTTGGCAGTTCTATCATCGTCATCAATGAAGTGACTATCCCATTTGAAGCTCTTTTGAGGTCTTGTACACTATTAACGACCTCCAAGACATATTTATATTTATGCTTTTGAAAGTCTTATAACTTTTGACATATGACTCCCCCTATTATTCGTCTTGATTGTCATTTGTTGTAGATTGTCATATGCCCTTTTTCACTATAACCCTAGCCTCTTTTGTTATTATCCTCCCTTGAATCTTTGAATAGGCAATAATTCAATGAAAATGTTGCTCCTCATACTATACTTTCCTATTGGAATGATGAAAATACATGACTATCCTCAATTAGTAGCAGTTTTCCTCTATTTCTTTGGCATTTCACAAACTACCTCTTGATTGCCTCTCATGCCTTAATCATTGATATTTTATTATCCCAGTTCACCCTTAGGTTGATTGTCCTCATAAGGTATTTGTGACTTTAAATTTTTAATTTTCCTAATGAATGTCTTTCATAAGAATCCACAATAAATTCAACAATACTCTCCTTAGGTCACAATATAGTCACAATTATTAGTTGTACCTCAAAGAATCCAATGAACAACACCAAACATCCACTTGAATATAGCTAACAATTGTAGCTCAACGATCACATGTTCTCAACTAGATTCATACACAAGAATGTAATTGAAAATTGCATCTCAAAGACTACACATTCTCAACCAAATTCATACATGAAATCCAAATGCAATATGATAGCACAAAGTCTATTAGTATTAAATCTTATTTCCTTTCAATAAAGATGTTGATGTTATAATGCAGTGATGGTCATCTCTTCCAGCCGACCACATTTAATAAAGATGAATAAATTTAATTATAGCCATCGGCTATTTAATTTATTATAGCGATTTATCTAAGAGGCACAAATTTATTGAGGCACGTCTTTTTCTGTTTGAGGCCGACTTCACTTGTGAAGAGGTGCGAAACCTAGAGCATTCATGTATATATTCATGTTCACCTTCATTCTTTTAATCATCAAGTTCATTCACAATAGTTCGCATTCTTGAGGAGAAGAAGTTAGCGCCCAACAAGAGGAGAAGTTCGCACTTAGCAATAGACCTTCATTTGTAGCAGCATATTGACTATAAGGAGAAACATATTCATTTGCCTCTTTGCATCTAGGAGAGGTTCTATTCATTTATTACATAGGCATTGTGTTATGCCTGAGTTGTAAGAAGATTTATGCTCTTATTCAAAACAATATATAAGAGATATATTGGCTGGGTTTTTCTCCCTCAGGTTGGAGGCTTTTCCCAGGGTATCTTGCTATGTTATTTGTCTTATGTGCTGCATTTTCTAATTACTTTCAAATTGAATTATCTGATCATGAAAGACTAACATGGTATCAGAGCGGGTTTGAAGAAGATCTTGATCAGATTTAGCAATATTCCTTATTCTCCTTCACCTTCTTGATCTCTTCTATCACTTCGTCAAGATGGTGAACGGTCTCAGGATCGAAGACAAACTTGAGGGAGCATCAAATTTTTCATCATGTAGATTTAAAATTATGCTCACCTTGGAAGAAAGTGAGTTGGCAGAGTTCATGGAGAGCACAGCTACCGAGCCTACAGATGAGGAAGAAAAGATTCAATGGAAGAAGAAAGATATCAAGGCGAAAAAGATGTTAGTAGATTCCGTAAAGGACCATATTGTTCCAATCATCTCTAAGTTGAAGACAACAAGAGAGATGCTTAAGACTTTGGTGGAGATGTATGAGATCAACAAAAAAAGTCATGCTCTAGCCTTGAAGCAACAACTTCATCATGTTAAGATGGCAAAAGGAGAATTTGTCATCACCTACTTCATGAAGATTTTTGAGTTGAGAGATCAACTCTCTACCATTGGTCATAGTGTTGATGACAAGGATTTGACCATATTGGCTCTTAATGGTCTTCCTTCATCTTGGGAGTCTTACATTCAAGGTATAAGTGCAAGATCAAAACTCCCTAAGTTCGATCGTTTGAGGGTAGACTGTATTCAAGAGGAGTCGAGGTTGGCTACGAGAGGTATTGGTCGAAGCTCTCCAAATGAATACCTTCATGTCATTTCCACTCAATCCTTCAAGAAGAAAGGGAAAGGTGGAAATAAAGGATATTTCAAGAGGAATAGTGATAAAGAAGCTGATGGTGTTCCTGCATTCAAGAAGAAGTGGGACCTCTCTCGTGTTTAATGTTTTAGATGTGAAAAGTTTGGTCACTATGTGAAGGATTTCCCAACCAGGCCTAATCAACATGCTTCATTTTCGGATGTGGATAAGATCTCTCCTCAAAATGATTCTAGGGAATTTCTATTCTAATTCATGGGCCTATGTTCAAGCCGTGAAGGTTGTGTACTGATTTGAGCGCAAGAGCAGCATATCGTATTGTGTCCACCCATCAAAATATTTAAGAGATAAGTATTCTTTGGTTCGATTATAGTTACCCTTCTAGGCTAAAATTCATTTTGTTGAGTTGTGCAAATCTGACATTATTTGCTTGGATTACGTGTGACCAGTAAATAGTGATCACTGGGATAAGATTCTTTAGAATTAAGAATTATTCATTGCAAGTTGTTTCATGCTAATTTTTGAGTGTGACTCTGAAATAAAAGGAGAACTAAAATTACAATCATGATTGATTTTCTATATGCATGATCTATGATTATGTGTAGATTGTCTTTTATTATGCTAAGATTAGCTCTTTTGAGAAAATGGAAGAAAGACATGTCAGAATCAACAAAGATGAATGATGAATTAATTATCTGGGGTTACTCAGGAGATCCTGATTTCAATGAGATAAGTATTGCATGGTTGAATAATGTTCATGAATTTTTATGTAGTTATTAATTCATGTTATAACATTGAGATAATCAATCATGTATGCTTCTAGCAATGGTACTTCTATTCAAGATAGTTGAGTTCCATGAACTATTATACTTAATCCCTTCTTAATGCTTTCAGGATGGATCAAGAAATGTAAGAGATTGCTTTCAAGAAGAGCTTGATGCATCATGTAGGTTGAAGAATGGAGACACTACTTGCAACCATGAGTCTGAGTGAATGACTAAAGACATCTCTTCGAAGAGGAAGAATTAATCTTTAGAGGGAGTTCTATGACTCACTGAGAATAAGTAAGGGTTGTAGTGTTGCAAGGCCAAATGCTAAATCCTTGAAGTACCTCTTCAGCAATTGAGATCAGAATTGCTCAAGTTAGTCAACCTGGATTTAACATTGGTGGCTCCGCAAACCTATTCAGAATAGAGTGATCTGGGATGAAGTCGAAGAGGATAGCCCTGAATCTCTACAAAGGTGTTTGTTGGAAACCATTTCTCTAAGGCAAGCGTTGCAAGCAATCTTGGACGATGAGGTTAGGATGTTGATGCAAGTGCTTGAAGATTTAGAGGGAGCCTACTGAACCTAAAGAAGACGGTTGTGTTGATGATTGAAAGAGCACCTTTGGATGTTGTTTCAGTTGAAGTCTATAATGATATCCTGGTGTAGTAGGAAGAAGTCTTCTATGGCACTGAGTACAACAAAGGCCGAGTACATTACAACTTATGTGGCAGCTCAAGAAGCAGTGTGGCTTCGGAAAATCCTTGCAGGATTGTTTGGATAATCATTGGAGTTGAATGTCATCCATTGTGATAATCAAAGATTTGAAAATCTTTATGTCATTCAAGTGTTTCATGACAAAACTAAGCATACCACTATATTAGAGATATGGTGTTGAGGAAAGCAATTCTATTGAGGTATATCAACACTGATGAGTAGATGGTAGACATTCTCACCAAGCATCTCTTGACAATAAAGTTTGTGTACCTTCGAGACAAGCTTGGTATGGTGGAGAATCAAGCTCTAGCTGAGAAGGAGTCTTAGTATCAGTGATCCTCTTTTAATGCATTTCTCTATTGAGAGAGATTTGAGGTGCAAGCCCTTGATAATGCATTTCTCTTTAATATTTGAGGTGAAATCCCTTGTTTCCACCCTCTGGGTCTGCCATGGTGGATGTCATGTTTGTGACTCCATGAAAACATCATGTGAGAGAGTCTGTGATAATTTTCTTGTACTTGTGTTTCACCCTCTGGGAGAGCCATGGTGAACGTCACAGTGAGGTGACAACATCATGTTGAGTGATGAGCACTTGTACATACCATCCATGGGTGTAGCCATGATGGTTGATATCATGATGAGGTGATATCTTTCCTTTCCACATATGGGTGTAGTCATTGTGTTTGATATCATGATGAGGTGATATCTTATATGCTTTCACGATGAGGTGATAAGCTCCTTTACACATGGGTGTAGCCATGTTGTTCATCATCATGATGAAGTGATATGTCTTTTGCAGCTGGAAGTATCCTCCCTAGATGAGAGGGAGTGTTGATGTTATAATGCAATGGCGGTCATCTCTTCCAGCCGACCACATTTAATAAAGATGAATAAATTAAATTATAGCCATCAAATATTTAATTTATTATAGCGATTTATCTAAGAGGCATGATTTTTATTATTTAAATAATTAATAATCATTTATTCATGGGGCTGACTTCCTTGAAGAGGCAGAAATTTCTTGAGGCACGTCTTTTTCTGTTTGAGGCTGATTTCACTTGTGAAGAGGTGTGAACCCTAGAGCATTCATGTATATATTCATGTTCACCTTCATTCTTTTGATCATCAAGTTCATTCACAATAGTTTGCATTCTTGAGGAGAAGAAGTTAGCGCCCAACAAGAGGAGAAGTTCTCACTTAGCAACAAAACTTCATCTATAGCAACAGATCAACTGTAAGGAGAAACATATTCATTTGCCTCTTTGCATCTAGGAGAGGTGCTATTCATTGTATTACATAGGCATTGTGTTATGCCTGAGTTGTAAGCAGATTTTTTCTCTTATTCAAATCAATATATAAGAGATATATTGGCTGGGTTTTTCTCCCTCAGGTTGGAGGGTTTTCCCAGGTTACCTTGCTATGTTATTTGTCTTATGTGCTGCATTTTTTAATTACTTTCAGTTTGAATTATCTAATCATGAAAAACAAACAAAAGAAACAATTCGCTACTTAGAAATCAACCTCAAGATAATATGGCAAGAATGACATAAGAATAGTCTCACATATAAGAAACGTGCTCCAAAACAAAGGTTGGAGGCAATCTGTTTCTTTTATTGATCAAAATTTCAATTTGCACATTCAAATCAAAGATTGTAATTATGCTCTTTAAAACGGTAGCATCTAGTTTCAAAAGATCAAAAGGTCCTTAATATAAAAGAACTCCCTCATATATATAGAGGAGAGTTGAGAGCTAATCTAGGAAAAGTAAACTTAATTTTGAATTATTCATAAGAAGAGTCAACATTTTTTTAGGACTTCTCTATTTTTGCATGTAATTACAATTTTGAAAAAGACATGTAAATTGTCTAGAGCTAATTACATAAAGCATGGAAATACTAAAAATTGAACAATACACATTCAACCTTCTCCACCGTCCTTCTCCATGAAATCTTCATACTTCTTCATGATCGCTTGCACTTCATCATTGTCTAGCCCTGAAGTATATTTGGAGATGGTGAGGACTCTTGTAACATAATCATTCACGGTATTGCAAGCCTTTTCGTGCATTCCTAAGAACACTTTAAGGTTGTCTAAGGTCAATTGAATATCCCATAACTTATGCATCAAAACCATTGAGAAGGCTTGATCTTTGAACTCCTTCTGGATCATGTTGGTAAATTCTTGGACAACTATATCTTAAGAAAGGGAATTTTGATCATCATCACACAACTTACATGGAATATTTCCAATCTTATTAACAAGGTTCATGTTATTATTCTCAATGACTTCATGAGCACTTTGCAGATCGTTGATCAGATCTGTGATGATGTTTACTTTGTGTATCATGGTCTCTTTAATCTCTACATGCATATCTCTATTGGGAATAATCCCAATTTCTACTGAGGCATCTAGTTTGATATTTTTCATTTTTACTCAAGCCTGCAAACTATTTTCCATATCTTCTTTTTCTCAAGAAAAAGCATCAATAGTTTTGTCTAGCTCTGTCCTTATGCTTTCCATATTTTCCAATTTTTCCATAGTAGATCCCAATAGTTGTGTACCATATTCAATCATTCAGTCTAGGAACTCATTGACTACTTTGCCTCTTGTGTGCACTTTTTCCACCTTCTAGATGACTGGATCCCCAATGCTCATGACCATAGGTTCAACTGAATCCAAATATTGGGTAATATTTTGGAGTACTATAGTTAGTTGTTTTACCTTTGCTTTATACTAATCTTTCACCTTTTTTACCTCATCAAATTTCTCAATGAGAGAGTTCAATGTGGATTGAGCATCTTCTTTCACACTCTCATGAGTAATCTTCCCTAAATCAACTCCTGTGATAGAGTAATCAGAATGTCAACCTATTCTATAGTCTTGTTAGGAGGAGGTTGTGCCACCTCTGCATACCTATAACCCTCTTTATCAAACAACAACCTGGAAAGGGTCTTGGCCTTTTTCTTGGTTTTTGTCTTCACGGGTGTAAGTTGCGTGAAGTTGAAGTCATTTGTGGAGACAACTTCCTTCTTCCTCTTAGATGTTTGAGATGAGAGCCAAGATGGAAGTGGTGAGCTCTCTTCTAGATTAGCAGTCATGGTTTGAGTCATCATTGTTGCACTCTTGTAACAATAGGAGTAGTGTTAGTCAAAATACCAGAAGGAATCTACACACTTGACATTTGCACAGACTCATTAATGAATTATTCTAAGTCAGAATGAGAAGTTATATTAAACAAAGGTGATGATAGACTTGGCAGAGACATAGGTGACCCTGACACATTGTCCAAACCATGTTTGGGAATTTCAAGGATAGACCCTGACAAGGGAGACAAATGAATGGATTGAAGTGACACTATAGGAGCAACATTGATAGTAACTGCAGGTATAACTGTTGTAGCAGGAACATTAGAAATAGGTGAAGGCATAGGAGTAGGAGTAGATACAATTGGGGTAGAGGAGACAGGTGGTTCCTCTAGAATATTTTCATGAGGAGACATTTTTGATTCCTCATGTTGTCCTTCCTCTATTTGCCTCTCTGCTTGAATAGATTCCTCTTGTCCTTTAGCAGATGGCCCCTTTGTAGCTTTTTTTCTCTTCTTCTTACCGCCTTTTACAACAAATGTGATCTTTGGCTTAGAAGACTTGCTAGAACTAGGAGCATCACTCTTATTTTTTGTTCTCAATTTAATTATTTCTTACTCGTAGAATCTTGGAATTCCTCCTCTCACCCAGTGAGAAAGTGTTTCAATTGAATTCCCTTTTCTTCTAACCATACATTCATGTTAGGAAGAATCGGTTCAAACCTTTCTTGAATTCAAGTTACCTCTTTTTGTGAGCTTGCAACGATCCAACTTTCTTATTTCTTCCTCAGTCCTACAATCATCCCACACATCCTCAATTCTATGTAGATGAACATATGTTTTCTTGATCTGGTCTTTCATACCTCGATAATCAAAATCTATCCTTCTCTTGAACATTTTCAAAGTGACTAGTTGCATCTTAGATTCAACAGATTTGGCTTTTAGAGAGGTCTGAATGGAATACCTACCAATGGTCAATGGAAACTTGAATCTTGCCTTGTGGGAATCCATCTATTTGATATGTACTATTATTATTTTTCTACACAACTCCATCAAGACAATTTTGTTGTTGGGTATCACGGGAGCATGTATGGATATCCCACAAAGCAACCAATTGTCATATATGTGAAAGTGGGGAATTGTAGGTAGATGAAACCATACTTGTTTACCCCTATCCAAACCTCATCTGAAACTATTTTTCTTTCCAGTTCAAGATCAAATACACACAAAAAAGTAGCAAATAACACATCATTCACTCTTCAAAAATGGTGAATACTCCCATCAAGAGTAATCTATGGAAAGTATTTGTAAACTAGAGTGACCCTTCTATTTCCTTTTGTTGTTAACCCAGGAAAATTTCTCATAGCCACAACAACATATACTAAGTAGGATGTCATGTAGAACCTTGATGTAGTGTGTACTTTGATCAACTGATCATGAATGACATCACTAATTTGGTGACCCTAGAAGATCTGTTGTTTTCCCCTCTTTATGATATTGATGTATAAATACATATAGTCTTCAAATGTGGATGAGGTAGGTAAACCATGCACTCTATTGAGAAGAGTGATCATTCACCTTTTCAATGAAATCACTGTGAGGGAAACTCTTGGGCCACCTTGAGATAGTCGGTCAAGGATTCTTCAACCATTTTCTATTAATTGTCCTTTTAGCATAATTTGGATCTTTATCATACACTTCTTGTGCAGATTCCTTGGTGATATCTGCATAGGAATCAATACTAGGGCATATGAAGGCTTTGTCAAAAAACTCTGCATCTAGCCTTATGACTACATCTCCATTGGCATCCTTGACACTTCTGTCATTTCTATTGTAATGTGATGCAACTTGAAGGACAAACTTTAGATTATGTGTTGCAACAGGAAAAAAAGCCACCATATGAATGTTACTTTGATCTCATCTATCTTTGATGAGACTAAGGTAGTCAGAAACACACACTGATATTTATCCTTCATTGTTTTTTCCTTGCTTGGAGAGGGATCCATCATTTAGGAATACATATGAGAAAACCTTGGAATGTGTGCACAAGAAACTACATGACAAAGTTTAGCATTTTTGCAATGTTAGAAAATTATCATGATTTGAAATTGCAAAGGTGGGAAAATTCAGAGCGGTTGCATGAGCTTGGATGCTTGAGTGCGATGGAGGTGAAAAATGGAGCAAAAGTGGCCAAACTGGCTAAAAGGAAAAAATTCCCCAATGTTAGGAAAATTTTGCAATTTGGGTGTTAGGTTGTTGAATTTCAACACCTCTGCAAGTGGATGTTGATGCATTGTATGTAACTGTGCTGAAAAATAGCGCATATGCAAGATAGTATGAATTTTGCAAAAATATTTGCGAAGTCGTTGAAAATCAACGACCTTGCAGGTGGAAGTAACTTTGTTTGTGCAAAGTTAGAGAAAAACTCCGACTTTACATGTGGTAGTTCAACTTAAGTGCATGGTCGATATTTTTCCATGACCTCGCATGTGGAAGATCATTTGAGTTGTGTAAAGTCAGTAAAAATATCCAAAATTGCATGTGGGAAAACTTTGATGTGGGCAGGTCTAAGTGTAGGATCAGTGAAAAAATCTGATCTTGCATGGGGGAAAAAATCTAAATGTGACGCGCATGGAAAAATCTCACACTTGACTAATTTTTTGATGTTGGGTCAGTGAAATTCACCAACCCTACATCTCATAGTTAATTTTCACACACAAGTAGTGAAAGACCCCGCTTGTGCACGTAACATAGTAGTTTATTTCTTTTATGCTTAATCAGTGAAAAACATCAATGGTGCATAAAATGTTAAAGTTTAGGGGTTAGAATTGCAATGCTCAGGCAGTGAATAACCTTGATGTTGCAAGGGACACATGGAATCCATGCAAGTTTGGGAAAGTCATATGTTTAACGTTCAATTCATGAAAAATACCGATCAAACATATCACACTACTAAGCTTATACGCATAGTCAGTAAAAACCTTTGACTTTGCATGACACTCAAACCTTGAAGGCACATAAGAATTTACCCTCTATGCAACATGGAGTTTTACACCTGCACTACATACATGAATGGTGAAACCTTGCATAGAACACACTATTTGAACCATGAGCAACCAAGACAACACAAAAAGACATCTACAAAGGGTTTTAAATGACAAACAATGCACAAAAACCCGTGGATTCGAAGTAGGAGATAAAGGGCATGAATCTAGGGTTTAAAACAACCACAATAACAAACAAAAATCTAAGCATTCATAAACAACAATCATGAAATCCTAGAGGAAAAAAAAACTGACTAATTTACAATAGAAATCAAAACAAAAAGTAACCTTAAGCATAAGAAAATGGAGAAAGAAAAGAGAAAAATATACTCAGAAGAATAAAGACGGTGCTGAAGACAATTAGGACAAAAACCCTAGCACAAACCACCGAACGATCTAATTGAAAGCCTGCAAACGAACGAACTCACAAGCTTCAATGAACTCGTAGAGAACAAGAGGGATATCAAACAATCAAAATGAGAGATAAAACAAATTAAAACCAATTTAAAAACCCAATCTAAAACATCATTAAAAAAACATTAATGACAAACTTGTGTGAATTTCGAGTTTGTAGGGGCGACAAAATTTAACGTCGTTGCAACTTTTAAAAGTTTGATAGATGATATGCAGGGTCAGTGAAATTTACCGACCTTGCAATTTTACTTTTTGCATTAGGCTTACAGAGGCACTAAATTTTAGCACTCCTACAAGGGTGAAAAATTTACTAACTTTGAAAATGAAATTTTACAACTTGGTTTCTTTTGCAAATTTCAACGAACCGAAAAATGGTTAATGCTCGAAATGACGTTCTAAGGCTAGGGGACCACACATGAGGGAAAAATGATTCACCTCAATTTGCATGCTTAGAGTATGTGAGTTACGAAATGGACAAGTTTCATAGGGTTTATCCCATGAATTAAGCTCAACTAAATTTGAGGATAACAAAACCCAAGCTATTGCGCTACATAAAACAAGGAGACCAGGGGTGCACACCTTGCAACAACAATATGGAGGAATAGCAACCTCATGTGAAGTTGAAAAAAGTATATTATGTATTAGCATAATGCTAATGCTAGAAGAAGTGTGATTTTCATAAATATCATCAATAGGGTAAAATCATATCTAGGAAATCTCAATTGATCAAGTGTATCTCTAGGCATGAGAGAAGGTACATCATCATCATATGTGAGTGACGGTAAAACATATGTATCATTAAACATACAACACTAGGATCCTCACGAAATAATGGATCAAGAGAGGTACATGAAGGAGAATTATAATTCATGTGTGAAGGATATTTTTGTTAGGTATATCACATAAGACAAGAATACTAGTTAGATCACATTTTTATAGGGTTGAAGTTTTAGCTTGGTCACAAGATATATAGGTCATGCAGATGTATCATCATAAAGTGTTATGATATAAAAAAATGAGCTTCATAAAGAAGGGGGGTGATGTATCCATGCAAATCATATTTAGAATAAAAACCATAATATTAGTGGTGTGCCAAATTTGAAAAATGAAACCTTAGTGAGGTAACAAAGGGTGGATAGAGTAGACAAAATATATTTCTCGACAAAGCTCATAAGCCTTAATAAAAAATAGACGTAACAAAGTGAAGTTCCTTAGGATTTCTTGACGAGTAAACAAGAGAGTATGACACTAAAACATGACATTTATGGCCTTTAATAAAGTTCTTGAGACTTCTTGATGGAGGTTCTTATAAAATTTGGCTTCCAAGATAAAATTTTGAATCTCTCAAGTGTTATTACACATCTCCTATGTCTTATATCATTATAAATGGATCCTTCAGTGGTCACTTTGCTACCAAAGGTAGCTTAAGATGGAGAGACCCTATCTCCCCCTACCTTTTTATTATTCTAGCCAAAGTGTTAGGAATAAATATCGTCCTAAACATGAACATAGGCCACATTAAAGGTGTTTTTCCTATGTCTATCCTTAGCCCCAACTCACATCAATACTTTAAGGATGACATTATCCTCCTCATTTTAGCTACTTTTATGGAAGTAAAAGGATGGAAAGGAATCCTCTCACATTATGTAGTTGTGTCAACACAACAAATAAATTTGAATAAAAATCAAGTCTTCTTTTTAAATACCAATCTTTCTTTGTAAACTATAATTACCAATATCCCTAGTTGCAATATAAATTTTTATTCTACTCACATTGGTATGCCCCTTACCTTAAGACAAATCAACAATAACACCTAAAATAGTTTGATCAAAAGAATTCAAAAAAAGTTAGAAGCTTAGAAAGGTCATCTTCTTATCCATGGTGGGAAAGTGTAATTGATTAAGAACTCTCAACAAAGTGTCGATGTGTACCTTATTTCTCTCTTTAAAATACCATTCTTCCTAACTAACAACAAATTCAATGAAAATTCCTTTGGTCTAGAATTGAAAGAAAGTGAAGGCTATCATTTTTTGCTTGGTATAAGGTCTGTTTTTTTAAGTGCCTTAGGGGATTGGGAATCCACAAAATTAAAGACATAAAAAAGGCCTTGATAGCTAAAATATGATAGAAAATTATGAAGAATAGGAATAACTAGATCAGTACCATGAAGGTTAAGTCTATTGGTGATGAGGATGGTTAGGCCCTTTTATCCTCCCTTCATATCCCTGTTGGATATGCTATTTGGAATGATATTGTCAAGTCTAGACAACTATTGAGAATGGGATCAAAATGTAAGGTGGGGAATGGATAGAGATTTAGATTATAGTAAGATAATTAGATCACCAAAATTCCTCTTGAACTCTCACACCCTTGTGCTCAACTTAAGGAGGATTTATGTGATAGATTTGGAAGTACTATAAAAAACTATTAGCTAAAATATGGTTGGTTCAACACATAGTCAAGTATTGATGACAATGAAGCTATCAAATATCTAACTAAACTAAAATGAATTCTTTCAATTTTTGTATTTTAAAGGGAGGATGGACTTATTTGGATTGTTGATCCTTTGGGTATCTACTCAATCAATATTAGCTACAATTTTCTAATCAACAATCATAAGCTTGATTTCAATTAAGGACTGATAAGGAACCATAACCTAATTTTGAAAATCAACATCTTTTGGTGGGCAACCTTTCAAGGGGAAATTCTTACTTTAGACAATCTAAAAAGTAGAGGATTAAATATTTTAGAGGATGTATCCTATGAAAACAAGAGGAAGAATCCATAAATCACCTATTTATAGAATTCCCTTAAACAAGCCATATTGCAGAGGTTCAACATTACTTGGGTTTGGCAAAAGGACACCAAAATAATAGCCACTAGCTAGATACATTAGTCCAATCACCTCATGTTTACAAAATCTTCCTCATGTTTGTTGGGAACATGGAAAGAGAGGAACAATAGGATCTTTAGAAATAAATACATATCCCCATAAACCTAGAAAATAAAATTGACACTAATTAGAACATTGTAGTGAATATTGACAATGTGGATGTTAGAAAAGATCGAATGAGAAGAAACACAACTTGGTCCCTCCCAAACTAGCTTTGATCAAATTGAACTTTGACAAGTCCTTTATAGGAAATACAAGAATGCCAAGAGGTGGTGGTGTTTTGAGAAACAACAATGGGGAACTCATTACTAATTTTGTTGATAACCTTGGTATCTACGCTAATAATTATGTTGAATCTTGGGTGGCCCTAGTTGGTCTTTTTATGACTAAGGATCATGGTTGCAATAATATAGTGATTGAAGGGGACTCAAAGAATATAATTGACATGTTAAACAGTAAAGATAGTCCTCATTGATCTTATAAATACATTATCAAAAAGGAAAAGGAAATCTCAAATCTTTCAATAATATGAAAATTGGACATATTTTTAGGGAAGGGAACACATCTGTGGACCTTCTAGCTAACCTAGGTGGAACCATTGATGTAATAATCTATTAGAAGATAGAGGGTACACTACCCCAACAAACCTCACATAATCTTATAAATGAATATAAAACTAATCATTGAAATTATGTCACCTAGTCTATTTCAAGGCTAAGTTAGGATAACATAAGAAAATTCATATGAAGTACATTGAGAATTATCATATTGTGATGGATAGAAATAGGAAGTTATGGATGTTCATGCCATTTTTTTGTTAATCTAGTTTCTCTCCACACTCCAACATCATGAACCCCATTTTTCTCCTCAATCTAAGTTGAATTTACTTTTTACAAACTCTTGAAAAAATGGGAACCATGAAATAAGGGGATACATTTTAAGGGTGGAATGAGATTCATGTGAGAAGTATCATAGTAATGCTATTATGTAGAAAAATTTAAGAAGAGACAATATCACCATCTATTTGGAGGTTGTTAATGGTTATGACGATGCTAAATATCACATAATGTTTCTAATTTATAAAATTATCATAATCTACATTTGAGGCATATTGTTCAAAGTGTTTGATGAACTCATAGCCTTGTCCATGGGCCCAAACATGAAGGGGAAAAAGCTCCTAAAAACCAACAAGAGATGAGGCTATCAATTCATGAATAAATTTATTTAAAAAGGGGAGAAAAAATCTAGATACCATAATGTGTTCAACTAAGAGAACCTTCTAGAGTTATGGAAAGACATTGCCAAGATGCACATAAGATATTTCACTCTTGAATCTACAAGTATACTTTTTTTTTCTCCTACCTTTTCTCTATGTTAAACCATCTCAAACATAGCAAAAATATGAGTTTCCCATTTTTATTATATAGTTTCTTTGAATAATCTATGCTCAATGTGCTATTTGGAAAAATCTATTTTACCTCTCCAGTAAGAACCCATCTATCACATGTATAGATATGAACTATCCAAAACCTTAGTCTATATTTTTTATGCCTAGAATTATAGATCTAACCCTAATTTCCCCAAAATTTTATAGTCTTCATCCCTTGTTTCAAAAGAGCATCTACATAAACCAAAAGCCCCTTAGCACTCCAAGGTTCTTATACAAGACAAACCTATTAAAACCCATGCGGTTAAGGTTCTTGTGCCCTTTTCCAACCCCGCTAAGGTTGATGCCATTGATCCCCTTGCCCACATTCCCCTTGAAAATTGTGATAAATGAAAATCCATTTTGGTTGATGATTCCACTAAACCTCATCATGTCTTCAACCCTAGCACCTTTAGAAAACTCTATGTTCCCAAACACCAAGTATCCAAACCTAAAAAGGACCACATAACTACCCACAAAAAAGAACTGAAACATAGCTCTATCCACCTACCTAGCTCTCTTATTGTTTAGCACATTGTTGAGTGTCATAATTGTTTAGGACTTAAAAAATTTAAAAACCTCTAAGAAAGTCTTGATCTCCATAACAATGTTATGAAGTGGTTCCTTGCACATCTACA
Organism: Sequoiadendron giganteum; assembly: GCA_007115665.2. Lineage (NCBI taxonomy): Eukaryota > Viridiplantae > Streptophyta > Pinopsida > Cupressales > Cupressaceae > Sequoiadendron > Sequoiadendron giganteum. The sequence continues at coordinate 316,631,740 of CM021110.1, forward strand.
TACCACTAACATAAGGCTAACAAACATTTAAAAAATTGTGTTTGATCAAGCTAAATATCTAAAAAGGAAATGGGTGGATGAGGAAGTCTATGATGAGGTGCAAGAATTTGTGGCCTTCTTTAATAATTGGAAAAATCTTGAGACAAAATCTCTTAAAATGCAAGAAAACCAAGAGGGCATCAAGAAGATCCTCTCTAGCCTCTTCGGCCATGAGTAAAAAAACCATCAAGAATGTTGCCACTCACTTCCATGCTCTTTAGGGAGACTACATAAAATAAAAATGGAGACTTCTCAAGAGGGTGTAGTGAAATGTACTAGAGCTAACACAATGGCCAAAGTTGGGGACCTAGGCACTTAAGTGGTTGACCCCATGACTATTGCATTTGAAGAGAAAATTAACTTTCTCTCCAAGGAGTGGCACATGGCTAGAGGACTATAACATCTAGCTAATGGTGATTAGTCTTCATTTCCTAGTTTTGTTTCTCTAATATGTTTTTGTTGGTCCTATCTAACCATGTTAAGTTTTGTGTCATTTTTTTTCATATCTCATGAGAATTTTACCTTCTACCTCTTTGGCTATTTCATTATAATGGGGTGTAGGCCCTAAATTAATCCCTTTTTTATCAATATAAAAAATAATGTGAAGTCATACTATGAAGATCATATTTGAATATAAGTTGTAAAATAAAAAAATACAAATCTAGAAACTCTAATAAATATGAGAAACCCTAAAAGGAAACTAGGTTGTGTAGGATGATTTAGTTCAATAAAATGAAAAGGATAATAAATTTTCCTTAAGTTTAGTTCAGGGTAGTTAATTAAATGCAAACAATTGAGAACAAATTAACCTAGATTAATTGATGAAAACTAGGGATGATGAAATTGAATCATTACAATAATTATATTAGCTAAGAAATCATGACAAACAAAGGAGTAACTCATTAATTGAAGAATGTATGTCTTTGATGATGATTCTAGAGTTTGGTTGATATTTGCTTAAAAAAATATTGATTCTCTATTGACAAAATGCCTCAAAACTTATGTTGAATTTAATATTTATCGAGGATAAAGTCTAGATGTTTGGGTGAAGTCCATAGTTGTAGATTCATCCTTTACATCCAAATTCACCCCTACATAATGTGGAATTCTAATATATTGTTTACTTGATCATATATTCATTTATTCTACTATTTTTGACCATATATTCATTTATTCTACTATTTTTGAATATTTAAGGGATGGTGATATTTAGAAGTACCTTGGAAAGGTTTCCATTATATTTCTAGGGGTATGTTCTCTTTAGTCAAGTCATAGAAATGTGTGTACAAGATAAAAAATAACTCTTAGAATGTACATATGCTCCTAGAATACTTGTGTAGATCTAGATTCCTTTTATTGTACAAGGTGCAATGTTATAATCTAAATATGATATATGAATGAAGCTCAAAAGATGAGTAGACGTGAAATGAATGTAATTGAATGTCTTTAAATAGTATCACCTAACATCAAATTGTACAAAGCATACACTTAGTTGGCTCAAAGTGTAAAATTTAAGGAGGTTAGCAAGCCAATTTTAAAATTTGAATTTTTGAAATGCAAGGGTCAAGGTTGTAATTGCAAGGTTTACCCCTTACTATAAAAATGACCCTATATGAGAAAATAGTGAAATTTGGATGAATAAAGGTATTGACTCCTTGATTGTCAAAATTATCCTATAAGAACTAACAATCTAATTTGAATGAATAATTATAATATCTATATAAATACAAGTATAAATGTAATAAATATCAAAATAAAATGAATGTATCACTATATATAAAAATAAAGTGAAGGTTAAACATGTGAGAATATATAGGTATATAAGAATTATATATATACACACACATTTACTCATATATATACATACATATACACACATACATATATACATATGTACATTAATATAGATGTGAACATACATACACATATACATGCACATACATACATATACATGCACACTCACATACATGCACACACACATACACATATGTACATACACATACTATATATACAATATATACAAAGAGGTTTTTCAAAATAAATAAAAATAAGAAATAAAATAACAAAAACAGTTTATACGAATTTCACTTCTCTCTCTATCTACTTATCATCTCATGATGGATCATGGAGTATGATCCAAATGTTGATGTAAAAACTTACACACAATTATCCTAAAAATCTTGTTCACTGTGGAAACAAACTATTATTAATTTATTATTCTCTCATCACGAGGGGCAAATTCTTTCGACTGAAAGATCGTTTGTGAGCCCCTCCTTATTGAGGGGTAACACCAGGATTTGATTTTAAGATACAGCAAAACGTCAGCTTACTCATTCAGAAAAAGACGATCAGTGATGTGATTGAAAACATTCACTAAAAAAAATCTGTTTCACACTTTCCCAGGGATTCTGTTCTTATCAAGAAAGTCATTTATTAGCTGAGAAAACACAGATCACGTCATGTCATCCAAAACATATATTAAAAATCTGTCACACAGTTTTACACACTAAGATTCATTGATTTATTCATTCGAAATGCCCCACATGGCAGCTCTGAGAGCTGCACCGCACAGTCAATTAAGATTTGATTGCCTCCAACACCTTTTTCCAGGCAGGGCGAGAGGAAATGCGTTCCCACCACGCATTGACATTCTTGCGAGAGGTAATGAGGTCCCCCTTAGCGGCCACATTCACCAGTAAGTTTAAATACGAAAGATGTGAAAGATCTGCGACGCTGAAGAAATCCCCGGCCAAATAGTCGCTCTTGGACAGCCTCTCTGCGTATACATCCAACACTTTGCCCAGCTTCTCTGAATTCGTGTCCACGATTGCCTGGTCCGTCGTTCCCCCAAACATGGGGGCGAACACAATCTGAACAAGAATGGCAGCGCACGGCGGACTGAATGTCTGCGCTTCCACTTGAGACCACTGCTCCACCACCGCCCGCTCGCGCAATGTTTCCCCCAGCAGATTGCTGCCCTGCCCCTCGTACTTCTCCGCCAGGTATTTTATGATGGCTCTCGACTCTGCCCCAAACAAATAAAACCCTCAAACCGCATAAAAATGCATGGAAAATTTGATGAAACAGAAGAACAGAGTTAGATTTGTACCGAACAAGGTGAAATCGCCGTCTCTAATGGCGGGCACTTGTCCAAACGGCTGCATCAGCCGATCAAGCGATAAGCAATGAGAACGATTTAAACACACAAAGGAAGTGGATTTCTGTTAGTTTGCTTACATTCAGAGCGAGGAAGGGGGGTTGTTTGTGAGCGCCCGTTGAGAAATCCACAGAGACGAACTCATAATCGATCTCCTTCTCTTGAAAACAAGCCATGACGTTTGTCGTAAAGATCGAGCGGTAATTCCCGTGCAGTTGGACGGTTGCCATTGCTACTTGCGATCTGGCCAAGAAATTGAACAGGGCAGTAGATAATAGCACAGAGAGGGAAGTGTGTGCTTCACATGTTATCCGCCAGTTTATAGGCCTCAAGTCTGCCGGGCATTCACGTTAATTGACGGCAATATTTTCTGCCGACACGCGTGGGAACATTTGAACGGGCCCCATTTTCTTTATGTGGTTTTGTGGTTTGTCTTATGTATAGGGGGAGGGCCCACCAGATCATCCGGCACTAACAATTGATACGGCTTTATCCATTAAACCCCTACTTAAATATTTTAGAATTGAAACATATATTAATGAACAATTTAATAAGGCATTCATACATGTGCATGTATGTAGATAATTATATATATATTTTTTGAAGTATGTAAAATAAGAGATAATGTGATTCTTTTAAAATAAAAATTTAGTTAATAAATTAGTATTACATTTTTTTTTGTCATTGTAGGATGTCTTTCGTCTCTTGTTATTATTGTAGAATGTCTTTTGTCTCTTGTTGTCATTGTAAAATGTCTTTGGGTATTAATTAGATATGTATAACTATTTCTTGTGGAAAATAAGAATATTAATATATTTATTAGATGCAATTTCTTATACTTATTTAGTAAATAATTATATAGACTTAAACAATTTGAACAACAATCTTATAATTGCACTTAAAAGAGGTTCAAGGATTATGATGATAGAAAACTATATGTATGTTAATATGTTTGAGAGTACGTATTTGTGCATGGGTGCATATGGATGACATGTGCTACAAGTTCTAGTTGTATGTGGCCAGATTAAACAATTAATAATAAGTGCTAAATAATGGAATGAAATAAACTTAGTCAAATCTAGATTTGTTCCTTAAGTATTATCTACAAAAGACATTGCAAATAGACATAGAATGTTTCCACGGAGTTGGAAAATCAATATTTATCTGGATTTTACGTGATAAGTGAGATTTTGGAGGCCTTCATCTGATATTTTGGAGGCTTTTACCATTAAATGGTAGTTGGTTTACCATTAAACGAAAGCTAAAACTTGTTTTCCGATGACTCAATAGTGGTTTGCAAAGTGAGACTTGTTTGAGGTTTAAATCTCACACTATATGCAGTCTATGACTAATTAATTTTTTTATTTAATAATTTTGAGATTGTCATTATTTATTTTCCCACTTATTCATATTGGGAATAGTCACCACATAAATAAAAATATTATTTAAATTTTATTACATTTTCAATTCATTAAGATCATGTGATAACATTTTAACTTCTTTCAGGGTAAAATCTCACACTATATGTAGTCTATGGACTAATTATTTTTTTATTTAATAATTTTGAGATTGTCATTATTTATTTTCCCACTTATTCATATTGGGAATTTAGTCAATACATAAATGAAATTATTATTTAAATTTTATTACATTTTCAATTCATTAAGTTCATGTGATAACATTTTAACTATATCAATAATGTAAGTCTTCTTTAAACATTAATTAGAGGTTCAAATTTCAACTCTATTAATGTTTTGTTGTTGCTTAAATTGCATTGAACACTAAATTATAGCCATCATAGTAGTCATTTTAAATTGTGAGGTGGTAAGATAAATTAATATGAAAATTAATTATGCCTTCAATAGAATCCTCTGCATTGTTGACTTTTGAATTATTAATTTTTTAAAGAAAAAACTACATTATATATACTTAATTAAATAATAATTCATATTTATTAAAAAAGTGTGTTATTATATAATATTATTTTATTATTTTGATGCAAAAAATGCTTTATAATTAATGATTGATAATTATTGCTACCATGATTTTAATTTAGAGATATTTTGGACATATTATAACAACTCTATTTCCTTTCTCAACAAAAATAATTACTATTTCACAATATTTATCTCCACTAGAAACACAAATTAACCAATGACAAGAATCATACACAATGAACCTCTTGTTAAATCTATTGTATTTGAAAAGATGAAAAGTCAAATGATTTTAAATGAGATATCCATATGCCTACCTAATGGTTCTAATGCATCATAAATAAATGGACATATTCTCTACTTGGGTCTTAATATACACATTTATTACATAGAGAGGTGTAACTATAGTGACAATAAGGGGTGGAGTGTAATGACATGAGCCTTTTGAAAAAAAAACTATAAAAAAATATTAAAGAGACAACATAAGAAAAAATTCAAAACAAATAAAATATATGACCTCCATAGAAAAGTTTAATCTACAAAATATTTATGTGCATAGTTATTTTCATTTACTTATAACGAATAAAATAATTTTAATGAAATATTGTGTGCACGTGTGCATTTTTGTGTGTGCTTAAAATGATTATACTATTAAATATGTTTTTGATAAGATAAGCAGCATCTACAGGGCATCGTACCCTTTACACGAAGAGCTTAGAGGGCCAAAAAGAGACAAGCAGAAAAGCAGAACTAGCGAAAACACTGCAGAAACACCACAGATAAACAACACACCCTGGCACCAAGTACCAGGGCAAAGAACACAAAGAACAACCAACAATCCTAAGTCAAATACATAGGAACCAAAAAGACCTTTAGCCAGAAAAACTTACACCCAAAACACAAGATCGAGGGCCCAAAGGATCTCTTGGAGTAACTAGGCAATGAACCAAGGTGATCCCACAATAGTGGTTTACAATTTTTAGCCAAACTGGACACTGAAATAATTTTTTTAACTAAATCTTCACTTTCGGGCACCTATAGTGGCTAAACTGTGAGGAATTTGAAGATGATGCAAACTAGAGTTTCATCACATTTTGTTTGTAGATTCTAAAAATATTTTTTTCAAAATTTTTGGAATCAAATTGCACTATTTTTTCCAGCTCCCTCGGAAACTAGTTTTTTTCAAAAAGCATTTTTAAAAAGTGACACACACTGTATAATGCATAATTTTTTTTCCATGAAGGATAAAATTCTAATTCTTTCGAATTTAGATTTGTAACTCCGATATATAGTGCTTACACTTGGTTAGTTAGTTTTTTATTAAATATTTTTTCTTTAATCAAGTTTCAAAGTCAAACCAATTACAATTCTGACATAGCACGACTATATAGCGCGTAACTGTTTTTGTATATATCAAAATTCAATTTTTTCTTTTTTGGTTGGATCAAGGACTTCAATATTTGCTGTACTCATATTTTCAATTTTTTTTTTGATAATCTGCTATTTTTCCACATGTGCAGAACAAAGACCTTCATTTTCGGTGAAAAACCTATGTTTAATAAAACTAAAAAAACAAATACATAATAAAATAAAACATATTAAAATTATATTCGTTGGATAGCTCGTTTTGAGGACTACCTGATTTCAGTTGGGTTTGTGAAGTCTCCGTCATTTTCATGTTCAAACCAAGCTCCGAAGTGAAAAAAATTAGGTTTTTTTGTGTTTTAAGGGGGGAATGAGGGATAAGGGGGGTTCTCTTGAACCCTGGTTCAAGTGAACCACCTTTCCTAATGCATTTTTTTTTTTTTTTTTGGCGTGCAAGATTCAAATGGGTTCACTCGAACCAGCAGGTTTGTACAGACCCCCAAAATCACATTTTTTTGCCTTGGGGTCATTTTTTGTTAGTTTTCCTTCCTCACTGGAATTGTAAACCACTATCGTGGCTTCACCCACCACCTATAGCAAAATGACTATAGTAGACCTCCTACTCAGATAAGACAATACTGAGCCAAACATAAAACAAACTGTTCTTGTACCTAAAATAGCAAGCCCAACCGACTTGCTAGAAACAACCAGTCCACCAACCACCTGCAATAGACGGATTGTAGCAGAACATTCACTCAAGACTGAGCCTAACATATTCCCACCAAAGGAATTGCTTGAACCAACCAAGCCACTAACCACCTACAACAATTGAACTGCAATAGACCTTCCACTTGAAATAGACAAGACAGAGCCTAACAAATTCTTACCAAAGGGGTAAGAAACACTGCTTGCAACAAAAAAACATTCATCCAGATGCACAAACGCCACTTGCAATAGCCAAAACACAACAATTATTTTTCTCCAAACAGAGCCTGACAGATCCCAACAAAAGCTAGGAGGACCAGACAAGGAAAAGGGCAACACCATTTCCCAGTAGACCAGCAAACCCAATATAACCTTCTTCAAACCTTTCCAGCAAACACATTTTACACCTCAATAGGAAAACCATCTCAAAATGAGGCACTAGAAAGGGATGATTGGAATCAGGGTAGCAACAACTCCCATCACAACTCACAATCTCCACTACAAAAGGAAGGAGAGAAAAATTGAAAGCAGGGCAACAACCACACCTAAGCACCGACAACAACAACTCTTGATAAGGAGACCAAACCCCATCACTAACCTTAAGAACCATCATCACACAGGCCAAAAGGTAGACCTCCAAATCCCCTAAACAACAAATCCCAACTCCAGCAGCACTAACCAACTCCACCTCGATAGGAGAGTTCTCCACCTTGATAGGAGAAACCAAATGGTAAGTCCAAGAGAAAAGGAGGTAACACCACCCATACAGAAGCTCCAACAACAACAACTCGTAGAAGGAAGCGCCAAAATACCCATCTCCAAATATTTCCAACAGTAACATTCTCCACCTTAATAGGAAAACCACCACAACGAGAGAAGCCAAAGAGGAACAACTAAACACAGGGTAGCAAAAGAACCCATCAAAACTCCTATTCTCCACTTCAATAGCAGAAAGGGGAGCCAGACAAAATGCAGGGAATCAACTAGCTTTCAACACAACTCTCTTGAAGCCAATAAAACCTCAAAGAACCACACACGACCAAGGGCACTGCAAAGGAATAACACCAAAGGACTGAGGCCATAGGAAAGCCAAACTCAAACTAAAGATGACTAGCACAAACTGGTCCATCTCGAGAACAACTACAACATTCATAGAGCACGACCAAGTAACCAAACTAGGGATGACCTCATTATAGCAAAACAAAGCTTTGTAGAATGAAGAGGCATGGAAAGGAAATGCCTCAACAAACACCACAAACCAGTGCACAAAATCAACCAAACCTAGAGCTCCCATGTAGGCAAAAGCATCGGTAAAGAAAAATAGAGTCATAATAGGGCGACCCATCAAACAAGCCAAAGGTCCCTCATAGGACAAGCAAGAGACCTTTCAAACCATGGGATAGCCAAATACCTCACGGGAAAACATGGCCACAACACTAGGGAAGAACCCTACCAGCACAACAAGCTCAAACAACACACGATTGCGAGCACCAGACAAAATAGGTCACCCAAAGCTGAAGTGACCCCGCCCAGCCAGAAACGTAGAGGGAGCTACCTCGACAATCGTGCCAACAGAGGAATTCAAGAACCCCTCATCGCAGCTCAGCATACCCCGACAAGCACCTGATCGCCCCATACATAGGAGCACAACCCACAAACCATCATCAGAGTCCTTGGTGCCACCATCACCATTGTCTTCTTCACCCGAAATTTCAAAGTTACCGCCTGAGCTCACCTTCTTGCTTAACATCATCATTTTTTATTAGTTGGTAAGTATGTTGAAGTTTATTAAATATGTTATAAATAATATATTTCAAATTTAAATAGAAAAAAATAATGATACAAATTTTTAATTTATGTAAAATAAAATTAATATATAAAATTTAAAATATTTAAAACATATTTCTATTTTATAAATTAATAAATAAAGTTACATATAAATATATAATATTTATTATACTTTTATATATAGTAATTAGAGAAATTATTATGTAATTTGAAGTATTTTTCTACTAATAATAATATCTCTTAATGTAAATAAAATAAAATATTCTTAAAATAATATAATTCTTAAATAAATAAAATAATAGATGTATCTATATATTTGAAGTATATAAAAATTAATTAGAAATAAATTCAATAACATTTGAAAATTTTGAATTTATATAGAAAGTTATAAAAATGATATTAGTGATTCTTAAGTATTTGAAAGTAGTCTAAAGTTTCATATATCAAAGTCTAAAAGCTCATATATTTGACTTTTTTTTTAATATCTCCTTAAAAAAAGTAGAAACTCTATTAATTAACAAATCTTGATCTTAATAATAAATAAAATAAATCTAGTATATTTTATATTAAAAAATATCATTTAATAAATTTAATTATTTGAACGTATCTGGTAAAACTACAAAAATTGTGTCACACTTTCAACCAATTTATCAACACAAGTGAATTTTAGTATTTGTAATTAAAAATCAATTTTGGTCAAACATATGATCTAGTAAGATAAATTATAGATAAGTTAGATATTTCCACAACTTTTTCAACTAAAATTGTAGGTTAAATGCATATGTAGCACCACTTTGAGGCCAATTTATTGAAAAGTACAATTATTTGAAAAACTTGATGTTTCAACAACTCCTACTCATGTAAATAATTTATTTTTTAAAATATAAAAAATACCCTTTTGTAGATCCATAAGTGTAGTTTTCAAAAAAAAGATTTAATTTTTTTTTAATTATTATTTATATTTTATTTTTTATTTTTACTAAAAGTAGGCTATCACAAAAAATATTAGGTTAACTACCTTATCAAGAAAAAATACTAAAATTTATTTTAAAATTTTGAAAAAATATGATGCATTAGATTAAAAAATCTATACTAGCTTATATATCTTAATATTAATCTCTATAATATACACCGAGAGATATCATTTTCGAGGCATATTTTTTAAAATTAAAAAAAAAAAGAAAAAACATAAAAACAAAAAAAATACATCTCGAATATGATATCTCTCGGCATATATTATATAGATTAATATTAAGATATATAAGCTAGTTTACATGGCAACACAACCTGTTAATATATTTTATTCAATATTAAATAAGATTTATATATATATATATATATATATATATATATATATATATATATATATATATATATATATATAATTAATACTATTAAATGGTAATATTAATATTATATACTATATATATTATGTTAGTATTATCAATAATATTATTTTATTGGTTAAGGTTAGGGTTATGATTATGGTTTATGGTTACAATTACAATTAGTGTTTTAGTTAGGGCTAGGATTAGGGATAAGTTTATGGTTTAGACATTATTGTTAGGGTGAGAGTTAGGGATAGGTTTAGGGTAAGGGTTAGAATTAGGTTAAATTTATGATATTATGATTAGATTAAATTTATGATATTGTGGTTAATTTTAGGTTAGGGTTATGATTATGGTTTATGGTAAGGGTTAAGGTGTTATAGTTAGGTTGTGATTTAAAGTTAGGGTTAGGGTTCCTGGTTAAGGTTTATGGTTTAGGGATTAGGAATAGGTTATTTTATGGTTGGGGTTATAGTTAGGTTTAGGTTTAGGTTATGGTTTACTATTGGTGTTAGGGTTAGGGTTAGGGTTAAGGTTAGGGTTAGACTATGAGTTGGGATTAGGGTTAGGTTTAGGTTAGGGTCATGATATTATGGCTTATGGTTTAGGGTTAGGTTTAGATTCAAGCTTAGTTTTTACGATTAGGATTAGGGGTTGTTTTTGGATTTGGATTATGGTTGGGGTTAAGGTTAGAGTTATGTTTAAGGTTAGGGTTAGAGTTAGTGTTAGGGTCAGGGATAGCCTATCCCTAATCCTAACTCATTATGTAACCTTAACCATAACACTAATAGTAAACCCTAACCCTAACCCTAACCCTAACCCTAACCCTAATCTTAAGTGTAAACCTAAACCTAATCCTAACCATAAGCTATAATTGTAAGCCTAAGCCTAACTCTAATTCTCATGACTATAACTCTAACCTAAACACTCTTATTATTCAATTCAAATATTTATCTTTCATTAATTACCTACATTCCGTCTAGATATTTTCACAACTTTTTCAATTAAAATTGTAGACTAAATGCATATGTAGCACCACTTTGAGGCCAATTTTGAAAAATATAATTATTTGAAAAACTTGATGTTTCAACAACTCATACTCATGTAAATAATATTTTTAAAAAATATAAAAATACCCTTTTGTAGATCCATAAGTGTAGTTTTCAAAAATATACATTTTTAATATTTTAATTATTATTTATATTTTCTTTCTTCTTTTTACTAAAAGAAGGTTATCACAAAAAATATTAGGTTAATTACCTTATCAAGAAAAAATACTAAAACTTATTTTAAAAATTTGAAAAAAATATGATGCACTAGATAAAATAATCTAAACCAAGATGATATAATTTTTTTAAGATAAATATTTAATATAAAAGTTGATGTCGAATGGAAACAAGTATTTCTAATCTACAAATTATTTCTAAAGTTCTGACTTCTAGGCTTTTTTTGGTCCTACCTTCCCTGATTTCTCCTCAGCAGAATGGCTTCGTTCCTAGAAGGAAGATCCTTGACTCTATTATAATAGTCCACGAAAATGTTCATTCTCTCTCAGAGTCTAAGACTAAAGCTTTTCTTCTCAAGTTAGACATTTTGAAAGCCTATGATCGTGTTGATTGGGACTTCTTACTCAAAATCATGAGAGCGTTTGGTTTCAACAATAGATTCCTTCAGATGGTTAGTCAACTCATTTCTACTGCTTCTATATCTGTTTTAGTGAATGGGTTTCCTTCACATTTCTTTAAGAATTCAAGAGGTTTAAGGAAGGGAGATCCCGTTTCTCCTATTCTATTTACTATTATGGTAGAATGCCTTGGGAGGAACTTGAAAAAAATGATTGATCGGGGATCCTTAGTGGGATTGAGGCCTTTCTCCAGTAATTTGGTTTGCTCCCACCAAAAGTTTATGGATGATACCATCTTGATGGGGAGATCTACCATTGCTGAAACTAGGAATCTTAAAAGAAAATTGAATGATTATGAGAGGGCGTTTGGTCAGATGGTTAATAGATAGAAAAGCTCTTTATTCTTCTTCAACACTTTGGAGCCAAGGCAGAATAAGATTGCTAGAATTTTTGGATGCAGAGTGGATTCTTTACTGTCTATTTATCTTGGGCTATCTTTGGGACTGAAGCCTTCAAAATCCTTTTGAAACTCTTTGGTTGATAGATTCAACAAAAATATTGCTGGATGGAAAGGAGCTCTTCTCAGTCAAGCTGGTCGGGAGTTGAAGAAAGAAAAAGAAAGCCTCTTATTGACTGGGATTCTGTTTGTAGACCTAAAAATTTGGGAGGACTGGGTCGTAGAAAGATTAGAACGATGAATAAAGCTCTCCTCACTATGAAAATTTGGAGATTTTTCTCATCAAATGGAGAATGGAACATTATCTTAAAGAGAAAATATTGACTCTCTCAAGACTTTGGTCGATTCTCCTTTCCTGCCCCGTGGTTTGGTTCTTTGGAATGATATAATTAGAGGGAGAAACATTTTTGATTTGGGAGTCAGATGGAGCATTAGAAATGGGAATCTAGCTAGGTTTTGGGAAGAAAAATGGGTTATGAAGGAGCCCTTAATCTCATATGACAGTTTCAAAGGGTGGGCTAGTACCAGCAAAGAAAATTATGGGATCTATGTTAAAGACTACTGGAGAAATGGGGAATGGGTGAATCTGTGCCAGATCAGTGTGGACCTTGCATCAATTCAATCCTCTCTGATGGTTGTGAGAATGGGATTGAACCAACATGAGGATCTTTTAGTTTGGATGGTCAACCCTTCAGGCAGCTACACAGTTTCCTCTACTGTCTCTTTGTTGTCCCTTTTACCCACCTCTCCTCCCTTTTGGGCTAAAGCTTGGATTAATTACCTAACCCCTAAGGTCATATTTTCTTTTGGATTCTTCTTCAGAATAAGGTGCTCACAGTGGATAACATTTGTAAGCATGGCATCCAGATCCTAAATCGATGCTACCTATGTAAGGGAGAAGAAGAAACGGATAACCATCTGTTCCTCCATTGTCCATATGTGACTTCTATTTGGGGAAGGTTTATCTCTCTCTAGAACCTTTCGTTTGTGTCTCCTGGATCTATCAAAGACCAATTTATTTAGTGGAATGCTCCCTCCTTGAACCCTACTATCCATAGACTATGGTTGCTCACTTTCCCTTATATAGTCTGGGGTGTGTGGAAGGAGCGAAATAATAGAATCTTTAGGGACAAGGAAGTTCCGAAGAATATTGTGTTTGAGAAAATTTACAGGATAATTATGGAAAACTTCAACAATTTCCCTTATCAAGAGAATAAGATGGAGGTTGTGGTCTGCTCTAACTATGACCTCAAGATGGAAAAAGACTAGGAAATCAAAAGAGATGTGTCCAAGGCCTCAAGACCAGCAAAAAAGAATTGTGAAGGTGTCATTTGGTATCACCCTCCTAGGGGTTGGATAAAAGCCAATTTTGATGGGGTGGCGAAGGGAAATCTGGGGAAGGCAGGGAGTGGGGGTGTGATAAGGGATCATAATGGCATGTTCATTGCAGTGGTGGCTATTTCCTTGGGAATACAAACTAATCAATTAGCCAAAGCCATTAGAGCTTTCCAGATTATTGACATGGCTAATAGAATTAATTTCAAAAATATATGGATTGAGGGTGACTTTGAAAAACATCATTGAATGTCTCCTAGGAAAGTCCCCCCCTTCATGGACCATTAAATGTTGGATAGATGAAGCTACGGCTATTTTATCCAGTTTCGACAAAGTAAGAATATCTCATGTATATAGGGATGCAAATAGCATGGCCGACTATTTTGCTAATGAGGGGATTAAACAAAATGGGCAAGTGACGTGGTAGAATTGTACTAAGTTGGGTGCCGACGTCAAAGCCTTAATAGACTATGATATCACTCATGGGAAAGCTGCCACATTTAATAATGATTAGAAAGAATGAAGCCAGGTACTGCGACATCATTTGATACTATGGTGATGCTGTAATTATTTTGATAGATGGTAAGGGCTGGCACGTTTTGTAGGTGCTTTGGGTCTGTTGTGAGCTCTCTGGTTTGTTATTTTGTTCTGCTAGCTACCAGAACATGAGTATTGTGGCCATGGGAGGAAGAAGAAAAATGGTGGAGCTGACTGGCTGTGTGAAGCATAAGAAAAACTCAAAGGTCTGGATATAAATTGAGATGGGTGGGTAGCAAAATTTTATTGATAAGCTCCATGGTCGTGACCCTAAGATAACTGAGTATTTTGCTAAACACTGGAAGAATGGTGAAATTATTCTCTCAGGGAGGAAGGCAAAGGTGGATGAGAATCTTATTAGGGAAATAACAGGTCTCTCAACTAAGGGGGTGAAGTTCTATCATGATAAAATGTTTTCGGATGAAGCTATTATCAATTTTCCTAAATCAGATGAGGAAAGAAAGGATCTGGTCAAAATATCTAACAGTTATTTCAATGCTGGGACGATCAAGAATATTTGGAGGGAGGTGCTCTGAATTCTTATGGAGTGCATTATATTGGACGGTAGATTTACCAGAGTCTATGGTTACCATTTCGCCCTCCTCAATCATTTTCGACATAAGGTAAGTGTTTCCTTTCCTCATTACTTGCTTTGTTCCTTGAATAATAGTATTGAGGAACATAGATAAAACCCTAAGAAGAATCTAGTCCTACATTCTAGCCTAATTCAGCTTATCCATGAACATTTTAAAAATATGTCAGCCTTGTATGACCCTTTATCGACCTCGACTTCAGAAGGATATGAAACTGAGTCTAGTATGTTTGAGGGAAAAGATGACTCAAACACTGAGTGGGCAGAGGAATACACTCCCCCCTAATAAGAAAAAGAAGAAAATACTTCAAGGAAAGCCCTTGAATAAAAAAGATTTCCCTGTGAATACCCTCATTGGTACTTCTCAAGTGGAGAATGCCAAGATGAAGGAGTTGTTGTGCCTATCGCACACATGCCCCATTTGGAATGGGGACCCTCTATTTCCTCTTTTGCTTGCCGGGTCCTTTTGCTGCGCCTTATTTTGCGTGCCCATTTTTGCATCCTTAAAGGTCAACACATTCCCAAAAGTCACATCTTAAGTTTGACCAAATTTTTCCCCTTGGAAAAATGCTAAATTTTATGCCATTTTGGATTTCCCTTGTCTGTCAGTCTTTCTGACGTCCATGGCTCCTCCCGGGCCCGGACCCTCGGGTTTCCCCTTTCGGGTTTTCCCTTTTCGGATTTCTATGACGGATTTTTCGATTCTGCATGGCCAGCATCTGGCGTTTGCCCAGTCCCCAGGCCTCAGCTGTTGGATTTCCTCCTCCGAAATTCCTTCCATCTTTCACCATTCTATGCGACCGTGGCTCAACGTCTTCCCCACTATCGGACCTTGGATCTCTCGCCGCCACTTTGGAAATTTGAACTAAGCTACCTCACCTGCCGCCGTACCAGGCATTTAATTGGATATTAATGGCGCTGGGGGTTGTATAAATGAGTTTTAAACTATCATTTTCACATGATAGAAGTGATTGAAAAAGACAACATCACCCCATTAATTTCTGCCACCGCACCTGAATCTCTGCTTCACCGTTCCTCGCTAATTCAACAGAAGTCTTCTTTGGGGTTTCGAGGTATGTTCGCCGTACATGTGCCTTGTATCTTTTCCCTCAAAGTCATGGTTTAAATAAAGTAAAAAACTTAAAATGAACTTGAAACCTGGTAGAATAGTACCTTAGCCTAAAAACCCACAAATTCAAAATTGAAAAATCCATCGTTTGATGGGTGAAATCAAAGATCGGAGCTTCACCTCTTCGTCGTTGTTCTTTAGAACAGTCGACGACACCTCTCGGGCTCGAACCTCTCCGTGATCGTCCATGCACAAAATTAAACTTGGAAAATGACAACGTCAACCTCGACCCCGGGTCCTGGCCGTTGAAATTCCCTTCCCGGGTTTCCGTTGTGCCTTTGCCATTCCGAACGGCCTTCCTCAAGAAGCTTCCCGACCCTCAGATCCCGGACGCATGAAGTCCATCTTAAAACTTGCAAGAATATCAAACGTTGAAGTTGTTGTTGGACCCCGACCTCTAGAATTTTGTGTCACTTTCACCGTTCCGAACGGTTGTCCCAAGACGTCTTTTTGACTCCTGGACCTCGGTCACCCTTTTGCCAAGCACAGGTTCAAACTAAAATATGATGTCAAAATGCTGTCTGGACCCTGGACTCCAGAATTCGATTCTGGTTTCGCCATTCCAAACGACCAAACCCTACCATCTTTCTGGCCTCCGGGCCTCAACCCTTGGTCCGTCGCTGAGCTTTTCTTAGCTGATGAATTCATCTCTGGGGATTATCCTTCGAACCTTTGTCCTTGGATTGCCGCATGAATTTCTTCATTTTGTGCGGCTGTCCCATGACAACTTCCCGACCCCGGCAACCCGAAATCCGCAGCCCAACACCTAGAGTGTCGTCTTCCCTGTGCCATTCCAAACGACCTTCTTGCAGCTAAGACCCGAATGCCTGAATGAGGGCTCAAATGACCTCCAAATCCAAAACAAACATTGACCCACTTACTAAAAATGAGCCTTCTTTCATTCTCAACCTTCGTTTGATCAGATCCAAGGCTGAAAAATTCATTGCCTTTTTTGCCCTTCCAAACAGTATTTTGCCAAGGGAATTCCAGCCCTTCGGGCCCGGGTCATCCGTTTGCCTCCCAGAATTGTTGTGATCAAGTGTTGGGATTTTCTAAAATGATGATTGTGGATCTAACCTTGATGTGCAGGGATTTATCTGAGGCCGCTTTTCCATGATAATTTTGCTAACTCCCATCTCTTTGTGCAGGATTTATGGAATCCGGTGTAGAAGCCTCTAGTGCCGCCAAGGAAAAGGGGAAAGGAATTGCCAAAGCACCTCGAGGCAAGGAGGACAAGGATCAAATGAGGTACAAATTCCAGGGGGTGCCATTACACTCTAGAATCACCAGTCTTTGGAGGGACATCACATATACCAACATCGGGCATGTAGATATTGACGAGTTTACACAAAGAGTCAAGGTGGACCCGAAAATAGAAAATGCAAAGTTAATCAGAAGCAGCGAACTTTCCAAGGCTGTAGGCTTCCTGCTAACTTTGGTGGCCCCCGAGCTAGTAATGGCATGCCGGGAAGCATATCAACCTAAAACCAGAACCATAGTGGATAAAGATGGAAACATCCTTGCATATATGTCCCCTCTTGGGATAACTACAACTTTCCACATCCCTGCCTTTGAAAGCATGGAAACCTCGACTATAGAAGAATGCAAGGCATTATGGGATCAAGATCCTATGAAATGCAAGAAATTGATTAATCAGTATTGGTTGAAGGATAAGCGGGCCAATGATGGAAAAGTCCCTCAAGAGCTCTTTCGCAGTGATTTCTTCGCGGATTACCACGACCTCGTTACCCTACTGAGTAGAGTAATGGGACTTCCTACTGCGGCCTTCTTCCAAAAATGGATGTTGTAAGTTTTTCCAAGAATCTTTTGCGGGAGTGACGTTTCCTTTTATTGGGGAAATAATCAATAATTGCTTTCATGAGCAATTTATCAGTGTGAAGAAGACATCAAAATTCTATATGAAATCCTACCTGGTCTATTCGCTTGCCGATCAATGACATTACCATGGATTGACTGCAATGCCCAATGAGGCGCTAGGGAGGGAACTTAAACCCTATGACAAATATCCTCAGCTACAATATAGGAATTTCAAGAGGGACTACTACAAGGTAAATGATGCCTTCATTTCCTACGTCATCCGACTGCTTGGAAGAGATTTCGAGAGAAGAGTCTTCCACAGTGACAGAGCCCTCCTCAAGCATTACGCCTTCCTATATATACAATTCCCTAAGTTCACTTCCATTCACGCCCAAGGATTCACGGAAAGGCCGAACAAGTTGCCCGGTACCCCAATGACCGAATCATACTATTGGAGCTGACTTGGTAGCTGTCGCACATTCACAATGTTTTGAGTAGCAAACATCTGGCAGGGACACCTTATCCTATCAACCTTGGCTAGGGGATGTACAAAATTCATACCTCCCAATGTGCAGGTGATTCAGAGAAAGAATTGGCCGAGTATCACTTCAGGGAGAATACAGCTCGGCCGCAAATGGACCCATATGGTCATATCAAAAAGGCACTGGGATCTGACTATGCCCACCTCCACAATGTTGAGGATTTCTAGGACAACTACAAAGACGATCTTGAAGTATGGTTACGACACTATATGTGCATGACTGCCCTCTACATGCGAAGAGTGAACTTGTGTCTGGTTCTAGATCAACTTGAAGAAGATGAGAGCATGATGATCGATTCAGGATATAGTGTCATCGCCAATATGCCATTGCCCTTGATTGATTGGGATGAACAAGAGGTTGATGACCTTGACATACTCACAAAGCCCATGGAGGCTCGAACAAAGGCGTGGATCAAACAACAAGTATCCCGGCTGAAGCAACAAGGAGTTGCTTTAACATTTAAGGGACTCAAAAGTGAGCCAAGTGGATCTGATGGTGGGGTGGCTGCTGCTACAACTGGGGAAACCTCCAAATCCCCACCATTTGCCAAAACTAAGAAGAGAAAAGAAGCTAGTGAGCAGTTGTGTAACCCAAAGGTTTATGCTCGAAAGGCTTCAAAGGGCGAGCCTTCCAAAAAGAAAAGAAAAATAGTCGGGGTTGTGGAGATGCCTGTAATACCTGAAGATCTGCTCCTCGAGGGCAGAGAGGAAGAGGCTGACCCACCAAGGTCTCCATCTGCTGCAATTGCTACTGCTATTACCACTATCCCACCTACTTTGCTTGCTGTATCTGCTTCCTCTCCGCCTACGGTGGACATCTTTGTCCACCTTGCTTCCACTTCTCCGATCGTGTAGGTCATATCGGTGGATTCGTCCTCCGCCACGACCTCGCCGGTCTTGGCATCTTCTATGTCTCCTTCCCTTCCATCCACTTCTACTATTGCAATGCTTGTCCTCAGTCTGCTAGAGTCCTTCATAAAGTACATGCAGAACATGCCTTTTGAGCTTTCAGGGATGCTTACAAATCCAATAGTGCAAGCTGCAATATCCTAGGCCATGGCTAACGCTCTATCTCTCCCTCCCCCTACCAAACCACCTAGAATGGAGGCAACAGTGCATATCTTGGATGAGCTCGAGCGACAACAGCAAGAGGCTTCCAGGAGGCCCGAAGATGAAGAGTTTGAATATCATGAGAATGCGATGTTTGAGAACCAGGAGATCGATGAGGTGGCCTATGAATCCTCCAGTGAAAGCAGCGAGGAGCTAGACACAAAATTAATCCGAGAAAGGGATGACCCAGAGCTTGAAGAAGAATGGAACAAGAAGCTCAAGGATATCAAGGACCAAGAGGCTGTAGGTCAGTCTATGATTGAAGGGTCTGCTACTTCGGAGATTGAGACCGGAAGGTCTCCAGCTGAAAGACATGATCGAACCCCGAAGCACAATGAGGAAGCATCCCTCCATGAAGATGAACAAGAGGATAAGCCTAGGGAACATGAGTATGATCAAGATGAAGAAGAAAAAGATGCTGAAATGAAAGATCCCTCCGACAAGCAATTGCTCACCAAGTCTCCTACCAAACATATAATGTTCGTACAAGACTTCGACGAGGAGAAGGGGGATGCAGGGGTTGAGCAAGAGGCCCTTTTTGTTAAAGCCATTGAACTTAGGGTGGAGGGCAACAAGGATGAATGTGAATCACCCAAGGAGGGGCCCCAAATGCCCGATTGGCTAGGGAATTAGCTTAGGCAAAAGACTCTCACCCTAAAAGATCCTAAGGCGAGGCTAGAGGCAATACTGGCCAGAGCCCAGATAAGCACTAAGAAGGAGAAAATGCCAAGAATCAGATCAAAGGTAACCATGGATGCCTCCGGATCTAGGGTAGTACAAATAGCCATGCAGGTGTTTCGAGAACAAGGAGTAACTTATAACGTTTCCACCATCGACTTGGGAGTAGCCACACAGGAACAAAAGGTTGACCACCTCTGAGAATCAGTCACCACGGTGGTGCACCTTATCCAACAGGATAAAGTTTCAAAGGAATAACTTAAAGCATAGGCGGCCGATCTGATGACCTACATTCAACAATGGTCATCCCCAGATGAGCTACTTACCATGTCATCGACCCCGTTGTAGTTGTTTTCCCAAGAGCAAATCAATAAGCTGGAAAGAACCAGGAACTTGGATAAGACTATGGAAAATTAGTTCCAATAGGTCTTAGACATGGGGAACACAGGCATCAACTTGGCTATCCGAACAAAAAATAAGTTCTTGGAGGTGCAGAGGACTCTTGAGGGCACGAGGCGAATCTACGAGGAGTTCCCGAGAAAGTACAGAGCCGCCTACCCAAAGATTGAGGCTATCCTCGCGTTGTCGAGAAAGGTTTGGGAGAAGGACCTTTCCCTTAAGGATGATGGCCACTGGTTAGTGGATGTGTGGAAATGAGATTTTGATCATCGAAAGGGAAGGCTAGAGTAGATCCTGGAATGAGTGGTTCCAGATATCGAATGGGCCAAGGAGGCCAGAGGAGATTGTGCTTGGTACCTCAAGCTGATGACGGGGTACGAGATGCCTGCTGTTGAAATTAATCCAGAAAGCATAAAGCCTCATTTCTTAAAGAACATGGAAAATGGGATGTCAACTAAGGTTACCATGAATTTCATGAGCTTTGTTGCTCGAGCCTTCACCTTGTTTGAGCTTTTCAGAAGTAATGCTACCAAGTATGATGATGGCTGGAAGAAGCTTGTTAACAACTCCTAAGAATGGAGTTGCCAGGTGCTACGATCTGACATCATGGAGGTGGACAAGCTTCAGCCAATGATCTTCAGCTTCGTGGAGTATGCAGCTTTGAAGAAGCAGGAGGGAACCCCTATCATTGATGAGGAATTTCTAAAAGAGTAGCTACAACAAAGAGTAATCAGCAAAAGGACAAACCTGCTACAGTGCTACCACTAGAAGACAAAATAGGGAAAAGACAAAGGATGTATTTTAAAATGTGATATATTTGGGGGTAGGTAAAACCCTAGTGTAAAGTGAATCATGGCCACACAATGGAATTGAATCTTGGCCACTCATTTTGCTTTTTTAAAACTATAAATAGAGTTCTCCTCCTCTCATTTTAAGAGAGTTGAGTTGTTGTAAAGGCATGCTACATAAATTGCAATAGAAAATATAGTGACTTATTGGTGTATTTTGGATTTCTCCACATCTTTCATGATTCTTCTCCCATTAGTTAAAACTCTAGTTTAAATTTATTTTTCTGTTCTAGTTTCCTTTAGCTGACTTTGGTGGATTTAGTGATGTGTCTTTGGTTATGAAGCTTTCTACTGTGTGTATGCTTTCCTTGTCCATTATTTTAGTCATTTTCTGCTGGTAGGTGACTATGCAAAGGTAGTCTGGACTATAATTTCACAGCTACTCTTTAAAATTTGTCTTTGTTCACATGTATATGGTGAATGAATGATGAAATATTTGCAGTCCCTAGAAGATAGCATAGATTTCATGACATTGTGAGAATTCTGATTAAGTGAAATCCTATTTTAAGGAAACTGTCCACATTAGGAACCTCCATGATCACTGTTCATTGATAGTTGCAGGTTGAAGAACGTTCCCTCTTCCCTGCCTCTTTTTCCCTTTTATTTAGAAACAACCTGTACTAAGGTTCATTGCACATTGTAAAGCCAAATCCAATGAAACAATGGAGTTCTAGACTGCTGTTTGAGCCTGCAACAAAGTGCAGCAATTTCCTACCCTAAGAACTCCGTTCACGGACCTGATTCTCCTACAAATTTAACTCATGTAAGGATGCCTTGTGATTCTAACAAATCACATCAATCAAATGATATATTCCAAGCATTGTCATGACCTAACATCTGAGAGACCTTGGAATAGTGTTCTACAATTGTATTACCTATGTTGTGAAGTGCATAAAAACACCATCAATAGAACTGGTGCTAGAAGGAGGGCCTTGTGGAGATAAAGCTGGATCGAATTGGGTCATTCTCCCCTGAGAGATTTCATTGAGTCTTGAGATCTACATCGAATAAAGGAGAATTTTGGGAATTACAACCCCCTGTCCGAGCTAAAAGAGCTAAATGAAGGGAACCATCCATCACTGATGCACTAGACTAGCCCATTGCTCTTTCACCTCTTTCTTATCCATCATCATTGGCAGTACCACCTTCCACTCACCTGATCCAAATAGCCTTCCAGGCTAAAACTCCATCTAGGCCGAACACTACCTTTCAGCAAAACATAGTCTCTAGCCCTGTTGTTGTCCTGGCGGTTGCTACTACCCCTTTGCAATCTGGTGCAACCACCTCCACCACCCCCTCCAATGGCAAGACTGGGCAATAACTCATCTCCTTTGGCCTTCAACCTCTACCATGATATGCCAAAGAATCCTGAGAATTTCTACATGAAGTTCAACCCCCGGGATCTACAGAGGATAGCCAAGGAGCATGTCAAGATCTTCAAAATTGCTTTGAAGACTATGCAGGTTATTTACAAAGATGTGGATTGCAGGCTCTTTCCCTACTCCTTAGGGGAGGAGGCCTTCTACTGGTACATCAAATTTCCCGCCGGAACTATCAACACATGCAACCTTCTGAAGAATGTTTTTTTGCAGAAGTTCAAGACCCCGGCTAGCCCCGTAGACTCATACCAACACTTCATGTCGGTTCAAAGGAAGATTAATGAACCGATCAGTTCATTCAATGATCACTTCCATAGAGCGTACACTCATCTACAAGCCTCATATGTTTTCAATGATGTTGTCATCTTACCTATTTACTATGCAACATTGGATAACCTCACTTCAGCTTTGGTGAAAAGAATGCGACCACCGCTCGCTAGGTTGGTCGATGCATACGCTGAGGCCATTATTGCTAGCATGGATTTGGGGTAGAATATTTCTAGTCCACCAGATTCTCTTGGGAAAACCGCGTATCTGACATAGATTCAGGGGCTTACTCAAGCCTTGCAACATCAGACACCCTTGCTGAATCCAGTACCACAACTACCTATGGTTCCGCATTCTGGGCAACTAATGAATCAAGCATATTCGGTACCTCACTACTTGTTGCCCCAACAACAACACTCACATCCTCAACTGTCCTAGGTGCCAGGGTACCTCCAAGCGGCTGAATTCCCACTAGCTCATCAGAATCAGCCGGTTGCATAGCCAGTATTCCTCCAAAATTTGGCATCGCAACCAAACAATGCCAAAAAGGATAGGATCGACGAGCTCATATAAATGATCAAAAAGATGTCCATGGAAATGACACACTTGAGGAACTAGAACAACCAACTACAAGCATCACAAAAAATCATCTAGGCTAACCTTAATCGTGATAACCAAGATCATCGTGAAAGTTAGGATAATCGGGATGCTCGCACATCATTCAGACATAATTATGATAAAAATCAGAATTTGGGTCAGAACTTTGACAGAAGGCCCTTCCAAAGGAAAAATCGGACATGGAACACCCAACCCAACAATGGCGGTGTTCCCACACCCCTTGATCAACCCAACAACAATGAGAACCCTATAAGCAAAGTTTACTTGGTGGAGGCCGCTTTGTCTGGCTGGTGTCACATACACAAAACAAGTCGCCACTCCGAGTTGGATTGTCCAGAATTCCAAACTGCTGCTGAGATTTTCCAAGTTGAAGTCCATAATGCAGTGGACAATTCAAGGTGCAGAGACATTGTCTCGTCCGACCCATATGACTCCTTGGTGCTGGTGGTGAACCGGGCTCCTTTACCAAAGGCTGAATGCAACGCACCAGAGCAGGAGGGTGCTGATTCGAACAACAGTGATAAAGCGGAAGAGGTAAGTTCCGAAAGTCCTTTGGCTTAGCTTTTTGATTCAGTAGATAATGGTCCTAGAGAGGACGAAGAAGAGCCTAGGGAAGAAGAAATCCAGATGTTTCACCAATGGACTACCCCATACAACCTCAGGAATAGACAAGCTGGTGGTCATGTTGGAGGTCCTTTGACGACCTTCACTCTACCGAAGAATTTCAACACCCCTCCCAATCTAAATGCAAGTAATAACTCGGGTTTCCCCCATACACCCACATGGTATCTTAGCAGAAATAAATAGAAAAAATACAGCCAAAGTAAGGCCACCAGCTCCTCCCAAAACATTTTCAGTGATCAAGAAGTTGAGCAGATGGGGGAGTATATTACCAAGGAATTCAAAAAGGTAAAGCTAAGCATGTTTGCATTCGAGCTGCTAAAGGTGCCTACCGCCAGTAATGCCTTTTTCAGAATGATAAATGGGACTCCATCACATGGGTCAACTCAAGAAACTCCAGCAAAGAGGGTCTCCTTCGATGATCAACAAAATGAGTCGGTCGTTAGGCAGATCTTCAATAGTAAGGATGACCCACCAGTAGGTCAGCAAGCAAACGAGCAGTTCGACAGAGTAACAAATCAGGTACCAACCCAAAGCAAGGGCAATGAGAAGGACAAAGGCTAAGTCACCCAAGTGGACATTTTTGGGGGATTGTTTCAGGGGAAATTCGAAACTCCTCCCTTTTTGACTACCATTCGTGTGTTTGGGGAGAACCTCCACAACTATCTGCTTGATTCGGGAGCTTCGACCAATGTCATGCCCCTAAGCGTGTGCAAGGCACTCAAAATAATGCCAACTCCTTCCTAGAGGAAGGTGACACAACTTGAAAAAACTGAGATCAGCATAGTGGGGGAAATTAACAGAATACCTATGCAGATTGCTACTGATCCCCAATTCCAATAGACCATAGATATTTAGGTGGCTGATATCCCAGATATGTATGGTATAATCCTAGGAAGGGATTTTACAAGAGCATTTAACGGATACGCCATGATTGAGTTCTCACACATGTGGTTGCCATGGAAAGGAATGCCGAATCAGATCAGGATCAATCAAGAGCCATGGATGAGATTTATGATTACTGAGTACAACAACACAAACGAGGTGTTGTATGTTGAAATAGATTTGGAGAATTATTCCCCAGTATTGTATCTGAACGAGTAGGAATTCCTTGAAGAAGAGGGAACAAGCGAGGTCTTCCTCGTATTATGCATCCCGCCTCTTAATCTAGCCAATACCTCTCAGAGCACTAAAATGCTGATAGAATCTGACAATGAAGAGCCAGGAGATGATGACAGTCTTGGATTGCTGAACGGTTTCCAAGATTTCATGGAAAAATGTGTTTAGGACCAGCTTAGTCTACTTAGTTTGGGAACTTGAATGAACTTTTAGGAACTCATGCTCTCTAATTGGTGCAGGGTACATAATGTTGCTCACTCAGAGTTTGACTGCTGTTTGTGTCAAACAACAATTGAACATGTTAAAAGACATGCTACTCTGAAAGAGAAAGTGGGATCAACACCACACGAACAAACATATTCCATCATTGCACGTCCCAAAATGGTTACTGAAATGAAGGCCCCACCGAAGGTGAAAATTGGATCTATTGGTTCTACATTCAAGGATTCTCCTGGATTCTGGATGTTGTACTTTGTTGGGTCTAAATTGAAGTATAGAGTTGCGGCAGGTTTCAAATTGATCAATCCCAAAAGTAATTCATACTTTGCTACTCATAGACTTCACTTTTATTGTACCAATAATGTAGCAAAGTATGAGGCTTTAGTCTTGGGCCTCTAAATGACATTGAGAAAGGGTGTCAAAATGCTCCAAGTGTACAGAGATTCGGAGTTGGTCGTAGAGCAAGTCGGGAAGCTTTATTCCTGCTATGATCAAAGACTCACCAACTACAGGCACCGTGTATGGGATCTACTGGAAGGGTTGGATGCATTCAATATTCAATTGATACCACACGCTCAAAATCATACTGCCAATGCCTTGGCATAAGCAACAAGCACGCTACAACCACTATCCCTATTTGGTCTCAAAAGATTCATGATGGAGCTGACCTCCGTCCCATCAATGCCGGATAATGTAGCCAATTTCCAAGTATTCATTGATGACAAACACATCTTAGATTTTATGAGCAATTCAGATGTGTTTGCTATGCAGATAATTGACAAGGTTGAACCTCAAGAGGCAGACTTGGATATAGAAGGGATCATTAACCTGAAGACCAATACCATCCCTAGGAGAATGGTCTAATTAGAGCAAATCTTTGACTTGGATTAGATCAGAGATCATGATCAGCAGGCGAAGAAGGATACCATCAGTAGCCAGTGTGACACTTACAACCTCAAAATGAACAAAAATGATAAGAATGTGTTCATTAGTAAGGTGTGTGCTCCTGAAGAAAGAGGGGATAGTTGAGGCTCTACGAAAGTATCACGACGTCATCGCCTAGAGCTATGAGGATCTCAAAACGTATGAGATGTCAATTATCACCCACACCATCCCGCTCAGACCAAATGTGAAGCCATTTCGGCAGCGGCATCACCTTGTCAATGCTTTGTTGGAAACAATAATATACAAAGAATTACAAAAGTTGTTGTCAGCTAGGATCATTTTTCCGGTTAGACACTCCACATGGGTGGCGAATTTGGTTCTTGTTAGAAAAAAAATGGGGAAATCAGATTGTGCATCGACTTCCACAATCTAAACCAAGCCTCAAAAAAGGATAGCTATCCTGTACCCTCATTGGATGAGGTGTTACAAATAGTAAACGACTCCCAGATGATGTCCTTCCTGGATGGATATTCGGGGTACAATCAGGTTATGGTATAGTACGAAGATCGACACAAGATGACATTCACCACCAAATGGGGAACTTTTGCTTATAGACGAATGTCATTTAGACTAATCAATGCTAGTGCCACTTTCCAGCGCGCCATGGATATTGCATTCAAGGACCTGATCGGCAAGTGCATAATCATCTACATGGATGATTTGATAGTGTTCTCAAAGTAGCGGGGTAATCATGTTGCTGACCTATGTAAGGTCTTTGAAAGGTGCCGCGAATTCGGGGTTTCCGTTAATCCAAAGAAGTGCATCTTTGGTGTCACTGAAGGAAATCTCCTTGGAAATGTCCTCTTAGAATGGGGTATTTCTATCGACCCTGAACGTATCTAGTCAATCATGAAGATCTAGCTACTAGGCAGCAAAAAAGAATTAATTTTTTTCTTCAAAAAGATCAACTTTATCCCCAAGTTCATCACAGGCTTCACAAAAATTGTCAAACCACTCAATGCTATGCTAAAATAGGAGGCTAAGGTCGAGTGGACCCCAGCAGCAAATCAGAGTTTTGGGGAAATTAAGAAGGAAATTGCTGATGCCCCTGTGCTGGTCAGCCCCAACTATCTGAAGCCCTTCTACATCTACTCATTTGCTTTAGATCATTCCTGTGCCAGTATCTTGACGCAAAAGGATGACGAGGGGAGAGAATATCCGATCACCTTCATGAGCACCCCTCTGAAGGATGCTGAACTACGCTATCACAACATTGAAAAATAAGCCTATGCCCTTGTTAAGGGGGTCAATAAGTTCAGGCATTATATCTTATGCAACAAAGTGTTCGCTATAGTTCTTAACGCCGCAGTGAAGACACTGCTCATGCAAAACGAGTTAGGGGAGCGAAGGGAAAAGTGGATTGCATTGCTAAAGGAGTATGATATGGAAATCTAGCCGATGAAGCTGGTGAGAGGGAAAGCACTTGCCAAAAAAATGGCGGAGGTGGTTATTGATGCTAGACCCAAACTCACAGTGCAGCAGTACCAGCTGGAGGATGTCTCTCCAAGGGAATAATACGATGACATAGTGTATTACCTGCTGAATCATAAATGTCTACCTCATCTGCAGGGAGTCCCAAGGCGAGCCCTTAGATTGAAAAGCAATAGCTACATGTTACACGGTGCCATATTCTACAAGAGGAATCATGAAGGTATCTATTTGAGATGCCTTGGTAAGGAAGAGGTTGGTCATGTTCTTAGAGAATTCCATGATAAGTTTGGGACTGGTCATGGTTCCGGTTTATCAACCGCGCATCAAATATTACGAGCTGGGTACTATTGGCCCACCGTTTTCAAGTACACTCATGGTCATGTCCGTACCTACCATGTGTGCCAGACCACTGCCACCTGAGAAAGGAATGATGCTGTCCTGTTGCAACCTGTGTTGGACGTAAGGCCTTTCACACAATGGGGTCTCGACTTCATTGGTCTGGTAAACCCTCCATCATCTATTGGACATAGGTACATTCTGACTGCTTCTGATTATTGTACTAGGTGGAAAGAGGCAATAGCTTGTAGGCAATGCATGACTGAAGTAGTAACTAATTTTTTAGAAATTTTTATTTTAAATCGCTTTGGTTGTCCTTATGCTCTAGTATGCGATAACGGCCTTGCATTTTCTTCATTAAAATTCATGAGTTGGGCCTTTGACTATGGTGTCGCCCTTAAATTTTCATCCAATTACTATCCTTAAGGAAATTGCCTTGTTGAGTCAACCAACAAGAACTTGATCTCTGTGATCAAGAAGCTACTAGATAGGAATCCCAAAGATTGGCATACCCAAGTTTGTTTCACCCTTTGGGTGGATCGCACCCATCACAAGGCTTCCCTCAGAGATTCCCCGTATTATCTCATTTATGGCTTGGAGCTTGTCTTCCCCATACACTTGAAAATCCCTACCCTCCAGTTCATCAATGATTTTTATGAAGGAGGAGACTGCAGAGAAGCTCGCCTTGCTGAGTTGCTGCACCTTGAAGAAGTATGAGACCGTGCAATAGAAAATTTCACCAAACATCAGGGCATAGTCAAAAGATGGTTTGACCGCCGAGCCAAAATTAAGGCCTTCCACATTTATGATCTAGTCTTTTACTGGGACAAGGCCCACAAAAAGAAAGGGGGCACAACAAATTCGACAAGCTTTGGCTTGGCCCCTTTTAGATTGATGAAATCCTTGGAGATAATGCTTTTCGCTTAAAGAATTTGACTGGTGAAGATGTCTCGTTGCCTATCAACAGGTAGCACCTTAAGCATTACTTCCAGGCCTGAGCTTTTCCAGAGCTGTTTGTGTAAATACCTGTACATAGGTTAGAATAGGTTTCTTGCTTTGTTAATCTATTTTCTCGTTTTCCCGTCTGTTTTTGTTTGGACCTTGGAAGAGTCTTCCCATTCTGCTATGGTGGCCATGCTTGGCTCGATAAACGATTTTCCCTGCTACCCAATCTTGTGCTGTTATCTAGATAAGCCTTCATTCCCTATTGATAACCTCTAAAGGCCTCTAAGCATTGGTTTTCAACTTTCGAACTCTGAACTAACCTAGGATGTCTATCTGCTTGAATTCTCTGCGTTTATCATGGAACACATAGAAACACATTTTAAAATTTCCAAAAAATGCTATGGTGATTACTGAGAAGGCTAGATAAATGAAAAATCTAAAGTCTGCTCCAGTGACCACTGTGATTCCCAAGCCCATAGTAAGCTTCATTTCTTACACGGTTGAATAGAAAAAGAAAAAGAGGAAAATGCTGACAAGAAATATCAAATGAAAAGAATAGACAAAGTGAAAATAAAAATTGTATAGGTGTGCGGATATCTCTACCGGGGCTATGGACGCCTGGCTAGCAGTAGAGATATGTTCGTGGCGTCATAGCGAAAACTTCGTCGGGGCTATGGACACCTGACTGGTAGCAAAGCAATGTCCAGGTTACTTTTGGGGTCAGGTGAACTACGTAGTTTATCCCTCCTGATCAGTGGTTTCCCGTGCTATCTCCAAGGAAAGTAAATGAACTCACCATGCACACACCTCCATGATGATGTTGCAGCATGATTCAATCTCACCTTCCTTAACCTGCTCTTAGTTCAACATTGAAAATCAACTTTGGCGTGCGAAACTAGAGATCATGGGTTCAGAATGAACATTTATCTTTAGAACGTCGGGAGCGTTCTCCCAACGGAGTCGCCATTTTTTGTGCCTATTGCTCACACGCCCCATTCGAAATAGGGACCCTCTATTTCCTCTATTTCTTGCTGGGTCCTTTTGCTTCGCCTTGTTTTGCATGCCCATTTTTGCGTCCTTAAAGGTCAACACATTCTCAAAAGTCACATCTTAAGTTTGACCAAATTTTTCCCCTTGGAAAAATGCTAAATTTTATGCCATTTCGGGTTTCCCTTGTCTGTCAGCCTTTCTAACGTCCATGGCTCCTTTTGGGCCCGGACCCTCGGGTTTCCCCTTTTGGGTTTCCCCTCTCGGGTTTCCCTTTTCGGATTTCTGTGATGGCTTTGTCGATTCTGCACGGCTAGCGTCTGGCGTCTGCCCAGTCCTCGGACCCTAGCAGTCAGATTTCCCCCTCTAGAATTCCTTCCATCTTTTTACATTCCGTGTGGCCGTGGCTCGACGTCTTCCTGACTGTTGGACCCCAGATCTCTTGTCACCGCTTCAGAAATTTGAACTCAGCTATCTCACCTGCCACCGTACTGGGAATTTAATTGGATATTAATGGCATTGGGGGTTATATAAATGAGTTTTCAACTATCATTTTCACATGATAGAAGCAATTCAAAAAGACAGCACTTCCCCAGTAATTTCTGCCACTGCGCCCAAACCTCTGCTTCGCCGTTCCTTGCGAATTCAACAGAAGTCTTCTTCGGGGTTTTGAGGTATGTTCACCGTCTGCATGCCTTGTCTCTTTTTCCTCAAAGTCATGGTTTAAATCAAGTAAAAAACCTAAAATGAACTCAAAACCTGGTAGAATAGTACCTTAGCCTAAAAACCCACAAATTCAAAATTGAAAAATCCATCATTTGACTAGTGAAATCGAAGATTGGAGCTTCACCTCTCCGTCGTTCTTCAGAATAGTCGATGGTGCCTCTCAGGCCCGGACCTCTCCACGGTCGTCCGTGCACAAACTTAAACTTGGAAAATGACAGCGTCCACCTCGTCCCCGGGTCCCAGCCTTCGAAATTCCCTTCCTGGGTTTCCGTTGTGCCTTCGCCATCTCGAACGACCTTCCTTGAGCAGCTTCTCAACCCTCAGACCCCGGACGCGTGAAGACCATCTTAAAAAGTGCAGGAATATGAAATGTCCAAGTTGTTTCCAGACCCTGACCTCCAGAATTCCATGTTGCTTTCGCCATTTTGAATGGCTGTCCTAGGACGTCTTTCTGACTCCCGGACCCCGGTCACCCTTTTTCCAAGCACAAATTCAAACTAAAACATGACGTCCAAACGTTGTCCGAACCCCGGAATCTGGAATTCCATCTCTGGGATTCCGTTCCAATTTCGCCATTCCAAACGACCGAACCCTACCATCTTTCTAGCTTCCAGGCCTCGACCCTTGGTCCGTCGTTGAGCTTTTCTTAGTTGATGAATTCATCTCCAGGGATTATCCTTCAGACCTCCATCTCTGGATTGGCCCCTGCATTTCATCATTTTCTGCAACTATCCCGTGACAGCTTCCTGAGCCCGACAACATGAACTCTGAAGCCCAACACCCAGAGTGGCATCTTCCCTGCACCATTCCAAATGACCTTCCTGCAGCTAAGACCTGAACGCCTGAATGAGGGCTCAAATGACCTCCAAATCCAAAATGAACTTCAACCCACTTACTAAAAATGAGCCTTCTTTCATGCCCAACCTTTGTTTGATCAAATAAAAGACCGGAAAAGTCATTTCCTTGTTTGCCCTTCCAAACGACATTCTGCCAAGGGAATTCTGGCCCTTTAGGCCCGGGTCATCCGTTTGCCTCCCATAACTATTGTGATCAAGTGTTGGACTTTTCTAAAATGATGATTGTGGATCTAACCTTGGTGTGCAGGGATTTATCCAAGGCTGCTTTTCTATGATAATGTTGCTAACTCTCATCTCTTTGTGCAAGATTTATGGAATCTGGTGCAGAAGCCTCTAGTGCCACCAAGGAAAAGGGGAAAGGAACTACCAAAACACCTCGAGGGAAGGAAGACAAGGATCAAATGAGGTACAAATTCCAAGGGGTGCCATTACACTCTAGAATCACCACTCTTTGGAGGGACATCACAATACCAATATCGGGAATTTTGATATTGATGAGTTTACATGGAGAGTCAGAGTGGACCCGAAAACATGAAATGCAAAGTTAATCAGAAGCAGCGGACTTGCCAAGGCTGCAAGCTTCCCGCTAACTTTGGTGGCCCCCGAGCTAGTAATGGCATGCTGGGAAGCATATCAACCTAAAAATAGAACTATAGTGGACAGAGATGGAAACATCCTTGCAGATATGTCCCCTCTTGGGATAACTACAATTTTCCACATCTCTGCCTTTGAAAGCATGGAGACTTCAACTATAGAAGAATGCAAGGCATTATGGGATCAAGATCCTATGAAATGTAAGAAACTGATTAATCAGTACCGGTTGAAGGATAAGTGGGCCAGTGCTGGCAAAGTCCCTCAGGAGCTCTTTCGCCATGATTTCTTCGAGGATTACCACGACCTCGTTACCCTACTAAGCAGAGTAATGGGCCTTCCTACTACGACCTTCTTCCAAGAATGGTTGTTGTACTTTATGGAACAAATCCTCCATGGGAGTGATGCTGCCTTTTATTGGGGGGAAATAATCAACAATTTCTTTCACGAGCAATTTATCAGTGTGAAGAAGACATCAAAATTCTATGTGACATCCCACCTGGTCTATTCGTTTGCCGATCGACGAAATTACCATGGATTGACTGCAATGTCCAATGAGGCGCCAGGGAGGGAAGTTAAACCCTATGAAAAATATCCTCAGCTGCAATACAAGAATTTCAAGAGGGACTACTATAGGGTAAATGATGCCTTCATTGCCTACGTCATCTAACTGCTTCGAGGAGATTTCGAGAGAAGAGTCTCCCATAGTGCTAGAGCCCTCCTCAAGCATTACACCTTCCTATATATACAATTCCCTAAGTTCACTTACATTCATGCCCAAGGATTCACGGAAAGGCTGAACAAGCTACCCCGGTACCGCAATGACCAGATCATACTATTGGAGCTGACTTGGCAGCTGCGGCACATTCACAATGTTCTGAGCAGCAAACATCTGGTAGGGACACCTTATCCTATCGGCCTTGGCCAGGGGATGTACAAAATTCATACCTCCCAATGTCCAAGTAATTCAGAGAATGAGTTGGTCGAGTATCACTTTAGGAAGCATACAACTCGATTGCGAATGGACCCATATGGTCATATCAAAAAGGCACTGGGATCTAAGTATGCCCACCTCCATAATGTTGAGGATTTCTGGGCCAACTACAAAGACGATCTTGAAGTACGGTTATGACACTATATGCGCATGGCTGCCCTCTACGTGCGAAGAGTGAACTTGTGTCCGATTTTGAATCAACTTGAAGAAGATGAGAGCACGATGATTGATTCAGGATATAGTGCTGTTGCCAATATGCCACTGCCCTTGATTGATTGGGACGAGCAAGAGGTTGATGGTGGGGTGGTTGTTGCTACAACTAGGGAAACCAACAAGTGGCCCGACTGAAGAAACAAGGAGTCGCCTTAACATTCAAGGGACTTGAAAGTGAGCCAAGTGGCTCTGATGGTGGGGTGGCTACTGCTACAACTAGGGAAACCTCCAAATCCCCACCATCTATCAAAACTAAGAAGAGAAAGAAGCTATTTTGCAGTTGCCTAACCCAAAGGTTTATGCTTGAAAGGCTTCAGAGGGCGAGCCTTCCAAAAAGAAAAGAAAAACAACCGAGGTTATGGAGATGCCTATAGTACCTAAAGATCCACTCCTCAAGGGCAGAGAGGAGAGGCTGACCCGCCAAGGTCTCCATCTGCTGCAATTATTGCTGCTATTACCACTGTCCCACCTACTTCGCTTGCAGTATCTTCTTCCTCTCCACCTACGGTGGATATCTCTGTCCAACTTGCCTCCAATTCTCCGATCATGTAGGTCATATCGGTGGATTCGTCCTCTGCCACAACCTCGTTGGTCTTAGCATCTTCTATGTCTCCTTCCCTTCCATTTGCTTCTACTGCTACAATGCCTGTCCTCAGTCTCCCAGAGTCCTTCGTAAAGTACATGCAAAATGTGCCTTCCAATATTTTAGGGATGCTTACAAATCCAATAGTGCAAGCCACAATAACCTAGGCTATGGCCAATGCTCCAGCTCTCCCTCCCCCTACTGAACCACCTAGAATGGAGGCACCAATGCAGATCTTGGATTTGCTTGAGCGTTAACAACAAGAGGCTGCCAAGAGGCCCGAAGATGAAGAGGTTGAATATCATGAGCACCCAATGTTCGAGCACTGGGAGATCAATGAGGTGGCTTATGAATCCTCCAGTGAAAGCAACGAGGAGCTGGACACAAAATTAATCCAAGAAACGACTCACCCAGAGCTTGAAGAAGAATGGAACAAGTAGCTCAAGGAGATCGAGGACCAAGAGGCTACAGGTCAGCCTATGATTGAAGGGTTTGCTGTTGCAGAGACTAAGACCAGCAGGTCTCTAGCTGAAAGACATGATCAAATCCTAGAGCATGACGAGGAAGCATCCCTCCATGAAGATGAACAAGAGGATAAGCCCGGGGAGCATGAGTATGATCAAGATGAAGAAGATAAATATGCTGAAAGGGAAGATCCCTCCGACAAGCAATCGCTCACCAAGTCTCCTACCAAACATATAATGTTTGTACAAGACTCTGATGAGGAGAAGGGGGATGCAGGGGTTGAGCAGGAGGCCCTTGTTCTCAAAGCCATTGAACTTAGGGTGGAGGGTAGTAAGGAGAAACGTGAATTAGCCAAGGAGGGGCCCCAAATGATCGATTGGCTAGGGAATCAACTTAGGCAAAAGACTCATGCCCTAAAAGATCCTAAGGTGAGGCTAGAGGCAATACTGGCTAGAGCACAGATAAGCACTAAGAAGGAGAAAAGGCCAAGAATCAGATCGAAGGTAACCATGGATGCCTCTAGATCTAGGGTAGTCCAAATAGCCACGTCGGTGTTTGGAGAACAAGGAGTAACTTATAACATTTCCACCATCGACTTGGGAGTAGCCACACAGGAACAAAAGCTTGACCACCTTTGAGAATTAGTCACCGCGGTGGTGCACCTTATCTAGCAAGATAAGGTTTCAAAGGAAAAACTTAAAGCACAGGTGGTCGATCTGACGACCTACATTCAATAATGGTCATCCCTGGATGAGTTATCTACCATGTTGCTGACTCCGCCACAGTTGTTGTCCCAAGAGAAAATCATTAAGCTGGAAAGAACTAGGAACTTGGATAAGACCACGAAAAATTGGCTCTAACAGGTCTTAGACATGGGGAACATAGGCATCAACTTGGCTTTTTGAACAAAAAATAAGTTCTTGGAGGTGCAGAGGACTCTTGACGGCATGAGGTGAATCTATGAGGAGTTCCCGAGAAAGTAAAGAGCCGCCTACCCAAAGATCGAGGCTATCCTCGTGTTGTCGAGTGAGGTTTGGGAGAGGGACCTTGCCCTTAAGGATGATGACCACTGGTTAGTGGATGTGTGGAAATGAGATTTTGATCATCGAAAGGGAAGGCTAGAGTAGATCCTGGAATGAGTGGTTCCGGATATTGAATGGGCCAAGGAGGCCAAAGGAGATTGTGCTTGGTACCTCAAGTTGATGATGGGGTATGAGCAGCTTGCTGTTGAAATTAATCCAGAAAGCATAAAGCCTCATTCTTAAAGAACATGGAAAATGGGATGTCAGCTGAGGTTACCATGGATTTCATGAGCTTTTTTGCTTGAGCCTTCGCCCAGTCTGAGCTTTTCAGAAGTAATGCTGCCAAGTATGACGACGATTGGAAGAAGCTCGTTAACAACTCCCAAGAATGGAGTTACCAGGTGCTACAATCTGACATCATGGAGGTGGACAAGCTTTAGCCAATGATCTTGAGCTTCATGGAGTATGTAGCTTTGAAGAAGCAAGAGGGAAACTTTGTCATTGATGAGTAATTTCTAAAAGAGTAGCTGCAACAAAGAGCAATCAGCAAAAGGACAAAACTACTATAGTGCTGCCACCAGAAGACAAAATAGGGAAAAGACAAAGGATGTATTTTAAAATGTGATATATTTGGGGGTAGGTGAAACCCTAGTGTAAAGTAAATCTTGGCCACACAATGTAATTGAATCTTGGCCACTCATTTTTCTGTTTTAAAACTATAAATAGAGCTCTCCTCCTCTCATTTTAAGAGAGTTAAGTTGTTGTAAAGGCATGCTGCAGAAATTGCAATAGAAAATACAGTGACTTATTGGTGTATTTTGGATTTCTCCCCATGTTTCATGATTCTTTTCCCATTAGTTAAAATACTAGTTTAAAGTTATTTTGATGTTGTAGTTTCCTTTAGCTGACTTTGGTGGATTTAGTGATGTGTCTTTGGTTATGAAGCTTTCTGCTGTGTGTATGCTTTCCTTGTCCATACTTTTAGTCATTTGTTGCTCATAGGTGATTGTGCAAAGTTAGTCTGGACTATAATTTCACAATTGCTTTTTAAAATTTCTTTTTTCACATGTATATGGTGAATGAATGATGAAATATCTACAGTCCCTAGAAGATAGCATAGATTTCATGACGTTGTGAGAATTTTGATTAAGTGAAATCCTATTTTAAGGAAACTGTCCACAACAGGAACCTCCATGATCATTGTTCATCGGTAGTTGTAGGTCAAGGAACGTTCCCTCTTCCCTGCCTCTTTTTCCCTTTTTTTTAGAAACAACCTGTGCTAAGGTTCATTGCACATTGTAAAGCCAAATCCAACGAAACAATGGAGTTCTAGACTACTG
Organism: Sequoiadendron giganteum; assembly: GCA_007115665.2. Taxonomy (NCBI): domain Eukaryota; kingdom Viridiplantae; phylum Streptophyta; class Pinopsida; order Cupressales; family Cupressaceae; genus Sequoiadendron; species Sequoiadendron giganteum. The sequence continues at coordinate 316,668,782 of CM021110.1, forward strand.
TTTGAGCCTACAACAAAGTGCAGTAATTTCCTACCCTAAGAACTCCGTTCACAGATCGATTCTCCTACAGCTTTAACTCACGTAAGGCCGCCTTGTGATTCCAACAAATCACATCAATCAACTGATATATTCCAAGCATCGTCGTGACCTGACATCCGAGAGACCTTGGGATAGTGTTCTGCAATTTGATTGTGGAAGATTGTCTTTCAAGAGAGGTAATGTACCTATGTATTACTTGTGTTGTGAAGTGCATAAAAACACCATCAACAGTAGCCCCCCATGAATAAGTTGGTTTCCTATTCAGGGGATTCTCTAGATGAGAACTCTACTGCTCCCAAAGCCACTGAGGACTCTTATACCTCTTATCCTGCCACTGACAGAGAAAAAAGATCCAAATTCCCCTGTGACCTCAATCCTAATGGCCACTACTTCAAGCTGGACCAAAAATTTCTTGATGATATACTGGTTATTGCCAAAAATGTTATTATTGACTATTTCAGAATCCTGAAGTGGGTCTTTCATGAGATAAAGGACCTCAACTTAAAAAATAGGGCGATCACTAGCAAGTTTGATGTGATGGAAGCTAAAGTGGCTTCCCAAAATTCTGCTGAGGTTTTATGGACTGTGGAAGAGAAGATGGTGATGGGTGAATGATTTCAAAGAATGGTTGAGCTCATAGACAAGATGAAGAAGGAAAATGAGAAAAAAGTTAAGCACCTAGAAAAGGAAATTGGCAAGATCACGGGTACTATGAAAACCATCATGGAGCATAACCATATAGTTGTGAAACATAATGCTACAATCCTATGCACTATGATGGAGAAAATGGAAAATACCCAGCAAGGGTCGTTGATTGTGGATTTGGAAGCTAACAAGAATAAAAGGAAGCAAGAGGATTTTGGCCCCTTGAAGAGGACTAGAGCCAACCTAAAGAGAAAAGTGGATTCTTCACCTTTGGAGATTTAGGACCTGAAGAAGGTGACCCAGGAAATGTGCAACCTCGAAGCTGAGGTTGCTGAGACTTTAAAGTCTCTTGGTTAGCTTTGGTTGTGCTTGTTGCTGGCTTGTTGTTGGCTTTTTGTTGGCTCTTGGTTGGTGGTTGCTGTCTTTTTTTTCTTTTTTTTTCACAACCCTCATTTCTTTGGGTGCTTTGATGGTTTATTTTTATCTAGCTTGTAAACTCTGTGGTTTCGGGTCTCTGTAAAACCCATTTTGTCCTCTATCAAAAACTATGTTTTAATACACACACATTTTAATACTTATTTAAAAATATATATTTATCAAAATTGGAAAAAATATATCAATGCACTTAAGTTTCAAGTTATAAATACACACAAAAAATTTAAAGGAAAAAAAAAAATTTACTATATAAAGATTGGCATCTCATCTAACTTCATTTTTCAACATTTTATGATCAACTAAATTATAGTTTCAATTTATAAAAGACTATATTAAAAAAAATTCTTAAATTTTTCAAAAAATACAAACATAAAATATACTAAAAAATACACATTTTATTAGTTTACTTCATTTCAAAATTTAAAACATATATGGTACTTTTTAGTGGTTCAAGTTTAAAAGTTGGAATAGTGTTGGATGTTTCCTTTATAAAAGTGTGACACAACTTTGTACTTTTACCCATCTATCTTTAGAAATATCTATGTAAAAATGTAAGAGATATAATTTTAGAGGTGCCTTTTTTTATAGGATTTGTGATTTAAGTGAAAATATATTTTTGTAAAGATAGGTATGCTAGTTCATATACACTTGCATTTTCACTTAATATTTTATATTCAATTATGTAAATAAATTTTTTACAATGACATCACAAATTTGATTCCCTAAGTATTTGAGATTATACTTTTATTAAATTATATTAGTGACATATTGTTAAAAATATAACTTAAAAAATAATCTATAAACAACATAAGAAATGATAAAATATAACAAATATAAATATAGATAAAATTATAGAAATACTCTTGAGTAAATAAAAACTTCTTGTTTTACAAGATCTTGATTTTACAAAAAATTAAAATATCTTGAAATTTTTAAACTTGTCATAAGAAGGTGTGGAGGAAGTTGATGAATAGAAAAAATGGCGGCGACACATAATCATGGGTAGTGGTTGCAGAGCAAGAATGGTTGATGGAGAAGCTACACTAGAGGGTTGACATCATGGGAAGAAGTTTAGAGATGCAAATAGTGTTGGTGTAGGCACAAGCTTGGTAGGATGGCAGAATTGAGGCTTCTTGAGTTTTTGACATGCCATTGGAGCCAATGCAATCTCACTAGGCAGAAGGGATCCTAAGTGACAAAACCAACAGGTGTCTCTATCTAGACCTTGGTTAGAGACATCTAGAAGGCCCTAGTTTCACCCCAATAATCAGGGTCGTGGTTGGGGAGCGAGCTCTATGTGAAGATTTTGGAATCATCCCAACACAGATCGAAGGATAGCATATTTTTCATCCCAATATTGGCATGACCAAAGACCTCCCCCTAAGAAGCCAAAGAAGTATTCTAGGCTTCCATCTAAGGAGCCTACTAGGGGGTCGAAATGGGCAGTTGTGATAAAGTAATGGTGAGACCGTGGCGGCTCAACCTAACCAATGGAAGGGGAATCCTTTGAAATGGAACCTAGGGAGGCACTCAAAGGTCAGTGGCCAGGCTAGGAAAATCTCCCACTATGTTGTTGAAGTGAATACAAACAACTTGAACAAATATCAGAATTTGAGGAATGAAGATCATGTGGAGCGAAAGGAAGAAGGTGTGCAGGAGATGTCTAATACGAGGAGAGATCTTGTTGTTTCTAGAAAAGGAATTGTTATCAATGAACCTAGAATAAATGGTAAGGTGATGGTCATCCCTAATAAAACCCTAAGGAATTCTATGGACATGTTGAAGGAGCACACTTTCTTCACAAAGTGGGGAGGAGGAGGCTGTTCTACTGAGAAAATGGTGGATTGGTGGAGAGACCAATGGAGCAAAGAGGTATGTGTCAAATTTTTGGCATGAAAATTTATTTTTATTATATGCCCATCATCACAATTGAAGCAAAGCATCATGTTTGAATACTCCTACAAATGGATAAAATAGGGTTTTACATTAAAGAGTGGGAACCAAATTTCAATCCCACAAACATGAATTGGATAGAATCAAAGCATGGGTGAATCTACATAATTTTCCCTTAGAATATTGGGATGAGAAGGTCCTAAGTCTTATAGGGAATCAATTGGGAACTTATATTGGGGTGGATATGTTGAAGTTGGGAAAAATCAACTCCATGCAACTCCCAAGGATCACCTAAAATCAAACATCTATCATAAAAAGAGAGAATAACAAAGTTATGGAGTGCAAGAGCTATTGATCCAAAAAAGCATGAATCATCGATTAATGTGCATCTTCTTAATGATTATACAATAGAGAATCCTTATAAAAATATTATTAACTTAGAAACCCTAGGTGAGGATAAAATAAGATCATGACATGTGTCCTCATCCTAATACCTAAATAAATAAATAATTAAGAAATATCTTTTACTCGAACACCCCCCCTTAAGTGAAACTTATGGAGAAGCTCAAACCTCTAAAGATGAATGCATGATGGGTACCGAAAAACAAGGCCTGGTAAGGTACCCATATACAAACAAAGGATCTCTCAAAATTAAAGAAGAGGAGAAAAAATTAGTGGAAGAAAAATGCTCTCCAAAAGAGAGAAATACAAGTGAAGGATTGAAGAAGTCTCCAAACAAGTAAGAAGGATTGAGAAGCCTCCAAAACAAAGTGAAGGACTGAAAAGCCTCCAAACAAGAGTGAAGGACTGAGAAGCCTCCAAAACAATGTGAAGGACGAAGAAGCCTCGAACCAGGAATTGTCCCAAAAGATAGGAACAAAGGATGAACATAAGGAGCACCATTGAAGCATGAAGAAGCTGCAAAATCTATTGAAGAATGACTACTATAGCGATGAGAAGAACCTCCATTGAAATAGACGATGATTAGGATCAAGAAGACAATAATCTTCATGAGTTCCCCTAATGAAACTACTTGAATTAGTTGGAAAACAAAGACAAACATCTAAAAGTCAAAGATGCAAATGGCACAATTACCCAAATTCTGAAGAAATGATCAAGTGAAAATGAAAGGTTTCCTCCAAAAATAGGAATGCAAGAGTGTCCATATAGTAAATGATCCATCTCATCGAAATGTAGTCGTATTTGCCTAGTACATAGGAACAAATATTGTATATGTAGCTCACTCCAATGTGAACCCAAGGAAGAATTAGCACCAAAATTAGAAACCCTCCATAATGCTAACAAGATGGAGCCATGAAAAATCCATTGAAAATGAATGTGGGTAAGATCACAAACCTGTGTCACACTTTATAAAGGAATCGACCAACAACAAATTTTTTTTTGAACTTCAACCACATAAAAGTGGTCTTTATGTTTTGAATTTCAAAATGATGTAAACTAATGAAATGTGGAACTTTTGATGAAGTTTATTCCTGTAATTTTTTATATTAAAAAAAAAACATTCATTATTTCTTTATGAATTTAAGAACATATTTTGGAATGTTAGAAATTTCAGAAAAAAAATGTGGCTTCATGAGACGTTAAGAAATAAATAGATAAAAACTTCATTTCTCCCTAATTTTTTTTCTTCAAATAGGAAACTTCAATATCTAGTACATGGAAAATAAATAAATCAAATTTTGATGTATATTTTTCCTATAATAACGTTTTAAAGTCAAACTTGTCAGAATATGATAGTTTTCAAATGATGTCAACTATTGTCTATTTTTTTAATCATTTTCAAAAAGAAAATTATACCCTTTTGAAGAGGACTCTCTCCTCTAGTGCACCATATATTTTTATAAAAAAATTAATATTTTTTACTATTTCTTTTTGTATTTCTAATCAGTCTCTTTTTTAACTTTAACAACCTACTTGCATTATTTAAATTTTTTTTATATTAAAACTAATAAAAATATTAAAAAAATTACATATTCAAATTTGGCACTCCGACCTCTACAAAAGGGTATTTTTCATTTTTTTAAAAACATCATTCTGACTGAAGAAATACTCTATTAAAGTTGACAGTTTCAGAAAATTATTAAAAAAGTTGAGTTGGTTGCCAACTAGGATGCCACATAGACAGTTTCGGTAGAAAGGGTTTCAGCTGAAGCCCTTTCTATAGAAACCCCACAAATTAAAAAAAATCCAATTTCAAGCCAATTTCAAAGCGAGAGAACGGGTGGTCCATCGCCACTAGAAGAACAAAGAAGTTTGGTAGCAAGCCCATCCTCAACATGAATGTGGGTGGGACAAGCAATAAGGGCAGGAAATCGAAGGCCTATAAAGCCAAGTCGAAGGCCTTGGAAGAGTTAGAAAATGGTTCTCAAATTTCATTGAGGAAATTTGTTACAACTAAAGGTGAGCACCTCCCCACACTTGGTGCTCAATGAAGGTGATTAGTTGGAACATTAGAGGCCTCAATGGCCTAGAAAAATGACGCCTCCTCAAACAACTAATTCTGAGTGAGGCTCTTGATTTGGTGTTGCTACAAGAGACTAAGATGGAGGAAGCAAAAGTGTGAGAGTTGTTTCCTAAGCTTTGGGAAAATGGTGAAGGAGTGGCTTTTAGTGCTGATGGCTCAGTTGGTGGTCTGGCTTGCTTATGGAACAATGGGACTATTGTTGGCTCAATTGTAGAGGCATAATGTTTTTGTCTATCCATTAGGTGTACTAATCTGAAGGATGGTAGTAAAATGCTGATATCGAATGTATATGGAAATACCATAGAGCAAGAGCGAGTGGAGGTGTGGGAACATCTCAGAGCCTTTAGAGGTATCTACACTCAGGATAAGTGGTTGTTAGGGGGTGATTTTAACGCCACTCTGGCTCCTAAGGATAAACATGGTGGAAAGGGGTTGATCCATCTTGGCTCAACTAGCTTCAAAAGTTTGTGTGATAATCTGGCATTGGTTGACATTCACTCCAAAAAAGGCTAGTTTACATGGAACAACAAGAGGCTTGATGCAGAGAACATCCAATGCAGATTGGACCGGTTCCTACTCAACTCTGAATGGGTTAATGACTTGGGAGAGTTTCATTCCGAGGTCTTACAGTTTGGGGGGTCAGATCATTGGATTGTCTCAATAACATTGAGAAATCCTTCCAAACCTTTGGGCTCTCCCTTCAAAATGGAGTCCTTTTGGTACGAACATTCAGATTTTGCAAAACTTATGGGCGAGTGGTGGAAATATGAGATTAAGGGCTGCAGGAGATTCATTGTGGTAAAAAAGATTCTTGAGGTCAAAAGGAAAGCTCGAGCCTGGAACAAGGAGGTTGTGGGAGATTTGTTCATCAAAAAAAGTAGTATTGAGGCTGAGATGAAGGAATTTGAAGGGGAAATTGCCAAAGATGGATTCAATCCAGCTCTTAGAGAACAAGAAAATAGGATAATGGCAGAATTTGATAGAATCTTGAGAATGGAAGAAATTTTCTAGCATCAGAATTCCAGAGTCAAGTGGTTGCATGAAGGGGATAAAAACACAAGATTCTTCTAGCTATCCACTAAAATTAGAAGGCAACACAACATGATTACGAGCATCAGGGCGCCGATTGACATTGACCTTGATGGTATTGCTGCTATTAGAAATGAAGGCAAGAGGTTTCTTATGGAGCTCCTTGGTTCTACGGATGATGTTGTTCCTCAAGCGCAAGACGAGCTGCTTGAGTGCTTTCCCAATCTAGTTATAGACCTGCAAAATGAAGCTCTTTTGGTCCCTTTCTCCATGGAATAAATTCATGTTGCTGCCTTCTCTCTTGGGGCCAGGAAGGCCCTGGGTCCTGACAGATTCCATGCTGAATTATTTCAGAGGTATTGGAACATCACAGGCGAGGATGTGTGGAAAGTTGTTGAGGAGTGCAGAGTTCATAGAGTTGTTTTGAAATCTTGGAATACAAATTTCATTGCCCTCATTCCCAAGGTGAAGGACCCCAATACTTTTGATCAGTTCAGGCCCGTTGCGCTTTGCAATGTAATATACAAGATTATCTTGAAGGCAATGGCTAGCAGGCTGAAAGCTTGTCTAAATCACCTCATTTTCGAAGAACAAAGTGGTTTTTTGAAGGGAAGACAAATTTTGGATGGCATCATCATTTCCCATGAGGCCATTCACTTTGTGAGTGTAGGAAAAGAGATGGGCTGGTCATTAAGGTGGATATAAATAAAGCTTATGATAGGGTTCTGTGGCAGATTTTGATCAGGGCTATGAGGAAATTTGGTTTTTGTGAAGCTTGGTGTGAATGGGTGTATAGCTGTATCTCCTCAACTACTTACTCCATCCTTGTGAATGGGGTCCCTACAAAAATTTTCAATGCCAAGAGAGGACTTCTCCAAGGGGATCTGTTATCCCCCTTCCTGTTCCTCATCATAGCTGAGACTCTAAGTAGATCCTTGAAAAGAGAAGTCATTGACAGTAACCTTGGAGGCTTACATATTTCGGGAGGCCTGAACAATATTACCCATCTTCAATTCGTAGATGACACCTTACTATTTGGAGCTGCCATGGTCAGAGAGGCCACCACATTAAAAAAAGTTTTGAAAAGGTATGAAGAAGCTGAGGGGCAGCGAGTCAATAGTTCCAAATTGAGGATTTTCTTTCTAAAGGAGGTATGCTTGGAAAAGCTTGCGATAAAGAGGTTTCTTGGCTTCAAATATGATGTTCTTCCTAGAAAATATCTAGGCATGCCTTTGATGAATCAACGCTCGATCGAAAGTGAATGGAGCAATGTCACAAATAGGATTTAGTCCATGTTGGCCTCTTGGAAGGGAAAATGGCTATCGTTGGCTAGGTGGATCACGCTTATCAAGGTCTCCATGATGGCGATATCAGTCTACACTATGTCAAGAGGAGCTTTCTATGGAGAGGCTGTGAGGAATAATTCAAATACAACCTGGTGAGATGGGATGAGGTGTGCAGTCCGATCAAGCAAAGTGGGATAGGCATCTGGAATTGCAAAGACATGAATCAAGCCTTGGGGATTAGACTTGTATGGAGGATTTACAATGAGAAAGACAAGCTATGGAGTAAAGTCCTGCAAGCAAAGTATTTGTTGAACAATGTTGAATACTTGTTCTCTTGCGAGCTTCCTAGGGGATCGAGCATTTGGAATTTTCTCAGAACCTGCTGCAGTATCTTGAGCCCAGACATGAGTTGGAAATGGGGAAAGGGGGACAAGATTAATTTTTGGAGAGATCGATAGATCACTGATAAGGCTTTTTGCGAGAACCAAAACTACATTCCTTTGATGACACATTTATTAGAAGTTGAGGGATCTTAGGTTGAGGATTACTTGGTGGGATGTCCCCCAAGTAGGACTTGGAAAAGGTTAGTTTCCCCTATCATTGAGGTTAGCCCGATTTTTGATGAGATTCAAGCAATTTTGGACAAGTGGCCACCAATTGGAAGAGTAGAGGAGGACAAGAGAGTTTGGATTGGCCATGGCAGTGGGCGGGTGTCAGTCAAAGAGGCATATTTCAGGTACTTCTCAAAGGGTGGGGTTAAAGGGTGCTCCAAGATTTGGAATAAGTATGGCATTCCCAAGATGAATGCCTTTTTATGGATAGCTTGGAAAAAGAAAGCGTCGACCTGGGAGAGGCTTCAAATCATGGGAAAGGCTGGCCCATCAATCCGTGTTATGTGTCTCTCTCACACCAAGAGCAACGAGCATCTCTTTCTTCACTATGACTTTGCTTGGCAACTCTGGAGCTGCTTCTGGGATAAATGGGAGCTACAGTGGGTGATACAAAAAAGTGTGGCAGAGCTCTTGGATTCATGGGAAGTTAAGTTTGACTACTTGGGACTACAATTTATATGGTATGTGGCTCTTGCGTTCATAATTTGGACCATATGGATAGAGAGGAATCGCCACGCATTCCAAGGTGTAGATTTGAATGTGGACAAGATATGGGATAGAGTGGTTAACACCATTGGAGAGTTGGGTGAAATCCACAAAAATGGGGAGTGGTCTGTGGGTAACAGGGAGTTGGGCTAGGCAAACTCATGGCCTAATTTTAGGGGCTTCGTAAGGGACCCACCTCAATCTAAAGAAAAGAATAAACATTGTATGTGGGTGAGGCCAATGCATGACTAGGTGAAATTCAATTTCGATGGGGCAACCAAAGGTAATCCAGGCAAAACTGGTGGAGGCGGCATTTTCAGAGATGGTTGGGGGAGAGCACTAGGGTTGTATGCTCGTGACTTTGGCACTGAGACTAACAACTTGGCTTAGGCCAGGGCCTTGTTGTGGGGTTTGATGATCACAAAAGAGAAGGGGTGGAGGAAATATTGGATCAAAGGGGATTCAAAATTGGTCATTGGTGCATTGAAAGGAGGTGAAGTTCAGAACTGGAGGTTGGAGTTGATCCCGGAATTTGCTCAAAGCCTCATCGGTGCTTTTGAAGCTATCAAAATCTCTCACACTGGGCGCTCAGGAAACAAGGTGGCTAATTGGGCGGCTAACGAAGGAGCTCACCTTAAGCAACAAATGGGGTTGTGTTATAGGTGGTGGGACGTGGGTTTTCCGGCTGATTTCCTTGCTTTACTTCACGAAGACATTGCTACTTCATTCCCAGATTAATGTGTGCACATCTCCTCTGGGCCACATTCTGTACAAGTTAATTGCTTCTGTATTGTTATGCTCATAGCCATGAGTGGTGTATGTGTGTTGTTGTTGGGTTTCAAGTTTGTAAAGATTCGTTTTTGTTCTACTGGGAAAATTTCTCCCATTTTATTTCTTCTTTCCGGTTCTTGTCCGACCAAAAAACTAGGTTTTATACATCAAAAAAAAAAAGCCAGAGAAGGATTTTTTGTATTCGGCTGAAACCCTGTGTGCTATGTATAGGCCATGTGGTTTCAGTCGAAACCTATTCAGTTGAAACTTTTTTGGCCAAAAATATTTTTCTCGAAATTATTTATTTGGCCGAAAGTGTGACAACTTTGTGCTTTTACCTGGATGCCAAAATGAAGTGCATGAAGAAGAACCAAGAACACTAAAACATGCAAACATGAAATTACCCACAAATATAAAGGGTGCGCAAACAAAATTCACACACGCATGTGGCAAGGATCAATGTGATTCACTGTTGTCATGGAAGGGATACTCACTTGAAAAAGTTGTGATGGAAAAATAAAGGCAAACATCAACCCCCATGAAAATTTATATCATAGTGCAAGTATAATAAGACCAAAAATGATGTGCATGACCCCAAAAATATACACCAAAATGATGAGGAACTTTATTTTAGTGTGTTTACATAAAGAGAAATACTTATAATGCAAGCCCATAATGTTCAAAAAGAACTACATGTTGAAAATACAATTCTCTAATAGAAAATGAGGAAATTGATAGCACCATGACGAATTAAAAAAATGCACTTTCAAAAAAATGGCACCCAAAAAGGAGTCAGGATGCAAAAGATATGACCCGTCGAAGTCTCCAAAATCAGAACTACACAACAAAAGCAGTGAGAAAACTAATTTATGGAAAAAATTAGAAGCCCAACTTGGAAACCACTTATACCACTATGAAGAGCATGAAATTCTATGCCATTTCAAAAAAAATTACACTGAAAAATACCACCATATGACTGACATATGACTGCTAGAAGATGAGATGCAAAAATAAAAAGTCCAACAGAGGGGTTGAGTTGGGTAAAAAATGACCTCTGCCAATTTTTTCAAAAATAATTACAAATGTGGAGGTCTACCGGATTTAGAGTGCTAAGAAAAAAAATCTCTAGATACAATGATTTATTTATTGCAAAAATAAAATAAAAAATGAGCTATTTTATTTTAAAGTTTTAAAAAAGCCCCAAAAAAACTACTATATATTTTTAATAAAAAAAATATATAATTGTTTTATTAAAAAATTATATTTAAAAAAATTAGGGTGGGTGGTGCAGGTGAGGATCTATATAGAAATTAGCTCGAGTAGTTTACACTTGGAAGAATTCAAAATTATCATGAAGGAAGGCAAGTGGTTCTAGGAAATAGAATGAGATCTCTCAACTAGCATGGTTCCCACTTTTCCAAAGTCTGATGTCATGAATAGGGCTTCAAAACCTCATGGGGGTAGCTCGGCTGAGTCAAGAAGTAGAATTGTGAATAGAGGGGCATCACCATTGGACAAGGAAAGCCATGGTCAGGAGATAAAACATGTTGTTGACCAAGAGAATGTTGGACATGAAATTACAGAGGATGGAGCCTTGGTTGCAATAGAGAATGTAGATGAGGTTTTAGGATGGTCCCTAAATGTAGCACCCCTCCGATTTGATCATATTTTCGGACAGTGTTTTATTCTAATTTGCTTATGTCTCAGACAATGCTTTTACTTTGATAAACCATGATATTATGTTGTTATTTCATTGTTGACATTGGAGCGATGATGGTTTCTATGTTTAGATGTGATGGTACACTATATGGATGTTTATTATTTATGACATGCTTTCCGGTTAGCATAGTTGTTTATTTGAGTTGATATTGTTATATCCTCATTTGTATTTTATTGATTTTTTAGATTTGTTAGTTTGATGTGACATTGTACTGGTGAAGGGAATAGGATTGCATCACTCGCTTGCGAGTGCCCTGCGATTCCGCGATTATCTCTTCACAGTGTGATTCATTATGATATATATACATGTTCGACATATACTTTGATTGTAGGATTGCAAGTACATGACATTGACTCCACATGGATTCATAGGTTTGAGTGTGTCCATTGCCCAACAGTTAGTTGATTGGGAGATAGTAACTAGGTTTCCCTTGTCAAGCCAAACCTTAGTCACAGAGTGTCGTCAGTTTTAGTTGGTCATGCTTTGTTGTCATGTATTTCATTTTTGCCTTGTTGTTTATTTATGTTGCAACGTATGTTTAAGGGAAATAAATTATTTTAAATGTTTTAAGTGTTTATTTAATTAATCTTGATTATTGTGCTAGAAGCTTTGTATTTAATTTAATTAATTAATTAAATTTATTTTGTAAAGTGATTTAATCTTTGCGATTAAATGTAATTTTATAAAGTAATCAAATTAATAATATTAAATTTAAATTAGAAAATACTATGTGATTTTGAATTATTAAAAGGCGTAAATATCTAGAAAATATCTAGAGGGATTATCTATGAATTGGTTGAGAAGATATTTGATTTTTGACATGTTGGGAAATTTTAAACACGGTTGTTGGGAAATTATTTCATGGAGAGAATATTTGCTTTAACTAAAAGAGGAAAGAGGCTACTTCATGGAAGGGGAGAAGATATTTTTGAGGAGGTTGTTAAAAATTAAAATTGGTTGTAGAAAATTTGAGGAAAGAAAATCTCGGAAAAAAAAACTTTGGCTTTGGCTTTGTTTTGCTCTTTCTGGAAAAGTGATTATTTGGCGAAGAAGCTTGTTTTTTTTTTGGTTGGAAGAAGCGTTGGTTAATTGGAAGAAGGTCTACTTCAATCTCCATTTCCTCAAGCGTCTAGAATCAGGTTCCTTCATTGTTTTCTTTAATTTCAATTTGGAAAATTTATTAGAGTAAATTGTTGTTCTGGAAAAGATTGCCTGTAAAGGAAAATTTGTTATTTGTTTAGAAGCTTTATTTTATTTTGTAAAATTCTAAAGATTGTCATGTTTGGGATTTATAGTAAAAGCTTCTGTAGAAATTGTTTTAAGTTTTTATTTTTTTTGAAATTAGAAAATTGTTGAGAAAGCTTTGAAAACTTTTGTAGGGATTGTTTTTAAATAATAGAAAACCCAGAAGGAAAACAATAGGAAACTGGAAAACTTCAGATGGTATTGATTTAAATCTTCCTGTGAAATTGGTAGAAAACCTCTGGAATATTTTGTAAATATTACCTATAGAAGATTATTGCTTTTCTTCCTATTAGATTTGTTTATCTGGAGAAAATTGAAAACCTCTAGAAGAAATGGAAAAACCCCTGATTAATTTTTAAATCTTTTCCTGTAGAAAAGTTTTGTGAATATCCTCTTGTAGAATTTTTTAAATTTTTTTTTCCCAACTCGACAATCTTGTTGATGAATATATATATATATATATATATATATATATCTTAATATATATAAATATATATAAAAATACACATTTATGCTTATATATTTTATTTTTGAAGCATCTATCAAAATTTATATTGAAAATTCTCAGAATTTTCCGTACGGCGAAATTAAAATTCCGCAGGCTTAAATAAATGATTTTTCTATTGTTTTATGTATGGGGGTTTGGCTGGGGCTTGCTCCTCATAGCCACCCCATACAAGGTGACTGGGGAGGTAGTGCCCTCCATAGCCGTGCCCCCTATGTGGGGGTTCGACTGTGTGAAGGCACAACCCCCCAACGTTATATGATGCAGAGCTTTCAATGAAAACTTAGTCTTCCGCTCTTCATAATCTTCGACTTCGATTTTTTATTTGGTTTTTAATTTATAATATATATAGATATATATTGTTTTTGGACATAGTAAATTAATTTAAATATTTAATAAAATATATATATATATATATAAGTATATATAAATGTGTATATATAATTAGGTATATATTCAATATATATATTTAAATGAATTTTTATCTTAGGTGTATTAAATGCACAATTAGATGATTTTTAAAATGATATGTTTTAATAGAAGAAATTGATATTTTTATTTAAAAGTAATCGATAAATTGAAATAAATAGATAGATTTGATTTCCTCTACTGTTTGTAAAAGACTTTTATTAAGTTAGATTATTTGGGAAATGCATTATTTTATTTTATTGAAGGGAAATTGCATTTAATAAATCCTAATGGTAGATTTATTTCCTGCCTAAATTGCCTTTTTAAATGTGATTTCTTATGTTCACATTTTTGGGGGAAATCGGTTAGTTGTTATTTTGTAAGTCTTCTATATGTGGTATTATTATTTGGGGTTGTTGTGTTTTATGGTTTCAGCCCTATATTTCCCTTGGATAGTGCACTAGGTTGTGTTCAGTTAATCACCCAGTTACTATGAATGGGGATTTGTTGCCTCTTATATTTTGGATTGGGATATCTTATCCATTTTGTGCACTGTGTTTACCCTTGGGTTATGGATTAGATTCATGTGTTGTCAGTAGGAGAGTGGCTCTCGATGGGGATCGGGGCCTAGGAAGGTCTGTCAGGGTAACCCACGCAACTTTGTGATGACACTCCTCCTATGACAACAATTTGTATGGTTTAGTTGGTGTACTTGATTATTTTACTCTGGAAGCAATGTAACCATTTATGATAAGTATTTTATTTGTTTGGTTAGTCTTGTGTTTTCCCGTGTCTAGAGGTTGTTGGTTTTTCCTAGGAAGCTCTTTTACTATCTCCTAGCATGGGGGGTGGGCCTTCAGATACAACTTGGTTGGGTGGAACGTGCACCTTACACCATTGGGTTCCCACTTATGTTGGAGATGGTAGGATCTTCCAAATTGGGGAGCTCGTGTATTCCAGTTATTGGCACCTTATCTTATGATTTATTGTATCAGTTGGATACTTTGTTTATGTACTACTCCTCAAATGTCTATGAGGAGGATTCTTGTAATTGTAACATTATTGTATGATCTTCCTCATTTTGGAAATGAGCTTTGTAAATATTATTTGGAATGAATGTAATCTATGGATCTTTCATGTACTTTTATCTTATGAGATGTATTCAATGCTTTGGATGTATGATACTTAATTCATGAGTATTAATTTATATGCTATGAATGAGTTACTTTTATATGTTATTGGATTCAGTTGTAAGTGTTGTCGTGTACCTTAGAGGATGTATGTGTTAGTGTAGTGCACTTTGCTTGTTATTAATTACACTTTAAAAAAAATTGTTTTTCTTTCATTGTAGTTGCATCTTCCTCTAGGGTTCATGGTGGGGCATTACATATGGTATCGGAGCCTAGGTTCATACAATGGGTACTTTGGGTACATATGAGTCTATTATGTTGTCCTTGTGAATCTGCTAGTGGAGTTGTTAAGTGATCAAAGTGTTCATGGCTTTGAAATTTAGCATCATGTGCTTTATGGAAAAGAGTAGAGTGAAAGAAAACTGATAAAAGTTTATGTGTGCAAATTAGTGATATCTATCACATGGGTTATGGAAGTAGATGTAATTATGGAATTATGTATGTAATTGTACCCCCCTATAAATGTGAGGAACCTATAACTGTGCATTGGTTTAGTGTTGTGAATACCCCGTACTTGCTTTGTGTGTCCATGGGATGGTGATACTAGGTACCCATCCATGGGGAAAAAATTGCATTTTGGTGTGGGATTAACCATACCATTATGTGTGTTTGCATGTTTGTTACCTGATTGAGGGCTAACCCATGTGTGGTTGAAACTTATATATAAGAGTAACCAAAATTTAGTTTCATAGACTCTTTTCTTTTGGTTCTCTGGCCCCTCAATCCATGAAGGGATAGTAGCAGCCACAAAGTTTCTTGGGTAGAGCAAGCAGCATACACATATTGTGGCGCAAAGTGGTCTCAACTCAACCGATTCTGAGGAAATGTACCCACTACTTTCCCTTATGATGGATCAGGATACTTGGTCCTTATGTGCTAGCCCAATCTCCATAGATTTGAGTACAACAACATTGGTTTGTTAGTATATGCCTGGCCATCCGTAGGGATGTTGATTTGGCATTATTGAGTCAACCTCGTTCATATGAGAGGTGAAGCTCGGGTAGCCTCATAGTGATATAATCATATATGCATTATATATATATACTGTATTTGCATGTGTTCCGACATGATGCAATAGATACGATGCCACACCCCACTGATGTTTTGACATAGTGTTGGTGATGATGTCGTGTTACACGATGCCACATGCATAGACATGTGAAGGTGCACTATAAGATTGTGTTATGATAGCCTACTTGTGTGATGACAATTATGGGCCTCACATACTTGTAGAGGGATACTCATGGTTCCTTCAACAGTGTTTGGTTGGATAGCATATGAGTATGTCCTAGCCATGTATACCTCTGGCTACAACGAGTACCTACGTGTGCCTTCCCCATGAGGTATCGCTATGCGGGGTGTTTCCTATGCATGCCTACTTCCACAAAGCCACAAACACACTACTAGGTAGCATATGACTAGTGCGTGCCTTCCCTGACTAGCGTATGACCATGTCGAGTGACGGTGCAATGCAAGGTGTAGCCATGGAGTACACTCTAGGTCATGTCGATGGCGTGTTCACTCTGCACCACATGAGGGCTACTATTATAGCTTGATGTTGTTCCCTCCTTCCTAATTTGGTGGCTAGTATCTAGTCACATAGTGTAGTATAGTGCAATTTTAAAGATTGTGGACTTTCTTTATGGTTATTGACAATTTTCTATTGATTGTGAAGGTGGGCACCTTGTTATATTTGATTGTGATGGTTTAGCCACACATTGTGATCTTATTTTCTTGTAACCCTCGTGGTTATATTTGATTTAGTGTTGAAATTGTGTACACTTATTTCTTTATTGTTGAAATTGAATTTTTATTTTCTCTTTTTTATGACCTTGGTAGCTAAACTAGTTTATCTTTATTGTTTTCAATGTCGGCAATATGTTGTATTGTGAATCCTCTCCAAGGACGTATGAGGTGAACTTGGTGAGTGTATATGAGGAAGTAGACATAGGGAACGCTGACGATAGGGGTATGTGAGGTTGTTACTAATCTAGGACCCACTACCCACCTATGTGTGATGACTATCTCTTAGAGGCTAATCACCTTATACAATAAGAGACATGTCATTATGGTCTTGATTGGATGGTCTCACCATGTGTGTGGCCTAACACCATCAAGCCACTGAGTTTGAGGTATGGATTTTGTCTCTTGGCTCATGGATTAGTATATTGTTTTTCGGTGTCCAGATGGACCCTTGTGTGGCCTTGTGTTGTGATTTCTAGTGATGTGCATTAGTGTGTATGTGTAGAATGTATGTTAAATCATGAATTTGGTGCTTGAATTATGAGTTTCTATATTTTACTTTCTATTACCCTCGCCTAATTGTTTGTGACTCTTTTCTTGGGTAGTGTGTGTAGGATGCCTAGGAGAGGTGGTTATGGAGTCAATCATTTGAACACTTCTTTTCTGAGTCCCCACGAGGGAGCACTTGGGTCCTCAGTTATGTTTTTTGCTTGAGGAAATTCTTACCTGGCTAGGCCCTAGACAGGAGGGTGGTCAGCAACAACAACACTCTGAGTCTAAATGTAAGGATTCATAATCTCATCACATGATGGTGACGGTTCTCAATCTAGGAAGAACCAGAATTGGTGGCGTAATAAGTGCAATTGTCGAGAGTAGCTGAGAAAAAGTGCATAGTCTATGGCTAACTGGGGTAGTGTTCAGTAGTCTAGTGCACCTCCAGGTGACAGGGGTTTTGGACGTAACACAAGTTGTTTCTCTTGAGGTCAACACGGCCACATAGCTAGACAATGTCCTTAGACAAACACACCTAAATTTAGTCAAAGGCTGGCAATCACAGAGCCAACAAGGAATGATGCAAGAAGGACCCATGGGACAAGTGCATTGGTTGATCATCATCAGATAGAGCATCAAATTATAGATGTGGAGATTACTGGTAGCGGTCAAGCAACTGATTCGGGAGCTCATGGAAATCCTGCAGTACAGGAGACTAAGGAATTGCCTTTAGTGTTTTTTTCTCTGCATGGACACTTGTTATGATAAGTTATGTGTTTTCAAGACTTTTTGGTGGTTTCTTCACCATGTTGGTTGGTATGGATTGATAGTTTACTTGGCTTGGATGATTATGACACTGGTTACTGCTGTTTTTATGTTGATGTATGGAATTATTTAAGTTTGGAACAATTTGATTATGTGTTATCATATGAATTTTTTACTATACATGTTTGTAGGCTTCTAGGAGTAAGCCCAATCCTAGGGGGGAGAATGTAGCAACCCTCTGATTTTCTCATATTTTCAGACAGTGTTTTATTTTGATTTTCTTATGTCTCAAAAAATGCTTTTACTTTGATAGACCATGATATTATATTGTTGTTATTTGATCGCTGACATTGGAGCGATGATGGTTTCTATGTTTAAATGTGATGGTACACTATATGGATGTTTATTATTAATGACATGCTTTCTAGTTAGCATAGTTGTTTATTTGAGTTGATATTGTTATATGATCATCTATAGTTTATTGATGTTTTAGATTCTTCACTTTGATGTGACATTGTATTAGTGAAGGGAACATGATTGCATCACTCGCTTGTGAGTGCCCTACGATTTTGCAATTCTCTTTTCATAGTGTGATTGATTATGATATATATACATGTTCGACATATGCTTTGATTACAGAATTGTAGGTACAAAACATCGATTCCACCTGGATTCACAAGTTTGAGCGTGTCCATTGCCCAACAGTTAGTTGATTGGGAGATAGTAACTGGGTTTCCCTTGTCAAGCCACAACCCTAGTCACAAAGTGTCGTCAATTTTAGTTAGTCATGCTTTGTTGTCATGTTGTCATGTTGTCCATTTTTGCCTTGTTTATTTATGTTGCAAGGTATATTTAAGGGAAATAAATTCTTTTAAATTTTTTAAGTGTTTGTTTAATTAATCTTGATTATTGTGCTAGAAGCTTTGTATTTAATTTATTTAATTTATTTTGTAAAGTGATTTAATCTTTGTGATTAAATTTAATTTTATAAAGTAACTAAATTAATTAGATTAAATTTAAATTAGAAAATACTATGTGATTTTGAATTATTAAAAGGCATAAATATCTAGAAAATATCTAGAGGGATTATCTATGAATTGGTTGAAAAGATATTTGATTTTTGACATGTGTTGGAAAATTTTAAACACGGTTGTTGGGAAATTATTTCATAGAGAGAATATTTTATTTAACTAAAAGAGGAAAGAGGCTACTTCACAGAAGGGGAGAAGATATTTTTGAGGAGGTTGTTAAAAATTAAAACTGGTTGTTGAAAATTTGGGGAAGGAAAATCTCGAGAAAAAGAACTTTGGGTTTGGCTGTATTTTGCTTTTTCTGGAAAAGTGATTATTTGGGGAAGAAGCTTGTTTGTTTTTGGTTGGAAGAAGCTTTGGTTAATTGGAAGAAGCTCTACTTCAATCTTCATTTCCTCAAGCATCTAGAATCAGGTTCCTTCATTGTTTTCTTTAATTTCAATTTGGAAAATTTATTAGAGTAAATTGTTGTTCTGGAAAAGTTGCCTATAAAGGAAAATTTGTTATTTATTTAGAAGCTTTATTTTATTTTGTAAAATTCTAAAGATTGTCATGTCTGGAATTTACTGTAAAAGTTTCTATAGAAATTGTTTTAAGTTTATATTTATTTTGAAATTAGAAAATTGTCAAGAAACCTTTGAAAACTTCTGTAGTGATTGTTTTTAAACAATAGAAAACCGAAAAGGAAAACAATAGGAAATTGGAAATTTTTTGATGGGATGGATTTAAATATTCCTATGAAATTGGTAGAAAACCTCTGGAAGATTTCGTAAATATTACCTGTAGAAGATTATTGCTCTTCTTCCTATTACCCCTGATTAATTTTTAAATCTTTTCCTGTAGAAAAGTTTTGTGAATATCCTCTTGTAGAAAAAAATTGTGAAAATTTGCCTAATTGGACAATCTTGTTGATGAATTTATCTATATATATATACATATATATACAAATATATATTTATGCTTATATATTTTATTTTTGAAGCTTCTATCAAAATTTATATTGAAAACTCTGAGAATTTTTCGTACAGCGAAATTGAAATTCTGCAAGCTTAAATAAACGAAATTTTAATTGTTTTATGTATGGGGGTTTGGGTGGGGGTTGCTCCCCACAATTGCCCCATAGGAGGCGACTGGGGAGGCAACGCCCTCCACAATCGCGCCCCCTATGTGGGGGTTCGTCTGTGTGAAGGCACAACCCCCCCAACATTAAATAGTGCAGAGCTTTCAATGAAAACTTAATTAACCACTCTTTATAATCTTCGATTTCAATTTTTTGTTGGTTTTTAATTTTAAAAATATCTTTTAAATATATATATATATATAATATATATATTTATATTTAGATATATATGTATATATATATTTTTAAATATTATTTTTGGACATAGTAAATTAATTTTAATATTCAATAAAGAATATATATAAGTTTTGTTAGAGTAATTGGGTATTTAATTTATTAATTAAACAATATTTGTTTAATTACGTAAAGTTCCCTTTTACCTCTTTTCACTTAAGCTAATATTAGGTGCATAATAATTAATTATTTTATTAATTATTATTGTGCAAGCCTAGGGTTTTCCTTTTTAGGGTTTTTATCTATATGTAGTTGAAAACTATCTTTTGTATAATTAATTCATTTTACATTTTGTGTGAATTCATGGGTCCACATTCTTGAGCATTTCCTTTGTTGCTTCTCTTTGTTTCTCCTTGTAACAAGTTATTTGCTTGCAAAGATCTTTTGGGCTTCTGTGGTGTTGTATCTTTTCAACTCCAACATGGTATCAGAGCTCCACACCTGCTGCTTCCTGTTCTTGTTTTGAAGATTTTTGGAGCTTCAAAGGTTTGGGGCTTGTTTTCTTGATCCAGGGCATACCTACAATTTTGAAGCATTTTCAGCTCAAACAGACCTTGCCATTGCGTCCGCAACACTCCAAAACCCCTGAATCGACTATCCATTCGTCCATTTTGGATAAAGTCAAAATTTGAGGCAAATTTTTTTTACCTAGGCGGCCGTACGGCCCACCCAGGGCCGGATACGATTTTGCAGAATAAAAAATTATTTAATTTTTTATGTTTTGCATATTTATTTTGAAAAATAAATATTGGGGGGGGGGTTATTATATTTGTGTTTAGTTTTAAATAATTTATGGGGTTTGTTTTAAAAATCTGCGGACTATGATGGTACCATCGTACCCCTATCACATCACTGACAACTGACAGATTTTTTTTACCTCCGTCCGTCGGTATATTCCATTCGCCCATCAGTTTCATCTGACCGCCGATCTTCTGCTCCCCACCACCAGCGTTGTGTTTCCTTCTGGCGAATACCCGCGGCCCCTTCCCCCTAAGCCCCGGTCACATCACTGTTCGGGGTCATCTTTGTGGAGTGGCGCCAGGAGCGGAGCCACCTCTGCCCAGCCCGCCTGCCGCCCGCCTGGCGACGGGTTTCTTTTTTGCATTTGAGCCGCCCGCGGTCATATGGCCGACCGAGTGCTAGCGCCCAGGGGCTCCACTTTTGCGCTTGGTTAGCGTTTGATGTACCCCACAATGCCCTAATCGAGCTATTTTTTTCTTTTTGCCATAACTTTCCGCCACGGTATCAAAAATTGGCAAATGAGATATTGCTGGAAAGCTAGCAATCCCAATTTTCTGATGGAGTAGTTATTTTTTAGTGATTTTTCTGTTGGTGCATTCTACAGCCAGTTGAAGACAAATGGGCTATTTTTCAGTCTCAAGCTCATAACTTTTGATCAGTTTCTCTGTTTTTCGCAATCTCAGCGGCGTTGGAACCGTATTTCCAAGCTTTTCAGTTTCATCCATGCCATTTTTCTTGATTTCACTCTAGGTATCTTTTATTCAGTTATTTGTGTTTTCACAGTCTGGTGGATTACCTGGACATATTTGCTCTTGAAAATTTTTTGTCGCATGGGATGCTTTGTTTTTGGCTGTTCTTCATGTATTTCCAACATTTTGTCTTTTAAGGACATTTTGAGTATCATTTGTAAGCAATCTTTTATGTAAACGCACTGAGATAAAGTGCCACACTATTGTACGTGCATCTTTTGGAGATTTTGCACATAAGGTTGTGCCATATTTTGTACTTGCACTAATATTATAAAGTGCCATGAGGGGTTGTGTAGTTTGCCTTTGTTTTGCCATCACATCCTTGTCCGGTGAGTATCCCTCCATGATTAATTTATTAATTAAACAATATTTGTTTAATTACGTAAAGTTCCCTTTTACCTTTTTTCACTTAAGCTAACATTAGGTGCATAATAATTAATTATTTTATTAATTATTATTGTGCAAGCCTACGATTTTCCTTTTTAGGGTTTTTATCTATATGTAGTTGAAAACTATCTTTTGTATAATTAATTCATTTTACATTTTGTGTGAATTCATAGCTCCACATTCTTGAGCATTTCCTTTGTTGCTTCTCTTTGTTTCTCCTTGTAACAGGTTATTTGCTTGCAAAGATCTTTTGGGCTTCTGTGGTGTTGTATCTTCTCAACTTCAACATGGTATCAGAGCTTCAAATCTGTAGCTGCTTGTTTTTGTTTTGAAGATTTTTGGAGCTACAAGAGTTTGTTGCAAGCCGTTTTTTATTGGAGCCGTTATCATTTTTGCTTCAAAAATTTAGTTTTCACTCATTTGCAGGAAAAATGATGTTGAGTTTTTTAGCCAGCGTCGAAATCTGAACTGGGTATGTTTTAGATTTTGCATATCTTGTACAGATCTGGAGAAAATCACTGTTGAAAAAATGGCACGCGTCATTTTTCTCTTGGCTGAAAGTAAAAAAAATCATTTTCTTGTATTCTGCTTGTTGGATCAAGAAACGATTTCTGGGTTTTGTTTCTAACATCAAAATATTTCTGGGTTTTTATTTTTGTCTACAAACAATGAGCAGATTTTCCAGAAATGAAGTTAGAAATAAATGTTTTTAACTAGAAAATTCATTTCTTGCAAGCTAAATTCAGTTTTTTGAAAAATTCATAACTTTTGGCCATGGTGTCCGGTTTGCTCAAATGAATAGGCGTTGGAAAGGCGTTACAGTGCTCTTTCCAAATCTACAGTCTATTTTATCAGAATATTTACCAGGTATTTTTTATTCAGCTTTGTGTGTTTTTACACTTTACTCAATTACTTGGTCATTCTGGCTCCTTCATGGGTTTTGTTTGCGTGGAATGGGTTATATTAATTTGATCTAAATGTTGTAAGGTCAGATTTCTCTGAATTTTTTCATTTGAAGAGTTATCATGAGTTTCTCTACTCACCCTTCAGTTGTTCTTCTGGAACGGGGTAATTATGAGTCATGGGCAAAGGGTATACTTATATATTGTAGGTGGCTTAATATTTTGCCTTATTTGTATGATCTCATACTTGAACCAACAACTTTAGAGGGTAGATTAACATGGGATATTATTAGAAATCACATTGCAGGAGTTATATTGTCTAGTGTTGATCATGACACTATGTTGGTTATATCGAACATTGATTGTCCTCACCCACTTTGGACACGTCTTTGGGAGATCTATAGAGACCCTATTCTATCTCCATTCCCAGAGGATCCTACTTCTGATTGTATCATACCCATTGCTTGGTGAGAGAATACACCATTTGATCATGATACTTTAGAGGAGCTTGAGTATTTAGACACCCTTACTTATTCCGATGGATCAGAGATTTGTCTCCCAGTTCCTACTCTTCAGACTGAAACTTCATCAGCATCTCTTGTTGCTCTTGATTCAGTGTAGCAGGGAATCATACATCTTCTAGACATAGCTACTTTGGACTCTTATATTGCAGACATATCTTTCTTGTTTGTTGAGTCCTATATTGTAGACTTGGAGGATTACTTTGAGGACATTCATCTCCTCTACCTTGACAGTCAGATTATCATTGTTCGCCCACATTATTTGTGCATTCAGAGGTTGCATTTCAGTATTCTCCACCTCAGATTGGATTTGACATTATTTGTTTCCATTCAGACAGTGAGACTCTTCAGCATCCTATCATGGCACACATCTTGAGACAGATTATTTCTTCCCAAGGGGAGGAATATCATTTGCCGCTTCAGGATCTCTTTTTGGATTCTACATCAGGCATCTACCATTGTGACAGGAGTTTCTTCATTGTGGGGGGGCCTTCTTCTCTCTATCTCTCCTATGGAGATCATTGTACATGTACTTATATGATAGAAGTTGTCTATGGGCGGTATTATGTTATCCACCTCCTATCCTTCTTTCATTAGTGCATTGCATTTCTTCCTTGCATTCTATTTTGGGGAGGAGTTTTGTTCCCACTGGGTTTTCTCTTTTACCCCATTTCATTTAGTTTGCATTGATTTTGTACATGGGTACCTAATCAGGCCTTGTTGCTGGGACCCATTGCTTTTGCTTTCAATAGCTTCTTCTAGGTTTTAGCTTCTCCCTATGTCTATCTTAAGGGGGGGTGTTAGAGTAATTGGGTATTTAATTTATTAATTAAACAATATTTGTTTAATTACGTAAAGTTCCTTTTTACCTCTTTTCACTTAAGCTAACATTAGGTGCATAATAATCAATTATTTTATTAATTATTATTGTGGAAGCCTAGGGTTTTCCTTTTTAGGGTTTTTATCTATATGTAGTTGAAAACTATCTTTTGTATAATTAATTCATTTTACATTTTGTGTGAATTCATGGCTCCACATTCTTGAGCATTTCCTTTGTTGCTTCTCTTTGTTTCTCCTTGTAATAGGTTATTTGCTTGTAAAGATCTTTTGGGCTTCTGTGGTGTTGTATCTTCTCAACTCCAACAAGTATATATATAATTATATATAAATGTGTATATATAATTAAGTATATATTCAATATATATATTTAAATGAATTTTTATCATAGGTGTGTTAAATGCACAATTAGACGATTTTTAAAATGATATGTTTTAATAGAAGAAATTGATATTTTTATTTAAAAGTAATCGAGAAATTAAAATAAATAGATAGATTTGATTTCCTCTACTGTTTGTAAAAGAATTTTATTAAGTTAGATTATTCAGGCAATGCATTATTGTATTTTATTGAAGGGAAATTGGATTTAGGAAATCCTAATGGTAGATTTATTTCCTATCTAAATTGTCTTTGTAAATGTGATTTCTTATGTTCACATTTTTGGGGGAAATTGGTTAGTTGTTATTTTGTAAGTCTTCCAGATGTGGTACTATTATTTGGGGTTGTTGTGTTTTATGGTTTCAGCCTGGTATTTCCCTTGGATAGTGTACTAGGTTGTGTTCAGTTAATCACCTGGTTACTACGAACGGGGATTTTTTACCTCTTTTATTTTGGATAGGGATATCTTATATGTTTTGTGCATTGTGTTTACCCTTGCGTTATGGATTAGATCCATGTGTTGTCAGTAGGATAGTGGATCTCGATGGGGGTCAGGGCCTAGGAAGGTCTATCAGGTAACCCATGCAGTTTTTTGATGACACTCCTCCTATGACAGCAGTTTGTATGGTTTAGTTGGTGTACTTGATTATTTTACTCTGGAAGCAATGTAACCATTTATGATAAGTATTGTATTTGTTTGGTTAGTCTTTTGTTTTCTCGTGTCTAGAGGTTGTTGGTTTTTCCTAGGAAGCTCTTTTACTATCTCCTAACACAGGGGTGGGCCTTCGGGTACCACTTGGTTGGGTGGAACGTGCACCTTACACCACTGGGTTCCTACTTATGTTGGAGATGGTAGGATCTTCCAGATTGGGGAGCTCGCGTATTCCAGTTATTAGCACCTTATCTCATGATTTATTGTATCAGTTGGATACTTTGTTTATGTACTACACCTCAAATATATACGAGGAGAATTCTTGTAATTGTAACATTATTGTATGGTCTTCCTCATTTTGGAAATGAGCTTTGTAAATATTATTTGGAATGAATGTAATCTATGGATCTTTCATGTACTTTTATCTTATGACATGTATTTAATGCTTTGGATGTATGATCTTTAATTCATGAGTATTAATTTATATGCTATGAATAAGTTACTTTTATATGTTATGGGACTCAGTTGTAAGCGTTGTCGCGTACCTTAGAGGATGCATGTGTTAGTGTAGTGCACTTTACTTGTTATTAATTACACTCTAAAAAAAAATTTGTTTTGCTTCGTTGTAGTTGCATCTTCCTCTAGGGTTCGTGGTGGGGCATTACACTAAACCCACAAGAAGAAGAGGGGGATATGGAGGAAGTTGTGGGTTTGGTGGAAATTATGGAAGTGGGATATGAACTGATGAGTTATGTAGCTCTCGTAGAGGAAGAAGCAGAAAAATTAGATATAGAAGATGATGATGGCAACAACCTGGAGGGTCAAGCGATGAAGGGTAGTGACCCTAGAAAAGAAGGCGAGCTACACAAACTTGAGGAAAAGGCTGCTTTGTCCTAAGATAATTCAGGTCCCCCAACCACCCTGGTGACTCAGGGGAAAATGGGATTAAAATCAAGGAAGAAGGCCAGGAAGTCACCAAACTATGAGGAAGGAAGTAGAAAAGGTAGGTTGTCAAACATAGAAAAAAGAGCTATGGATTATGATGTAGAAGGCCAAAAATAACTCACCATGGTGCTAAGATCAAGGAAGGGTGATACCCTTCCCAGGGAGTAATGAGGTTCATATCATGGAATGTTAGGGGCTTAAACACCCCTAACAAAAATTGCCTTCTTAGGCGCTTCATGGAGATGTCAAAGGCTGATTTCCCCATGATTCAGGAGACAAAATTAAGCAATACAAAAGTGAAAATTTTCAAGAAGAAATGAAAAATTTTGAATGTTGATCAAGTGCAAGCTGTACAAGCCTCGAGGGGCCTGCTAATGGTTTAGAGACCCTAGATTGTCTATCTAGAAAAGATAGTGGAAAATAGTAATTGGTTAGCCTAAAAAGTGAAGAGTCTATCATCAAATTTGTTCTTCATATTAGTCAATATTTACCCCTCAAGTTGGATTGAGAAGAGAGAATTGTGAGTGGAGCTTAACATTTTCTATAGCAGGGTATCACCTAAATGTTGCATTTTACTGGTGGTTTCAATGCAATCTTGCATAGTGAGGATAAATTGGGGGTATGCAAAGAAAGTACCAATCCCAAGTGGATGTTAAGAATTTTGTAAGGGGGAATGATTTGTTTGAAATTTGGATGGAAAATGGAAAATACATGTGGATGAATTGGAGGTTGAGCTTTAGCCATATTGTAGAAAAACTAAATAGATTTCTATTTAAAGGAGAGTTGGGAGCTTTCTCATTCATCTTTGAAGGCAACATTCTACCCCAATTGGGGTCATATCACTAATCCATTAAGTTAGAAATAATGGGTGAAAAGAGACCCATGAGGTGGCCCTTCAAATTTGAAAACATGTGATTCAAGGATCAAGATCTTCTAGGGTTGATTGACACATGGTGGAATGGATGGAAAGTTGAGGGTACCAAGATGTTTTGTGTAGTATCGAACCTGAAACTCCTCAAGCAACAATTAAAGGATTGGAATAGGACCCATTTCAAAATCATATTCGAATCCAAATTTAGGTTGGAAGAAGAGATATCAACTCTAAATGAAGTGGTATTATCTTTAGGAATGGACAGGGAAAAGTACCTAAAGGAAAAGGATTTTCTCAAAGAATATGAAGAGGTACTAGCAAAAGAGGAATTGTACTGGTGACTGAAATCTAGGGAGATATAGATGTCAAAGGGGAATAAGAAAACCAAATACTTCCATAACAACACTAAGGCCCGAAGATAATTCAATAGAATCACAAGTCTACAAGGAGCTGATGGTTCAATTGCTGAGTCCCCTGAGGGCATTGCTAGGGAAGTAACCACTTATTTCAAAGATTTGGTAAATAATACAGAAGGGTCAAGCCTTGTATCAAAAAATTAGCTCTTGGAGTTGATCCGAAGGATGGTAATGAAGGGCAGAATAATCTATGTTGATGAGAAAATTTATGATAGAGAAAATCAAGGTTGTAGTATTTTAGCTTCATCTAGATAAAGCACCTGGATTAGATGGGTTCCTGACTTGGTTTATTCAAAAATATTGGAGCACTACGAGTGGTGAAGTTGTTGCTTCCATAGAGGACTCAAGGAGCTCAAGAGTGGTCTTAAGAGAGATGAACAACACATTCATTTCTTTGATTCCTAAAAGGAGAAACCATCATCACTAGATGAGTTCAAATCCATAGCCCTCTGCAATACTTTGTACAAAATTATGGTGAAATTAACAACAAACACACTAATTTTTTTCCAGAGATAATATCTAAGGAGCAATCAAGATTTGTACCAGGGAAGTCAATCTTGGAGGGGGTTATTATTGCACAAGAAGCCATTCACTCTATTAAAAAAACCAAAAAATAGAGTACACTACTGAAAATGGATATAAAAAAAGCTTATGATTGGGTGGATTGGAGTTTTATGTGTAGGGTGTTGTTGGTCTTTAGGTTTGATAAAAAATGGGTAAATTGGGTATTTAGTTATATTTCGAGTCCTCAATTTTCAATAATTATGAATGGCACTTCAAAAGGTTTTTCTGAAGCATCTAGATGAATCAGATAGGGAGATCCTCTCTCTCCCTTTTTGTTCATTATCATGGTTGAGGCACTAGGAAGGGAATTTAGCATCGCAACAAGTGTTGGGAAGCTCGAAGGAATTCAAATAACAAGCAATGTGCTTGTTGTAACCCATTAGGCCAGTTCACAAATGATACTATTCTTTCTTGGGGTAGAAAAATGTTGTGAAGCTCATAAGTTGAAGGAAATAGTAGATCTATATTTAGAGGCTTCTAGTTAAGAGGTAAGTGAAGCTAAATCAAAAGTATATTTTTTTCATATTCCCCCACACAAAGAGAAAAATATCCTCAGAGTCCTTAGATTTAGGAAAGGTCAATTACCATGCACATACCTTGGCTTCCCTTTAGCAAAGGGAGTGGGTAGTGATAAGTTATGGGATCCCCCGGTAAATAAGGCAAAAAGTCGAATGTCATCATGGAAGGAGCAATGGCTATCTTGGGCAAGCAGGTTAGTTATACTAAAGGTTGTTATTTTTGTGCTTCTAATTTATTTTTTGTCATGTTTGGCATTGCCCAAGGGGAAATATCAAACTTTAAATCAAAGTATGAGGAATTTATTCTGGAAAGGAAATACAGACAAGAAATTTTTTACATTAATTTCATAGGATAGGATATGCAAAGCGAAGAAGGCTGGGGGAATATGATTAAGGGATCTTTTGAGACATAAAAAATAACTGGGGGCCAAGCTGATTTGGAAGATGTACATAGAGAGAAATTCGAAATGGGTTCAGATACTTTAGAGAAAATACTAGGGGAATGATATTGAGTGCTACATCCTCACAGTTAACACACTTCCTAAAGGTTCAAGAATTTAGAATTTCATAGCGAAGTGCAAGATGCTTATAAAAACTTTCTTATCTTGGTACATTCATGATGGAAACACTAATCTATTTTGGGAGGACTCATTGGGGAACCCTATAATAGATAGTTTGGCCCAAACATACAACACACAAAAGGTATACTCATGCAACTTTGGGGAATGAATGTGAGAGATTACTTGGAGATTAGTTGGGCTGATGGGATCAACAGTTGGTAATGGAAGGAATTCAACAGGTTTAGTCTTCCAGCCGTTGAAACCACAAAGCTGCAATCAATTCTTAAGAACATAATCATGATTCTTTGGGAGGGTAAAGACAGGTTGATTTGGGCTACTGCAAGTTCAGGGTATTACAACACTAAAGATAGTTTCTCAATGTTGGGGAATTAGGATGGGAGGACCTCACTCCCATGGAAATTATGTTGGGATAGAAAATGCATTCAAAAAGCTGGGGATTTTTCTTGGACCACAATCTAGGGAAGGATTTTGACCATGGATATGTTTAGGAGAATGGGCTATCATGGCCCTTCATGGTGTGCAGTGTGTAAATCAAGCGAGGAAGAATCAAATCACTTGTTTCTTGGTTGTCCCTTTTCTTAGGAGTGTTGGAAGTGGCTATGTGTGAACTGGGTTGGTTAGGTGCCCTTCTGAATGACATTATGTCCCTTTTCAAATCATGGCCCTTATTAAAAAGGAAAGCGATGTACTCGAGTATATGGCTAATTAGCCCATCCATTCTAATTTGGGAGATATGGAAAGAGAATAATAGGAGAATATTTTAGGGTAAGGGAATTACTACATAATCCTTTTAAAACAAGGTGGAGGTAGCCATAACTAAGCTTGTTAATAGTAGATTTTCAAGAATGAATCCTCAAAAATTTGAAATCATCGAATGGGATGTGAAGCTGAGACTTGGGTGGTTTGGTCTCAAGATCCTATAATTTGGTAGTTAAGGGGTAGTGGGACAACAAGAACTTCATTCCAAGGTGGTTTGGAGGCCTCTCACTCAGTCATGGGTCAAATTGAATTTTGATGGGGAGTTAAGAGGAAACCCTTGAAGGTTGGGTGCATGATGCATAATTCGTAATTGGAAAGGGGATATAGTAGGGTAAGTTTACACCCCTCTTCTTGATGGGACAAATAACACAACAAAACTATAGGCGGTGATCCAAGGGCTTTCATTTTTCCAGGAGCTTAGGTTCAGAAGCATCGATGGGGAAGGTGATTCCTCTTTGGTGATAAGTGCTCTTAGGATGGGAAATATTTTGAATTGGAAGTTGCATGGGATGGTCGAGAGAGCTATTGTTCTATTGGAGAAGTTTGATCGCTATGTGGTGAAACACACATTTGAGAAGAAGCCAAATTTGAGATAGATAAATTAGCAAATCTTGGTGCAGATGGGGTTATTAAGAAAAAATATTATTCCTTTTCTCAAATGGATTAGTGGTTGGGTTATTAGGAAATAACCTTATTCCTTTTCTCAAAGGGATTAGTGGTTGCTAGGGGAGCATGACCTAAGCTTCTGATCTAGCATCTTGTGCTTCCTTGGAGGCTTGGTTCAATCCAGTTAGGAGTCTGGTTTCTACACTAACAATTGGTGCAAAATCACTTAGAGTTGAGTGTCGAGTTCTCAATGCATGTGGTGCCCACTTGCTTGTTTTGGAACTCATTTTAAGTCTTGCTGCAGTGAGGCACAGTGGCCTGATAGGTGGCATCATCTCGGCCATTTTGGCACTAAGCTTAAGCCTTGTTACAGATTGGTACAATGGGATGATAGGTGGTGCTCACTTGCTTGTTCTAGCACTAGGCTTAAGCCTTGTTGCAGAAAGGTGGGCTAGGCTCACTTAATTCTCAAGGATCCCTGACACTTAAGAGCACATGGTGTTTACCTGTGATCTTGAGCATCTTGCTCAATCTTTCTTGTAGGAGGGTGTGCTAGGATGACAAGTGACATGCCTAGAGTTGGGACATATACATGTGGTGCGTTGGTGCTACTCTATGTATAATACCCGAGCTTTTGTTGTGAGGTGGTATGATGACATGAAAAGTGGAATTTTGGTTGTGACTTATGTACTTCCCTTTAGAGACACCTGCCTAGCACATGTTGCAAGGCAAGTTCCATTTTGGAGGTGCTTCGTGCTATGACCTAAATTTAATGCTAAAATAATGTTCCAACTCTATCACGCGAGTTGATTTGACATGTAGAAGGGATTAATTAGGATGTCTTATCACTCAAGATAGCTTAAGTTTCTTAACACGTGGGTAGCTCAGGGAATATGATGAGGCATTTACTATGCCACGCTCCCATCCATGCAAGAAGATTGAGGGGGGATTTCATAGTCTGGAAGTGTTGTATGAACATGTTGTTATATTGGCAATATTTTAATTGCTAAGCTTCAGAATGAGTGAACTAATCCATTTAAGAAGATCGAGGGAGGATTTCATACTTTTTAGTATCACTTGGGAGGAGAGACAACCTCACTTTCGCTAATGCAAGTGTAATATTGGACAGTCTATCCAATCCTATGTCAAATGTCTCTACATTAATGACTTTTTGTGAAAAAAGGATTCACTGATCTTACGCTAAATAGTTTAGGAGGAAATCATGGCCTTATGTGTTCACAAATAGCATATAATTATGTTTAAAAAATTAAAGATGTTATACCAATTTTTAGTAAAGTTGATCAAATAAATTGATTGAGTAAAAGATTTTCTACAGAAGAAGAGTGGACTCTAGTATTTTTATCTTATAAAATCAATATGGAAAAGTTATTATTTAATAATGGATTTAATAATGGATTTAATATTTAATATCAATATTGAAAAGTTATTATTTAATAATGGATTTAATATTTAATAGATTTTAACAATGTTTAAAATCTATTGGAATTTTTTACATAAATAATAATTTATATGGGGTCAATTAATAGTTTGTTGTGGAATCATGTTTTGGGGAAAAATTTATGTATTATTTTTTGTTCAATACCATAATTACAAAAATAACATGATAAAACATTTCAAATCCTTTACTAATACATAAATATAATATTATTTTTATTAAAATTTATTGTGAATATAAACTATGCATTTTATAAATTTCTTTGAAATGATTTTTATAACAAGAGGTTGATAAAATAAGATTACCTTGAACACTGAAAAGTGAATAAGAAACAAGCTAAAATACCCTTTATAACATTTTAATTCCTTGATGTACTAGATGGTCTAGACTATGTCTAGACTATGTCTAGATTTCTCCTTTTATTTTTTTGATGGAGGGATTTATATCAAACCAAGACTGATTGAGCTACTAGATATAGGAGCATGAGCCATAGGCTGAGTTCCTCTTTGTCTAAGAGCCAAGGACTAAGGGACATTCATTCTGCTAAATTCTCCTAGGGTATCTAGTTAGTAATTTAATAATTAGCATACTCTCCCAAATTCACTCATAGGGTAAGACAAGACAAGACTTGTATTTTGGAGGTAAACATTATAGCCATCTCCTAATAATTAGAATCAAATATGTACAATCAAAATACAAAAATAATAGAATAGAATGAATTTTCCTCAATATTAACTCTAAAGGGTTCCATAAAGGTGATTATTCAAGGGTTCAATACAACAATTACAAAACTAACATTATAAAATATTTCAAATCCTTCGCTAAAAAGTAAATATAAAATTAGCTTCACAATAATTTATTGTGAATACACAAGGGTTGGCTCAATATTATTTGGAGGATATGGAGCTATCTCTATCCCATTGGCCTTACCAATTGCTAAAACCAATTCTAACATTCCATTTCTTTTATATTAATAGGCCTCATAATCAAACAAAGCCTAAATAAAAAAGTACTAAGGAATGTTCCAAATAAATTCACCAGATGCACATAATGCAATAAACTAAGCTGATAGAGGTGCAGTCAAGTTGTGGCGGTGTCCAAGTCGTTTGAAATAATTGTATAGGGTCGAGATGATATAACCACTAGTCTCCAAGGCTTTCTTTTGGCATGTGAAAAAAGTAAGCTATGGGTTTTGGGGAGGACATCTAATTGTGTGCATATAAATACAATCATTATTTTGAAAGCTTGCACTTGCAATGGTTTTTTTATTGTGTTATAGAGAGGCCTACTAGTTGTGAATTGCTCATGCTTCTTTTTTCTTAAGTTTTATATCATTAAATATATCACAAGACATGCCATATTTAATCCATTTCTTTCAGTGACATGGTTAAAAATATCAACACTCAAGTGGGGGAAATGAAAATTGTGGTATAATTTCTTTGGTGAATAATTCCTAAATCCATTACTAGAGCTTTGATTTCCCTAAAATAAAACTCTAATGGCATAATTCTTCAGCCAATTTTAGGGCTAATAAAAACTCAAATGACATAGCTATGAGACAATGCCTTTAATTTTGTATTACTCTTGAAGAGAGACTAGAAGAATGGTTTTTACATTTTGAAAAAATAAAAAATTATGTGTACTGTTCTCTCCAACAATCATTTTTCTCATTATTAGGTCAGTATGTTTAGAATAGGTAAACAATATGCATATGTTCAATCATTAGGCATTTTATCAATAAGTTCTATCCACTCCCAACATGCATTTTTGTTAGGGTTTCAATCATTACAAGTTGATCAAATGGATAAATTGGATTCATAGATAAGTGAACAATAGGAAAACCACAGTGTCTCATATTAAAGAAGTTTTTTAAAATAGAACTTCAAGCTAACAAAAAGAGTATAGGATTTGGCTATGGAGATAGCCACCCAAGATCTAGAGCTCAAATGGAAAGCATAGAGAGAAAATTAATATGACAAGAATAAATTGTATTCCTATCAAGCAAATATAAAATACAATTTTAATTTCAATGTATGAGAGACCCTTGATTATATAGTCAAGATGATACATAGGATTAGATAAGATCATGACAAGTGTCTTAATCTTATGTCATGATACAACAAACTCATCAAATATTAAATGACCTAGGACACAAGTATTAAATGACAAAAGATAAGATAAGATCTAATGCCAATTGAGACTTCTACAAAGATTCTTAGGACCTAAGTAAACTTAACATGTGAATAAAACCTACTAGGTGAACAAGTTAAGTAAGAAACTTTATTTACACCAATAAGGAGTATTTGGACTTATTGTTTATTTGATATTATTGAAGATTTTAAATGTTTTGGTGTGAATTGATTTTTCATGTGGGTTTCTTAGTGGTCATGATGTACATGTTTGTGGTTACAATGTAGATTTGTGCATTATAATTTGAAAAATATAGTTTTATAGCTAACATGGATTTGACCATCGATCATTTCTCTTTATAGAAATAATGTAATTTTTAACATGAAATAATTTTGGCATGAGTTGTCTATGGCCACGATGTATATATGTGCATCATAATTTGACAAACATGGTTTATAGCTAACATGAATTTGATTGTTGTCCATTTCTCTAGAAAAATAGAATGATTCACTCATATTGGCCACCTTAACCAACAATGTTAATTTCTTGGTTGTTTACTCTCACATGTAACTTGTAAGATATTTTTTGTCAAATTTCTACTAATTTGACTTTTGTAATTGTTACGATTTACTGTACAAAAATATAATCTTAAACTAGTTGAAATAATTGAATAAAAACTAAAATTGAATTTTACACTAGTATAGCTATATTAAATAAAATATTTATATTATAATTAAAAATTATGTTATAAATGCATTCATTTAGTAACATTATTTTGTAGTATTATAATAAATGTGTTGAACTATAAAATTATTAAATTACATTATTAGAGTAATAAATGTATTCAACTTGTTATATTATTTAATAATTATTTTATTGTGAAGATTTTTATTTTATTTTCTTAAGAGTAATTTGATTTATTTTTATTTATTTAATAGTTATTTTATAATTTTATTTTTCTAAATATATGTCTTGAGTTTTATGTGCCTTGTTGTCCATGATAAACACTTGCTAACATAATAAAATTAGTAAGGATATCAATCTTGAGTTATTTTATTTATTGAATATTTTTTTCTTATAAGTTATTTTACAACTATTTTATTTACTTTAAAATTATTTTGTTTTATTTTAGAACTTCTCAAGAATTATTTTATTTTATTGTATTTGGCTATCATACTCAAAATAAATAAACCAATCAAAATACAAAAACTCTTTACAAATAAATTGTTTGGTCATCAATATGTAACAAATATTTATTCTAATGAACAAACTTATCTTCAACTACACTAGTCATAGTTGTGTCTAGTACAAATTGATCAAGGTTAACTGTAACAACTATAATAGTCATAAACCTAGTAAAATCATGATACATTTCACTTGCAAGAATTTATTGATCTTAAATTATTATCAAGCATACCTCTAAATAATTGTCATGACCCATCTATCAACTAGACAACAAATACTTTTATTATAATATTACAAAGGTAGGTAGTTGCCAAGTTATGTAGAATATTTATATAGTTTAATATCAAACAAACTCAACTTCAAGAATATTAGTGAGGGTTTTAATATCAAACTCAAGATCAACAAATCAATTTAGAAATGTTGTTTACTAACTAATCATATATACAATTCATCAATATTTAATAAATATTTGTTTCAAAGAACAAACTAAACTTCAACTATACTAATCCAAATTGCAATTGTAATACATTTGACTTGCAAGAATCTTTTGATCTTAAATTATTATCCTATCTACATTTGAATTAATATATCATAATTAACATATCATAACTCATGTATAGACTAATCAACAAATATTATTATTAGAATCTTATCTAGATCTAAATTAATATATCATAACCATCTTGTCTATGCAACCAATAGAATGCATATTTGACTGTGTTTATTAATTAACTGAAAATAAAAAATAATGTATTTTGAATTTTCAATTAATTAATAAATATATTCAAATGTAGTCTTCCCCTATCATAACTCCTCTATAACTAACCAACAAATACTATTAACCTCTATCCGACATCTATCCCACTGGCTTTGTGTACCCGGGAATTTATTGTGGGGGGCGGACACGAGACAACCACTGGTCACAGAAATCATCCGTGTAATTCTTGTTTGTATCGCAGGGATACCTGTGAAGGCAGTCGTCCCAGCAGCTGCTCTCCAAAGGGTGCTTCTCCCTCATCACTTCCCAAACGGCAGTGTTGCACTTGAACCCGGACCCCAAAGCAATCTGCAACACGCGCTCGCCCACCTTGAGGCGCCTCTTCGCTTCCATGTAGGCCATTTCATACCATACGCCGCTGGACGACGTGTTGCCGAAGCGAAAGAGCGCCATGCGCGAGGCCTCCAAGTCGTACTCACTCAGCTTCAATCTTTTCCCGATTCCGCTAATAACGCCGCGCCCTCCCGTGTGGATGCAAAAATGCTGAAACGCCAGCTTGAAGTTGGGAAGATAGGCCTCCACCTTCATCTTCAACACCTTCATGCAGA
Organism: Sequoiadendron giganteum; assembly: GCA_007115665.2. Lineage (NCBI taxonomy): Eukaryota > Viridiplantae > Streptophyta > Pinopsida > Cupressales > Cupressaceae > Sequoiadendron > Sequoiadendron giganteum. The sequence continues at coordinate 316,705,439 of CM021110.1, forward strand.
CCCTATTGTAGGCGTAGTAGAGCTGCTCCCGCAAGGGAAGGACTTTGGGCCCGAGCGCCGCCAAGTTGTTAGCCACGGCCTTGACAGCGACGCTGTGGAGAGAAGGCCTGAGACAGACGCCGTAGAAGCCGTCGTCGTCCTCCTTCACAAAGACGCAACCATACGACTCGTCGTCGGCGGCCAGGTTGGTCCGGACGCAACCAAAAGTAAATGCTCATCTCCGTGTTAGCCTGGCGCTCCGCCGGCGGTTTGTAGCAGGTGAAGTCTACAAGATAACATTCTCGCCGCCGTCGTTTGCCGAGGACGCGCACTAGCAGCCACCCCAGCGCCGCCGCCACACTTAGCTGCGCCACTACTGACATCTTCTCTACCTCCATAACACCGTCAGTAACCGCCACTGCGATACTAAGCAGCAGTACCATACATAGAAAACCGACCCATTGGTTCATATTGGCTTTCTCGAAAGAAACCAAATCCTGCTCGACCCGTTCCACCGGTTCTGTAAGAATAGAAACACCTGGTTAGCTTTCTTCCCAAGCTCAGTATGATATTGTAGTAGTTGCCTCAACATCAACATCAAACCCAGCGACCTCAAACGCGGCTAACAGTTGCTATAATACAACTTACATCGATGTGTGGCCAATTATCACTCTGTGAAATATTTGTTTGTTGGAATGAAGTGACATTTTGCCAAACAATTAATATATATTTAATCATCTATTTAACCAAGTTTGTCAAATTTATTTGGTTTTTGGAATAATGAGGCCATTAGTTGGCCACCGTAGACGACAAGGAAAGGATTGAATTTGATGGCCTTAATTGTTAATTCTTGCTGCTGTAAAATCCAACTAACTTTCTAAAATTCTAACATTCATATATGCTAAGAGATCATAGCCACCTTAGCATTTGAAGACCAATGTTGATTGGATAATATCAATGGTGGGCCAACTAATCACTCAATGAAATAATTAGTTTGGTGGAATGTAGTGACATTTAGTCAAACAATTAATATACATTTAATCATACATCTACTTAAGATTGTCAAATTTATTTAGTTTAGGAATGAGATGGTTGTTTGTTGGCCACTATTATACGACAAGGCAAGGGTTAAATTTGAATTCCAATTAGCTTTTAGAATTCTAGCATGCAGATATAGTACGAGATCACGAGTCTATGATTTTTCCTCCTATAGTCATAAGCTACCTTAGCTTGAAGAACAATGTTGATTGGATAATATTCTTGTATTAAATGGATTTTTCCTATATGCATTACTTGATGGAGTGATATTATATGGAATTCGTTAATTAACATTACATCAAGGTGGTTATTGTTTAATGTAATGTATTTATTTCAAATTATTAATTTATATTATGCAAGTACAGTGGTAAACAAAATAAAATGACTTGCATGTGGGTAGCATTCAAGTACCTATGGAAAGATATGGGCTATTTGTAACTTATATTTAGTATGTGGGAAAACATTGAGTGCATCATTAAAATGTGGGTGTATAGGAAAAAATTTGTACACTAGTGTGTGGAGTGTGTCATGATCATTACTTCTATAGAGGTACCTTTTATGGGTGCAAAAGTTGCATGTGACAATAAACATGTTTCAAGGCGTTAGCAAGTTAAGTGTGATATTTTGATATAAGAGGTAAGGAGTAGGAGAATGCAAACATTAGATGTGTTGATTGTGCTTTTGGATAAGATGTAGGTTACTCTTCAAATGAACACCACATACCTATATATTGATCATTCATTCATCTAGAAAGATGAAGGTTGGGGGTTGATTTATAATCTTCTAGATGAGGATGTGAATGGTGAGGATTCGATCTTGAACAAATGATCGAAGATTGAATGAGAGAAGTGAATAAACCTTACTAACTAAAAATAGTTAGGAAGAGTTATGGAGGCTCATCAATGGGTTCTAAAATGGTTGATGAAATTATCATTTTTATTTATTTATTTTGGATTATAAGTTATGCATTGATAAAAATAGAAGATAATAATGGGGGTTATGGGGGTTACAATGTAATATTAGTGGATAATTAGATTTTTATTATTTATTTCAATTTTTTTTTATATATTTGATTATTTAAAACAGATGGAAACAGATTTACCTATATTTTGACCCTCTTTGAAATGGCATTACAAAGAAAATAGATATAGGCACTTAGTGGGAAATGGATAAAACACCCTAGGTATTGGGATTTTGATTTTAGGATTTATTGATGATTTAGGGATGTCCCCTTGAGAGGATAGGAGAGGTTTGAGAGCATGAGTGTGCTCTCAAAATGAATGAAAGAGATATTGAATGGTTAATGATGAATGAAAGATATATATATATATATATATATATATATATATATATATATATATGTTTAGGGATGGATGAAGTGATTTTTTATAGTGGTTAGAGTTAGTTAGAGGATGGATGTTAAAGATAAAAATATTAGTGGTAAAGGGAAGGGAGAAGTAGGAAAAACATGAATGATAATTAAGGCACATGTTATTAATCCGATTTTTAGCAACTTGATGTTTTCTATAGAAAATGATAGGATGTGCCATGATTTGGAAAACAATGATGACATTGTTACCATGTATTATATAGGATTAACACAAAATAAAATATAATAAAATTGAAACTATGATATGAAAAACCAAGTTGATGTTTGTTAGAAAATGCCCCAAGGAACAACACAAATTTAAAGAAAGAAAATAAGACACACAAGAAAGAAAATATTTAATAATCAAAAGATAAAAACAAGGTTTTCCCTATTTAAGCTAAAACCACATAATAATTGATGATGATGATAGGATTGAAAATGTATATTCTGATAATGATATAATTATTTGTTCAAAGGGTAGGTGCACAAAGATGAGGGGGGGCAAAAAGTTTCCACCCCACTTTTAAACTTGAAAAAAACCATAAGGTGAAAGCATTATAACGTGATCGTGTTATTTCTTATTTAAGAATTAAAAAAATTAAAACTTCATTTCATTCATTTTTATTAGTTGTTCAAAACCTCCTTTGTGAATTACAAACCTTACATAATGCACTCACATTCTAGGAAGCTAAAAAATGCTCCATTTCTTTGTTGAATCTTCAAAATGTCGCCACGATGTCAAGGAGGTCGAAGGAGTAAGTTATTTTTGTTTTTTGAGTGAATTTTGTATTAAATAGGTAGATTGAATGTGATTTTTGATGTAAACTTATTTAATTTTTAGGAAATGTTAATGCACCTATAAATCCTCCTCAAAATCCTTATTCACCTCATGTTGAAATCCCTCCTGAAGAAAAAACTCAACAAATACCTGGATGGCAATTCCTCATCACACTCCAGGAACACAAGAAAATTTGATGGGGCAAATTGAAAATAGCAAAAAATCAAATTGAGGATTTAATTGCAAGGTTGAGAGATCCTTCAAGAACAACCTTGCATAGAACCGTGCTTGCTCAGTCACTTTAATACATAATATCTCATGTAGATTCAATTATCAAGCAAATAAATAGTTGGTATAAGAAGAGACAAGAGATTAGACAATTTTATGCTGACAAATTATCATATAAACAAGTTAAAGATGAAAAAAATACAAAAATTCACTTATGTACACTATTCACGAACCCTAAAATGAATCAACCCTTACATCCTACATGCAATAGGTTCTCTATCGATTGGTGCAACCATCAAGGGATAAAGAACTACTTTTGGGAAAGGTGGTGGATGGTTTTTGGCCATCCTCCATGCAACAACAATGAGGTACCACAATATTTTTTGAGGAAACTCTATTGTGAGTTTGTACTCAATAAAATCCTAAACTATTTTGACATGTGGGAGTTCTAGGGTAGAGGTAGGGGCTCTGCATAGGACATAGTGGGGGCACATTGATGCACAATGACCAGTGAGACCACTCGCTAGACCAACGCATGATTATGTAACTATCCCTTATGTTGTGAAGGAGAGTGTTAAAGTGGATACATTGTAGTCAATTAGTTCCCTCACTTAGAGCCTCATACAACATACTAGGCCTCTAGCACAGGGTGAGATGGGCGAGTCTTCGAGGATTCGAGTTTCACCTCATTTATGTCAAGCTTGTGGGTCACTTTGTGTTTATGATCCTAAGGATAGTCATGATGCATGTGCCCAGGGTACATCTGTAGCTGATGAGATGGTGATGACGGATGCCCTCTTGAATGACACATTCAACCTTGATAGTCAAGTAAATGTCAACAAGTTCATTTAATGTAATTTATAAAATTTAATTTTTGAAATACAAGATTAATTAAATTAGTTGAATTATTATAATGAAATTTTATGGCCATATTGTTCACCCTGTTGGCAGCAGTCCTCCACCTATGTATTACATGATGACATCTATGGTAGAGGTATGTAACTAGTAAATAATTATAAATATTACATGTGAATAGTTGAATGTTGTATGAATAATATTCTTATATCTCATTTTTGAAGTTGAATAGGTTAATCTTGGACCTTTGATGATAACATCTGATAGTGGAGGTGGTCATTGAAGTTTCACTTAGGTAATACTGAGTATTTTTAATTTTAAAATAAAAAATTATATTTCATAATTAAATAATGTTTAATGACTTGAAGGTTGTAGATAGTTTGTAATTATGATTTTTAATTTTTAATTAATTTTATTTCAAGTTGTTATGTACTTCATAATCTATGAATTTCATTTGTTCATGTTGTTGACCTCCAAAAACATAGGCTAGTGGTGTCAATTAATTATACACCTTCTATAGACCTCTTTATTGTATTGCCTAGATTGGGACCTCCAATGACCAAACCTAATTGTTCTATGTGATTATGTTATTTGTAACTCTTGATCAAAACTCGTAATCAATTTTCTAGGAAACAAATGAATACCTAGGGCTAATTTGTATGATTTTAATCATTCATTGAATCCAATCCTATATGACATTGATCCACATACATCACTATGTAGAACATCTATTCATTCTGAGACACATCAACTTCACTATCTTCACTAAAATCAACACTCATCTCTTTTAATAATTGTAGTGTCTGAAAATGCACTCCTTTACATTTTCACACTATGTTTGGGTCCCTTAATAAATTAGACTTAGTTAAGCCTCTAATTTCCTAAATTTTGTATCTACAAGCCTAATTAATTGCAATTTCTGAAAGGGGCATCTTGAGGTCCTAAATTCAAGATTTAAGTATCAACTTGTAATGTTTAATTTTTGATAAATTAGAAAATTGTCTATAAAAGAAAGGTCTTTTTTCAATTCAAATCCTATAATTCCTAGAGAATTCATTCCAAATTCACAAGAGCTACAATTATTGTCAAAGGTATTCAAGAGAAGATTTCTTAAGAATTTTTTGCGGGAATCAAGATCTCAAACATCATGTCAAATTTATCAAGCATAATGCATGTTTTTGGAGCTAACATTGAGATGTAGGTTTCAAGCATTCAAGTCAAATTTCAAGCATCAAGATCACATCATAAATCAAGCCATTTCATGATAGATCAAGACCTTGTAGAGATCTATTAAGTTGCAGTCTTTCAAGGGTTTCAAATCAAGGGTTTGGTGAGTTGAAACATAGTAATTGTTCATTCATCATTCCTTTCATGTTTCATTGTTTCAATTAAAGGTTTAATTACCAAAATGGGGTTTGATCAAGGCAAATCCCCATTCACCGAAAAAAACAATTTTTCCCTATGTTTACGTTGTAGATCTTAGGTTGAAGAAGGATTGAAGATATCTTAAAGTGAAAAATTGGAAAAGATGTCAAAGTTGCGAAATTTGTCAAATTTTTCATCAAGCCACGAAAACTCACCTACAAGATTTATTTATGAAATTTTGACTATGAAATCTAGAGAATTCAGGAGTGCATAAATAGGATTAGAGGTCCCAAAAAGTGATTTTAGAAAGCCCTAAAATGACCCATTTTCCCTTGTGAAAATGAGTCCTAGAGGACACTCATCAACAACATTTTGATGACAAGTACAAAAATACTAAACAATCTTAGATTTTTTTGAAAGTTGTTGGTTTCATTAGATTAAGGTTTAATCTCATGATTTCAAGTGTTTGCATTTTTGGATTTATTTACTATTTTTAATCTTTCTTCCAAAAGTGTTGTTTTAGTAGATCTTCCCTATCCTAGATCATTAAGGAAAACAACAATATATCCTTCAATGTTGACTCACCTAAGGGATGAAAGTCAACCTTGGCTTAAGGGATCTATTTTTCCTAATGAAATAGTGGAAAATGGGTGATTTTTACCTCATTTTGTCCTTTCTATTTATAGTAAAATTGGTGAACCCCCATTCAATTTTACCTACACCTATTTTTCACCATTTCATTTTGGTGAACCTCACAATCTTGCACTATAAACTTTTTGAATTTGGAGTCCATTCAAATCCTAGATCTAGGATTTTCATTCCTTTGCATTGCAGTGCAATGATTTACATCACATTTAGGGTTGTTGACTTGTATTAGTTTGCATCTCATTTTGGGTTTTAGGTTTGCATTTTGCATGCTTTAAAATCTGAAAAAATTAAAAATTTACATTAATTTTGCATAGTACTTGCATATTAGTGTATGTTCAATCATTCATATTCAAAAATTGAGTCGAAATTGCATTTTAAAAAGTGTCATATTTTCCATCATTTGTCATTCAGTGCACTTGCATTTAGACATCAAATTATGGAAAAATTAGTCACTGAAAGTACAATGTATAACTTGAAATAGGAAACCCTAGATCTGAACTCCAAACTCTAATTCAAATTTGTGTAACCCCTGTGCTAGGACCCATTCGCCCTAGGGTGAATCTGTCCTTGTATATGTCTTGTTTTAGAATTTTGGGCAGTGACTTGTCTCTATTTACATTCTTCTAATCTACTATTTAATCTAGGTTTTAGTTTCAAAAATTTTAAAAAAATTATCATTATTTACATTAGCTTTAATTTCTCTATTTAAGTGCATTGTTTCAAAATCAAAGTTGGAATTACAAGACATCATTTTTAGGTTTTTGCATTGTATAATAAGAAAATTATCTTGTTTAAAATATGAATATTTCTCTCTTTTACATACTTGTATTGCACTTCATATTCTAGGGTGTTTGATTGCATTTATCTAGTGCCTATTCTCCATTTTCGGTGCACTTAGGTTTGGTGAAACTTGTATGAGCTTCACAACCCAGTGTCCTATTACCAATACTATAGTGAGATGTAGTTTAAGACTCATTCCATCATGCATTCCTACATTCACTGTGGATCTTGATTTTTACAACTCTTTCACCCATAGTGTTGATACTAGTCAACCCACTATGGACCATAGCTTTGATACCTCATTTCCCATGACCACCCTACCCATAACCAATGTGATTGATGTTGACACAATGGTTGCTAATGTCCCTCAACAAGAACTAAGACAAATGGATGAAGAATTAGAAAATTTGAAAAACATTGTGAGTTATGAATACATTGTTGGTACTGCAATTCCTGTCATAGATAACATGAGGAAAATTATTGATAATAAACAAATAATAGAACTTATGTGTAGCATGTCTCATATGATTAACAACCATGTTCCTACCATAGCTAGTTGTGCTCAAAATTTGGGGTATACACAAATTCAAGATGGAAATCCTATCCTCCTTCCACAACTACATGACCTCTATTCCGACATACACTAATCAAACTGTTCCAACAACTAAACAACCTACTAGAAATTTTAATACAACCTTAGGTATTTCCACTGGGAATCCCTTTAGCTTTATGCATTCAAATATCATATCTCCTAATCCATCTCCCCTCACAAACTTACAATTCACTTATCCTCCAAATGCATATACACCTCCACCTTATTCACCTCCATCTCACAACACAAGAAATGATCTTATCCTTAACCAACTCTTGCAAAGTGTGTCATCCCTCAAACAAAAAATTGCTACATAGAACCAAAATCAAAATGGCCAACCTTCACAATATGTCAAGTGAAACCCTTTTTCCTTGGAGATATTGAGAGCACAAATGCGACAAGGCATTTAGATTCCTAGATTTGAGAAATATGGTGGAAAAGGAGAGACTAGTAACCATGTTTCAACATACACAACCTTATGTAGTGACTTCATTTTTGAGGATAAAATTTTCCCTAGATCCTTGAAAGACACTTCCTTGGAGTGGTTTTTTTCTTTACCGAATAACTCAATTAGTTCATTCAATGAACTTTTTGATGCCTTTCTTAACCATTTCCAAGTGCACATGGGTCCCAAGATGACCTTAGCTAATTTAGTGCAATATAAACAAAACAAAGATTAAAATTTCACTAATTTCATATCATGATACCAATTTCTTTACTCACAAATAAACATTAAGATCCCTAATGTTGACCTTCAAAGAATGTTTATAGCCAACTTGCATAAAAATATTTAAGCTAAACTTGATATATTGAAGTTCCCCTCCTTTACACACTTGTGCACGACCTCATGACAATTAGAATTCAATTAGTTATCATGAAGCAAAAACTCCTTCTAACAATTATGAGAAAGCTGAAGTTGTGCCCCATAACAATTTCCAACCTTTCAAGATGCTTTTTTATAAATAAATACACCTCAAACAAGCCGACATGTTAACACGCAAGTGGATGCTATAAAAATGATAAATCTATATCCATTTAGGGAGAGGAGTAGACAATTTACCCCTTTACTTGATACCCTTCACTCCATCATGTTGCAAATTTTGAATAAGAATTTAGTCACCTTACCTCCTATTAGATCTATCGATACAACTAAGCCCTTACATCCAAACTTCAACTTGAATTCCTTTTGCCATTATCACCGACAAAATGGACACAATACAAAACAATATAAGCATCTTAAACATGTTGTGTAAGACCCCATTGATTCTAATCACATGCAGATTGGTGGTGTTAATGATCAAGGAAATAGTCTATTTCCCCATCCAACCAAAATTTTCCAATCTTTACCAACCCCATGCCAAATCATAATGTCTAGATTTGTGAAAGCTACTAATTCCAAGAATGATGTGATGAATGTTGACAAACTTGATGAGAATAATGAAAATATGGATGAAAATGAAGAAGACTTACAATGTATGGTTGGTTTCATTGATGTTCAACCTCGTAAGGGCCAAACCAAAATGCCCCTTGACATTGCTCTCTCACAAAATGACAATTAGACATGCACTCGATGGTCCTCTTTACATTGTTGGAAGAATCAAAATTTGACAAGCCTACTAATGGGATATTAATTAATCCCATATGTGTAGATAATATGATCACCGAGGAATTCTTATTTGTGCATGAACTTTATCAAGATTCTTATGAACAACCAAAAACATGGATCAAGATGCATAATGGTTTTGCTTCCCCTATGATAGGTTCTATCACTCTTCCTTTACAAGTTGGACCGAAAAAAATAAATGCCTCATTCTCCATCATCCCATCTTCGGACCAATTCTGCGTGAAGCTTGGTTACCCATGGCTACGCTCCATGGATGCCATCTCATTGGTAGTGCATAAATGCTTAAAGTTTCCATTTCACAATGATATTTTTACTATGCACCATAGTGTCTTTAATCCTGTGTCTTCCCATAGGAAATTCTCATTGGATTTATTTTGGCCCAAACCTATGAAACCTATTAGGCCTCACAAGGACTTCTTTTTCGAATCTTATCAAAATTTTAAGGTAAAGCGCATAGAATAATTATCCCTTAGCAACATGCCTCAACCCATGATTGAGCCTCCCATCATTCATGAAACCATGATTGAAATAAAAACTCTTCCAAGTAACCAAGACCAACCCATGACAAATCCTTCGCCTATTTCATAAAAAATACCAAGAGATAACAATATGTCTCATTGTTCCTCCTAAGATCAAACAAGTTTATAAAATTAAAGAGAAATTGGTTGAACAACTTCCCATGGTTCCTTTCGTTCCTTCCTTGTGGGAAGAAAAGAAACCAATGGTTGATAAAACTTCTACATAATCACAACTTGAAAATCATACAAAAAGAAATAAATTTTTTAAAGATTGTAGGCATAGATGTCGTGTTATCGCTCATAGACTAGAAGAATAGAATAAAACAGAAAATAAAGATCAAACACAAATTGAAACAAAGCATGATGATTCTCCACCTTCACCACAACAACAAAAACAAAAAGAAACTTCTATGGACAATGTCATTAGGCCTCCTATTATGATTAACTTGGATGTTGATCATGAGATTGATAAAATTGATGAGGAAGTGTGTAATGAGTTGAATTTATTATTTTCCTCTTCCATGAACTTAGATGATAGCAACCATGATGATCCTCCTATAAAGAGTGACCCATCACACATTGAACCTGGTGATGCTTCTAGTACAAAACTTATCATTGTCCCTTTGGCTATTTGTCCACCTTTCACATATGATGAACAAGATCGGGATGTGGACAACTTGCTATAGATTGACTCACATGTACCATACTAGTCTCTTCTTTGTGTTCTTTGTGATTACATGTGTGTAATGTGATCCCCTATAATGTGTTGTATGGCATGTCTTTATATGTTTGAGAGCCTACTTTGGATGACTCTTGTCACTCTGTCGGTGCAAATATACAAAGGAAGTAAATCTATTGTGACATTCTTCTATTTGTATCTACATTCTTCTATATGAACTGTAACCTTTATCTTTTGTCTTGTGTTTTCCTTTTGGGGATGATGCAAGATGTCGAGAAATTCAGGTCTCTTCCATGTTGACCCAAAAGCTTCTCCTTTTTTCTATCTCTCTCTCTCTATGTGTCATTCTTCCTTTGTGCTCATTGTTCCATGAGTTATTTTAGGGAATGATGATGGTTGTGAGATCGATTATATCATTGCAACAACGAAAAAAATTGACCCCAAATCCATGGATCCCTTATGTGCCATCTTAGGATTGTGTTACTTGAATTTAGGGTCCCCCTCTTAAAATCGGCACCCCCATTTCAAAATGTTGGTTAAGTCTTAAGCTAACGGTGTTTGGTTAAGTGTCCCTAACTTGGGTGGTGTTTTCACTAGTTCATCTAACTTCCCATTTTACTGCCTTTGCCTTTACTTCTCATTTTCTTAAGCTGGATGGTGTTTCAGGGTGTTGTTATAACTTTCTAGATACTCTAAGTTATTCTCTTGAACAATTGGCAGTCCGTACTTAGAGTTCATGAACAAGTTAAAAAGACCACCAAAAAAAAGTTTCAAAATCTTTTCAGACTGGGCGAGAATTAAAGTAGTTTCTAAAACTCCAGCGGTGATTTGTTAAGTTGTGTGAACCTCCTATATCACTGCCGAAGTATAGTTTCAAAGGAATTAAAGAAGTTATAGTGCAATTTTGGGTGCATTCTAGATAAACAACAAAATATTTATGTAGAAATGAATAAATGTCATTCAGATGCAGCGAACTAAACTAAAACCAAAGATAGAATTGGTCATAACAAAGAGAAATGACACCAAAGATATAAAATGATATATTTATTATATATACTGGTGGAGATACAAAATTTTCTATTGATTACAAGAAGGGGCTAGATCATATTAAAATGATAATATCTTCATGCACAAAGGGAAAACATCAGCACACAGATCATGTCTACCACCACCTGAAGGTGCTCAATCTGGGTAGGTGATAGCAGGTTCTCATGAGACTGCATAAATTGGGAAAATAGCCCCATGTTCCTCACCACCCCTATGAGGAGAAGGGTCACTACTTCTTCGGTGGTTTCATTCTGAGTAGTAGTTGCAATACAAATGGTGTCGCCCACCAAGCCACTTTGTGGGTAGTTGCTAAGGCCAACAATGGCTAAATTCACACGATGGATAAACTTTGGTTGAACCAGTAGCTCTATTTCCCTCATTCCCTAGTTGTGACACCCAGAGGTGTAGATTACAATGTACACAAAATGCTCCAGGAGTGTTGCATTGTGCACATGCACCTGGTTCAAAAATGCCTCTCCAAGTATGCCTCACAACACCTCCTCTTCAACTTCGCTGTAGACAACAAAGACCTCCTTCAACTAGTTAGATAAACGCCTGTAGAGGGGGCTGCATTCAATCTCTTTAATGAAATTGAAGTGATTCATGGAAAATATTTCACTCTAAGCACTTTCCATGTTTGACACTTCGAGTTGGTGAAGTGAGGTGGTGCCTATTGAATTTATAGAAGGTTGGAAACACATTTGAGCTGGGGATGATCGAGGTGATAAGATGGAAACGCGGTTGTGATTAATTATTGATACGATTGGAATTTAAGTTATATTCCCAATTGATCATCTTGCTAGACAACTTGCACGTGTGTTTCCATTGCACCATTATGACAATTATTTAATGCTTAATTTGAAAATCATGTAAACCTCTCAAGATTTTATGGCCACGAGGTAAAATTTTAATCAAGAAATGCTCAAAAATTGCTTGAAGTCTTATCATTAGTGATATAATCATTTTGGCCATTTATTATTTTCTGGTCATCAGTTTCCAAGATGGAAAGTTAGGCAGAAAGGTGTTACCACAACCGATCGGTAACCGTCCAAGAGAGGGATGAGACCCTTATATCTGGGTAAAAAGCCATTCAACAAGGGCCCAATTCTAGGATAATACATTGTGTTGTAATCGAGGGAGAAACATTAGTTTTTCTTTGAGTCTCATTTACTTTCTGATTGCAATAACTCTCAATCTGTGAGTTGTGAGTTGAATGTAATTTTGATCATACTGAAATGTGAGTCATGTGCGTAAATAGAATATATTTTCTGTGTGAAATCTATTTGGTTGCATTTATTTCATCTATTGCAATTATGACGTCTCTTCTTTTTTCTTGCATTTACGTTCGTCATTAATAAGTATAGTCTATGAGCTAGTCGATTAATGACCTTTTAGAATTCACTTCACAATGTTACTACATTTTTATGGGATAATGTTTGTTTCCTTTATTGCTTTTTGGTTAAAATCACATTTATTTCCCATTCAAATCATACGAGGGAGTTGTACCTCTCAATTCAGAGGAAAGTCACAAATGAAATTGTGGCCTTTTTAGAGCTGTTAGTGGATTGGTACTAGTGCTTATCAGGAAAAAGAGTCATTTATTACAGGCATATTTATCAAGGGCCAATTCATTCGCTAACGGATTTCTGGTGACTCCACTAGGGAAGAATATAATTTTTAACAAGTTGCTTTCATTTCATGTAGCAAGATGGTACTTCCCCATAATAATGTGTTTCCTGTACTTCAACCTGACTTGGATTGGATGCAGGTAGAGCAAGAGGATATCATATCACAATTAAATATGCTTTCTCAGAGGTACAAAAGAAGTGTAATAGATTAGATGCGAGTTACTTTTGTCTTGGAAGAGGAAGAAGAGTGGGCCCTATGCCCACCTGTACCAATGGTAGAGTGTCCCCCAAGCTTGATCTTTGAGTATTACGATGACCCACCCCATCATCCTAATCCACATCCTAATCCATGTCCCAATCAACCTCCAAATCAACATCTGAATCATCACCCTAACTAGCCATTGAATCACCCTCCAGCTCAACCGCCACTTAGGTAATAGCCTAGGGGTCTCCCTCTTTACTTCGACAAGAGTTGGTGACTCTGATTATCATGGCTTCTATCCCTTAGGGTAACCGTATTGGACCTTTCACCCTATCATAATGTAATGACCTACCACATGGTTCAAGGAAAAGATTCCCAAAATTCTCTAGTAGTAACACTCAATATCCTAAAGAACATGTTCTAGCTATGACTGCAATGAGTAGAATTTTGGGAATTCAAGAGGAGGATGTTTTTGTTAGGATATTTGTTGATAGTCTTTACACAAAAAAAAATTGCAACGTTTCTAGAATCCTCTCGATGTCACTGCTCTTCTCAGATTTTTTTTCAAAATTGTGAAGGAAAGGCATGAACCTATGAAGGATTTTATTTATCGATTGAATTAGTCTCTTCGGTAGATTACTACACTAGAGAAACTGAGAAAAATAATCTAATTTCATGTGCTCACCTTTGCCCTTGATCTTGATGTTCAATTCATGCTAAAGAGAGATAAGGTCTTTGGGATCGAGCAAGCCTAGATCAAAGCAGTGAACATTGAGAGCAACCTAATTGCAGTGGGAAAATGGAGGTTCGACTATATTACTCAGTCTATTGTTAATTATTCGCCACTCAACCATAACTTTTCTAGGTCTATGACAACTACCAATCTTCCTCGTTCTACTGTTAAGGGAATGAATTTAACAATATTGAATGATGTGCAATGCTTGTTGGACTCAAAGGAACACTGAGAGGGGGGGTTAATCAGTGCTCAACAAATCTTAACTTTATTAATCTGAAACTCAACCATTGTGTCATTACATTAAAAGAAAGATGCAAGCATTCAAAGGAAACATTCATGACACCATAACACAAAGAGTTTTTCATGGAAACCCTATTAGGGTAAAAACCATGGTGGAGGTTAATCCACAATTTGAGTACTCACATAAAGTTTTACAAAAGAATGCACTTGCATTCAAGCACACTGCCTAGAGCTCACTGCTCAAAAGAGAAGGCTCACTGTATTACAAAGGTTCAGATTAAAACCATCTAAAGGATGAATTGAGATAGTAGCATCTATTTATGCCAGGTTACAGTTTCGATGAATCTCATAGATTTGATTCTGCATCTGCTTTCTAATCCTGGACTTTTCTCTACCCTGCTCTGCTCTTTTCTTCTCTTCGCATCACACATAGATGAATTCACACTATTACTCTACTGAATTTCACACCATATTCACGTTCCATATATTCGCTATCTTCACATACTTCTCTACATATGACACACACAAAATGATAAAACCAATTTCATATATATATCCACTATTAAGGATTTGATCATTCTTATGTCAGCTTCATAAGACATTTAGTTCTTCTCAAATTTTGGCCAAATCCACCACTAATTCTTTATGTGTATCCTCGAAAGTTGGTTAAGACATAGAGAGGACCTAAAAATATATAATAGAGTATGAGAACATTTAATTAATTACTCCTTATACATCCGCGATTACTTTTTTCGCCAGGTCAACCTTCTACCACAAATAATCAACAAATTAGTGCACTGAATCTCCTAGATTGCATACCAGTGAATGTGCATAAGTATACTTCATGAATAAGCATCAAAAAATATTACTTCATGAATAAGCATCAACAAACATCAACAAACCTTCCTCAGAGATCCACAACCCAAAATAGTAGTCCGGTGAGATGTTCAAATCAACTTTTATACTTATAACTAGATGTCTTGTTCTTCTAGTGTAAACCAAAACTATACTATAGATCAGATGCATGAGTAAGGTTGCCATCAATGACAAAACTTACAAGCCATATTCCAACAATCTCCCCCTTTTTCATTAATGGAAACACCTAGTGAAAAATGACTAAGTGTCAAAATCATTATAAGTATGATGTCAAAATTTTCTACACTCTCTCCCCCTAAGATTTATAAAGAAATTTTCATTACATTCTCTCCCCCTTTAACATCAATGACAAAGCATAGAAACCATATGCCAAAAATAAAAAAAGATAAAAAACATGTTCAAAATCTCCAAAACTTAAGAATTTTTATTCTGACAACTCTCCCCCTTAGACCAAAACTTCAAAAATTTGAAAACAATTGACTGCTACTTTAGAAAATTATCTTATGATTTTTCTTCATTTCTAGCAGGAATTTCTTCCAAGCATCTATTATTATCCCAATGATAATGATCAAACTATTGTTTTTGGATGTTTTGCTGACAATTTCAGTTAAATCTTTTGGAATTATAATTGCTTCTTCCAATTTCTCACCTTTCCTTAATATCTCCACCATCTGCTCCAATTTGCATTCAATTAGATCCTTCACCTTCCAAAAAGTATCAAGTGTGTTCTTGGTGAATTGAACTTTGGTGTGTTCAGATTGTAACTCTTGAATTCTTTTTCTGATGGTGCCATCTTGATCCTGCAACATGTCAAATATTTTCCCAATACCATTCAACTCTGTTTCAATCTGCTCCAATTTCTCTTTGTAATTACTAACATCATGGGGTTAACGGATGCAATAGCTATAAATATTATTATCTAAATTTATGCATTGCCTCAATTCATTCATTTTCTTCTTTAGTTTGGTAAGTGATATTCTAACCCGCTCCTTCAAGTGAGAAATGACTTCACCTTCTTCTTTGTCTTTATCTTCAGAGTTCATTATATCTTTATTGCATTTAATCATTTCCTCAGGTAGAATGTTCTGCAAACTTTCCAATTTGATCTTACAATGCTCAACATGAGCATTTAGTACACTCAAGATCATGTCTTGATCATATGACGGTGTAACATACCATAACTTGGTGATCTTCTACATTCCACCTTCTTCCTGAATAAGATGTTGTAGTTTTTCCTTTGTTAGATCATCTTCTTCCTCACCATCTTTTTATGGTTCTTGTTCATTTCTCTGTTGATCCTCAGTTTCTTCATCTGGAATATCCACAATCTCCTTTTCTTTACCTTTTCCCTCGATTCTTAGAACTTTGCATTTCAGAGGGTTGAATTCAACAACTTCTTTTTCTCTTTTCTACTTTTTATCCATGCCACCGGAAGAGGAACAAACTTCAATTGTTCTTACCTGAGGGGAAATATTGACTGAACCATACTTTCCAAGTACATTCTTAAAGAAATTTTCAAATTCTAGATCCCAATCAGCCAAGCTCCTAGAGTATGAGTATATTTGGCTACAAACCGATTCATTTGCATTCCACACCACATTGTCTATTTTTGGCAAACAATTCAAGCAATACATTACCAATCATATGATCAAAGTACCAAACCTGAAAGGGTAGCCTGTTTCTTTTGTTAGTTGCACATTCTCCATTAGTTCATCCTTTATCAATCCACACAGGTCAAAGTCCTGACCTTCGATTATCATCTTGTGAGAAATTTAGACAACACCAACCGAGTTCACTCCTTCTCAGTTTCTCTAAAAGACATTATATGAAATTCCATGCGCAATGTATTTAGTAATAGGATTCTTGATTATCGCAATTAACAGTGCCCTCTAATCTCCGATTATTCTGGTTAGGGTTTCAACTTCCTTATTTCGGATGGATTTCTTCCTTGGTACATCTTCGATTTTGAATAATCCAGTCAAATTCTCAATTACCTCCTTTGAGATGATGTAGGGTTTGTCCAAAGTTAAAGTGTCATCATGTAATCTACTCAAGAGGAATTTGACAAATTTTGCATCCTCAAAGTATGGAAACTTATTCCAGATATCCAAATTTCTATGTTTGGCTTCATTCAATTACTTTTGTCCATTGGGTAATAATAGATTCCTCATGGACCTAATCTTTCCACTGTTGTATTCATCCAAAGTAATTGACCTTTTGATTTGTTCCATTTTATTTTTCACACTTAGGTTTGACAACCACACACCAAATTATATGAAAAATTTGAAACCAACTAAAATACCTGATAGATTTCGAGTTTCGACGGTGAATCAACTTTTCTGCTTCAAAATTCTTCTAGTGAGTGATCTACTTCTTCTCTTCGAGGCAAAGTGACAAATGAAAATTCCAACTTGAATTTTATATTTCACACACGTGCAATAAATGCATTTTCCCTAAGTTTTCTGAGTGCTCTATTTTCTTAGAGAGCAAGAGAAAAATTCTCTTGTAGACCTATGAATTCTTTGAATTTCCTTGTGAAAGTTCTCCAAAATATCTACACATCATAAATATACCTTCTTAACCATTCTTCGCGTTCCAGTACCATCCATAGATAAGGGAGGAAATATTTTCTTGAAAAGCTCCTCCTAGGCTAGTGGCCTGAAATCAATTACCGGAAGCAGGTTCCGATGCAGAACCATTTCCAGCATCGAACTCATTCTTCCTTACCCATGTCTTCTTCATCTCATATTTTATCTCATCTACAGTCACTTTTCCTTTTCCTTGAAATCTCCTTGTATATTTTTGCCTCTATATACTGGACCTATTCTATCCATAGTTTTATTTCTATAGAATCTTGCAATGTGACCAAACTTATTACAATTGTAGCACACAGTACTTCATTGTCTAGACCAATCATTTCATTGATTTCTTCTTGATTTGCATTGATTAGGAATATGTCCAAATCTTCCACATGCGTAACATTCAACATTATTTCTATTGAAAAAGTAGTTTGACACATTTATGCATTCAATTGATTTATGAGCAATTTTTTTGCATTTGAAACCCTAACCATAAAATGACGAGTCTCTTGATTTCATATTACTTCTACATTGAGTAGCCATATGGCCGAGTTTATTGCAAGAAAATAGTATCCATTAAATTTTTGAGCATTAGGTTGTCTTACCGAATACCTTCCACCTTTGTTCATCAGGTTTCCTTGTCTGAAATTCTTCTATCCAGGTTTGGAACTTTCTCCTTTTTCATATCCAAGACCTCTCTTATCATTTCCACTCTTTTGTCCTTGTGTCAGCTCATCAAGCTTTACTAAACTGATCTTAAACTTCTCCTTGTATTCATTTGCAGTAGTAAGTTCATTCCTAAGAATAATAATCTACTTACCAAGTTCTTCTTCATTGTTTCTAGATCGTTCCAGTTCAATTTCCAACTGAGTTAGTTCTTCATTTATTCTTTTGTGTTCATCAGATTTCTCTTTTAAGGATTGAGCAAGATTCTCCTCATTCTTCTTCCTTTCTTCAATCTCTTTAGTCAACTTCATCACCATAGATTACATTTCATGTTTCAAATTAGAATTATTTCTTGCAAAATTTTCACATTCTTCAGTTATTTCCTTCAAGGTTTGATTTAGGTGAGCATCATCCATGTTTTCACTCTCTTGTTGTATCTGGTCACAGAGATCCTTCCCTTTTTCCCTGGATTTAACAATCTGATCCTTCAATGACTAAATGAATTTCTTAGCATCCCTAAGATTTGATTTCAATTCTTGGACTTCTTCTTTAGATTGATCAAGGTCATCAAGTGCCAACAAAATTTGTTGTTGAAGACTACCAGAGTCTATTACATTCCAAGATCCACCTCAAGCGGCTAAAATTCTTCTAAGGAACCAGAAGCTCTGATACCAATTGTTGGACTCAAGGGAACACTGAGAGAGGGGGGTGCATCAGTGTTCAACAAATCTTAACTTTATTAATCTAAAACTCAACCATTCTGTCATTACATTAAAAGAAAGATATAAGCATTCAAAGGAAGCATTCATGACACCACAAAGATTTTTGCATGGAAACCTTGTTAGAGGAAAAACCATGGTTGAGGTTAATCCACAATTTGAGTACTCAAATAATTTTTTACAAAATAATGCACTTGCATTTAGGCACACTAGCAAGTTATAGTTCTGGTGAAGCTCATATATTTTATTCTGGATCTTCTTTCTGACTTAGCACTTCGCTCTGCCTTGCTTTGCTCTTCGCATCACATATAGACAAATTCACACTATTACTCTGCTAAATTTTACATCATATTCGCGTTCCATATATTCACTATCTTCACACACTTCTCCACATATGACACACACAAAATAATAAAACCGATCCCATATATATATCCGCTATCAAGGATTTGATCATTCTTATGTTGGCTTCATAAGACATTTAGTTCTTCTCAAATGTCAGCCAGATCCACCACTGATTCTTTATGTGTATCCTCCAAAATTGGTTAAGAATAGAGATTACCTAAATAAGCATAATAGAGCACGAGAACATTTAATTAATTACTCCTTATACATCTATGATTACTATTTTTGCCAGGTCGGCCTTGTAGCACAAATAATCAATAGATTAGTGCACCGGATCTCCTAGATCGCATACCATTGAATTTGCATTAGTATACTTCATGAATAAGCATCAACAAACATCAATAAACCTTCCTCAGAGATCCACAACCCAAAATAGTAGTCTGGTGAAATGTTTAGATCAAGTTTTATACTTATAACCAGATTTCATGTTCTTCACCTTGTTCTTCCGGTGTAAACCAAAACTATATTGTAGATCGGATGCATGACTTAGGTTGCCATCAATGACAACACTTACAAGCCATATGACAACAATTCTTACCTAAGAAGAGAAAATATGTAAGGGAAAAGGATGAGTGATGGTATACCTAGGCATATAGTCTAGACACCACAATTGAATCAAAAGATAATCTTAGCACATCCAGTGATGATGAAGACTTGACACCATGGGAAAGGTACACCCCAAATTTTTAGTTCACTCCTACATCTGATCTAGTGGATTATTTTTCCCTTTATAGTACTACCAGTGAAGATCAAGGGTTAGGTTATCTTTCTACCCCTAAATATGAGACCTTCACGTTTGAGGATGTTGATAAAATTGCATGTCATAATAAGGAAAATAATAAAGATCCTCCAAGTGAAGATGGGGTAAGATGGTTAATTATTTTGAATCCTCTTTTCATGTTTGAGGAGTTTAAAATTCATGACAATCTTATGTTTGAAAAACAAGGGCTTGGTCTGCTAGAACCGTTAGCATTGGAGGTTGTTCATTTTTCTATTAAAGGTTAGGAAAAGGGTACTGTTTTAGTAGGGGATCGAAGTGTATTAAGGTCAAAATTTAGTTGTGATGATCAGAAGGTTTCTCATGAAGCAATAAGCTATGCTATTATGTGGGATGTGAAAAATTCAAATTTATCTCAAGGGCAAGAAACATTTTCAATAACAAAGTCTTGGGAAATAATTAAATTTTTTACAGATGCCTCAATACATGGCTTCCCACATCAGGAGGATACTTATGATGAGAGATGGTTATTTAGGGGCATTGCAATTGATTTTTTGTTTAGTTACAACACCTAGGTTCAGGATATTCAAAAAATCATCTCGCTTCAGAAGTTGCATGCACTATGTTTGAGCTTTTTCAAGTCTAGGTCATTCTTCTCACAACCTGTCAATGGTTTTGTGTGATTCATTCTTTCCTTTCCTCTATGGTAGGCACCAACCTACCTTGTATATAGTCTTTTTTAGTGTGCCATTTTTGGGTGTGTTTGTTTTTCTTGGGTTTTTTCCTTCCTCTCTGCTCGACTCTGTTGCCCAATGGATAGGACTGGTCATAGTGCTTATGGATTCTTGGCTATGTCCTTTTCAGTCCTTGTCCCTAGTCAGATCCACTGTTACTTGAATTTTGAGTCCCCCTCTTAAAATCAACACCCCCATATCAAAATTTTGGTTAAGTATTAACCCAACGGTGGTTGGTTAAGTTTCCCTAACTTGGGCGTGGTGTTTTCACTAGTTCGTCTAACTTCCCATTTTACTGTCTTTGCCTTTACTTCTCATTTTCTTAAGTCAAGTGGTGTTTTAGGGTGTTGTTATAAATTTTTGGATACTCTAATTTATTCTCTTGAATGGTTGGCAATGCATACTTAGAGTTCACAAACATGTTAAAAATACTGTCATCAATAAGTTTCAAAGTCTTTTTAGACTGGGTGAGAATTAAAATAGTTTCTAAAACTCTAGTGGTGATTTGTTAAGTTGTGTGAATCCCATATCACTGCCAAAGTATATTTTCAAAGGAATTAAAGAAGTTATAGTGCAGTTTTGGGTGCATTCCAGATAAACAACAAAATATTTGTGCAAAAACTGAATAAATTTCATTCAGATGCAACGAACTAAACTTAAACCAAAGACAAAATTGGCCATAACAAAGAGAAGTGACACTAGAGATACAAAATTTGATATATTTTTATTATATATACTAGTGGAGATACAAAATTTTTTATCGATTACAAAAAGGGGCTAGATCATATTGAAATGATAATATCTTCATGCACAAAGGGAAAACATCAACACACAGATCACTTCTACCACCACCTAAAGGCACTCAATTTGGGAAGGTGATAGCAGGTTCTCATGAGACTATAGAAATTGGGAAAATAGCCCCATGTTCCTCACCAGCCATGCACAAAGAAGGGTCACTACTTCTTTGGTGGTTTCATTCTGAGTAGTGGTCACAATGCAAATGGTGTCACCCACCAAGCCACTTTGTGGATAGTTGTTGAGGCTATTAATGGTTACATTCATGCACGATGGAGAAACTCTGGTTGAACCAGTCACTGCATTGCCCTCATTCCCTAGTTGTGACACCCGGAGGTGTGGATTATAGTGTACACAAAATGCTCGAGTGTTGCATTGTGCACATGCACCTAGCTCAAAAATGGCTCTCCAAGTATGCCTCGCAACACCTCCTATTCAACTCCACTTTGGACAACGAAGACCTTGTTCAACTGGTCAGATAAACATGGCATGTAGAGGGGGTTGCATTAAATATCTTTAATGAAAATGAATTAATTCATGGACACTCTGTCTCTCTAAGAACTCACCATGTTTGACACTTCAGGTTGGTGAAGTGAGGTGGTGCCTATTGAATTTATAGAAGGTTGGCAAGACATTTGAGCTAAGGATGATCAAGGTAATAGGATGGTCATGTGGTTGTGATTAATTATTGATATTACTAGAATTTAAGTTATATTCCCAATTGATCATCGTGCTTGAAAACTTGCATGTGTATTTCCATTACACCATTGTGACAATTATTTAATGCTTAATTTGAAAATCATGCAAACCGCTCAAAAGTTGAAGGCCACAAGGTAAAAGTTTAATCAATAAATGCTCGTAAATCACTTGAATTCTTATCATTAGTGATGTAATCATTCTGACCTTTTATTATTTCCCAATCATCAGTTTCCAAGATGGACAACTAGGCTACAAGAAGGTGTTATCGCATCCAATCGGTAATCATCCAAGAGAGGGATGTGACCCCTATATATAGGTAAAAATCCATTCAACAAGGGCTCGATTCTTAGAGAATAAATTGCGTTGTAGTCGAGAGAGGAAAATTAGTTTCTCTTTGAGTTTCATTTACTTTTTGATTGCAATAACTCTCAATCTGTAAGTTGTGAGTTCAATGTAATGTTGATCGTAATGACCTATGAGTCATGTGCATTTATAGAATATATTTTTTGTGTGAAATCTATTCAGCTCCATTTATTTCATCTATTACAATTATGAAGTCTTTTATTTTTGCTTACATTTACATTCGTCATTAATTAGTACAGTCTGTGAGCTAGTCAATTAATGACCTTTCAGAATTCTCTTTGCATTAGCTACATTTTTAAGGGATAATGTTTGTTTCCTTTATTTATTTTTGTTTAAAAGCACATTTATTTTTCATCCAAATCATATGAGGGAGTTGTACCTCTCAATTAAGAGGAAAGCCACAAATGCAATTGTGGCCTTTTTGGAGCTATTAGCGGATTGGTACTAGTGCTTATCGACCAAAAGAGTCATTTATTATGGGCATATTTATCAGGGGCCAATTCATTCACTAACAGATTGCACATGGGGGAAACCCTTCCTTTCATGATTTAGCTCTATCTTGGAAACACATGTTTACATAGGGATTTCTAAATAAATCTCTCATGTATTGGAGTTTATTGTGTTCTACTTTAAAGTGATTGCTCACAACATAGTGTTTAGCAATTTCTTTAAAGTGGGGGAATACACATCCCCACTCATTTTTTTCTTCAGAGTGTGGTCTTCTTACTTCACGTGATATTTCTTCTTAGTGGTTTCATTGGGTGTTATGTCCTTCAAGATTACGACCTTTCTGAGCATAGGACATTCCTCTTAGTGGTGATGCTATGAATTGCATTCCCTAAGTTGTGAATCTTTTATCCTCAACTAGTCCTCTCTTGGAGACATTAGGCACAATGTTCCCTAAGAGGAGACCTTTCATGAACTAAGAAAAACCCCTTTGAATATCCTATTGCATGTATCAAGGTGACCAAGCATAACACATCTTGCTTGCTAGTGGAGCCTTTTGCTAGTGTTGCGACCATTTTTGTGTGGAACCTTGTCCAAGTTATCAATAGGTATAACTTTGGTATGGTTAGTATAATGGGATCCTAGACAAAGGCATGACTTCCCATTAGCCACTTTTTGGGGGCTCACCTAGTGGATAGTGAGTATTTCACTAGCTCATGTGAGTGCATTTGGTTTGCATAGTGGATAGCAGGTTTCCACTTGTAAATTTTTTTGGAGAAATAGCTAAGGCTTGATCTATACCAAATGGACAAATAGTCGAGGCTTGATCCACCCCTTCTTTTTCTTATAGATTAATTTTGATGTTGTATACTTGTGTATCTTGTTTTGCTACTACATATTTAACATAGGCATGTCTCTTTGTGCCTTTGTTGGTTTACCATGAGGTCTTAGATCTTGGGGGCTTGATCATCCTCTTTGAAGTTTTTTGTCTTATCTTTCCAACATTTGCACAATTAGACCTATATTGATGCTTGTTTGACTACTTTAGTGTGATTTTGAGTGTCGAGCTCATCCTCTCACTAAAGTGGGGGCTAAATGTACTGTCAAAAAATGTACTCCTTTAAATTTTCACACTATTTTTGGGTCCCTTAATAAATTGGATGTAATTAAGCCTCTAATCTCCTAAATTTTGCATCTACAAGCCTAATTAATTGCAATTTTTGAAATGGGAATTATGATTTAATTAATGCATTTATCATTATTTAACACTAGGAAATAAATAGGTCTTGATTATTCAGGTCAACACCCATTCACCCTTGGGTGAATGGGTCCCCCTTAAGATCTCAATTTCAAATTTTAAACATGTTTTTGGTAGCAACATAAGGTCCTAAATTCAAGATTTGAGTGTCGGCTTGTAATGTTTAATTTTTAAGAAATTAGAAAATTGTCTATAAAAGCAAGGTATTTTATCGATTCAAATCCTAGAAATATTAGAGCATTCATTCCAAATTCACAAGAGCTAAGATTATTGTCAAAGGTGTTCAAGAGCAGATTTCTCAAGTATTTGTTGCAGCAATCAAGATCTGAAACATCATGTAAAAGTTATCAAGTATCATGCATATTTTTGGATCTAACATTGTGATGTAGGTTTCAAGAATTCAAGTCAAATTTCAAGCATCAAGATCACATCATCAATCAAGCCATTTCATACAAGATCAAGACCTTGGAGAGCTCTATTAGGTTGCAGTCCTTCAAGGGTTTGGTGAGTTGTAATATAGCAATTGTTCCTTCATCATTCCTTTCATGTTTCATTGTTTCAATTCAAGGTTTAATTACCAAAATAGGGTTTGACCAAGGCAAACCCCCATTCACCAAAAATAAATAATTTTTCCCTCTTATGTTTGTGTTGCAGATCTTAGGTTGAATAAGGATTGAAGATCTCTTAAAGTGAAAATTTGGAAAGTTGTCAAAGTTGTCATCAAGCCACAAAATATCACCTATAGGATTTATTTCCAAACTTTCGACTATGCAATCCAAAGAATTCAGGAGTTCAGATATAGGACCAAAGGATCCAAAAAGTGATTTTACAAAGCCCTACAGAGACTCATTTGCCCTTGGGCGAATAAGTCCTAGAGGACACTCAACAACAACATTTTAATGATAGGTGGAAAAATACTAAACCACCTCAGATATGTCTAAAAGTTGTTGGTTCCATTAGATTAAGGTTTAATCTCCTGATTCCAAGTGTTACTTTTCATTTTTGGATTTATTTACTATTTTTAATCTTTCTCCCAAAAGTTTTGTTTTAGTAGATTTTCCTCATGCTAGATCATAAGGAAAACAACAAGGTCTCCTTCAACGCTGACTCACCTAAGGGCTAAAAGTCAACCTTTCCTTAAGGGATCTCTTTTTCCTAATGAAATAGTGGAAAATAGGTTCTTTTTACCTCATTTTGTCCTTTCTATTTATAGTAAAATTGGTGAACCCCAATTCCATTTTACCTACACCTATTTTTCACCATTTCAATAATGATAAACTATCTATATCTATTTTTTATTTCTAACATGACTCTCCATTCCTTGATATAGTTTAATTTGATATATTTGTTTACCTCATTATCCCAATGAACTTTATTTATCCTTTACAACAGTACATTATATTATATAGCATGTTAAATATATATAATAATTTTATGGCTAAGTATTGTTGAACACTCTTTCTTTACCCTTAACCACTATTAAATAGTGAAGATACATTGTGAAGTTTTCATTCAATCAAAACATGGTGCATAATATTTCATTTTTACGATAACACAGTTATACCCCAAAATATACACTACTTCTCACACTAAATATTACATAATCCTATATTGCTCATAAATTTTAAGTTGTGATATTGAAATGGTATTCATATGAAAATCTATTAGGGTCGAAATGGTATTTATTTTTCTCTATTAAACGTCATCCTATACAAAACCAAATCACATTCTCAAGTAAGTATTCACTATGCAATGGTAAAATATAAACTCTAATCTATCCATGATACAATAAATCATAATAAATCCCCTTGTTATGACAAATTCACTATAGATATGGGATTCATAACTAGGCTAAAACTAACACAATAGTCCAATAACCACCTATTAAACTATGAAGCAATATATAGTTCAATAAGTACTCAAAGTTTTGTTGACTATGCCATATATTATAATACGTGACCTACATCACTCTTCTAGTTTTTGTAATTGAATAATGTTGTTTTATTTTTAGATGATGCAAGTAGAAACTCCTCCTAATATTGATAGGATAGTGGAGCATGGTTTCACTATAGCAGTAGCAAGCTCAATGCCTTGGACAAAGGTATGAGGAAGATTAGTAAATTTTAAATTACATTCATTGTTTTAGCTGTCTATTATTAAAAAATAAAATGAGTATCCATTTGTAGTTTAAATTCTATCTAGATGGTTGCTATATGGCTTCGCAATGTCAGAGTGTGAGTGTGTCATTGGTTTGAATGAGGAGAGATATCATTTGGTTGTGTTAAGTGATTATTTTGTTAAATATTTCATTTTATATAATGTAATTTCTATATATTAATGTCTATACTTTTTATTGTAATATGTGTGGCTCCATGAAGAATTAAATAGGAGGTCCAGTGAATGAATTTGAAGTAGACCACCATCATACACATCTCCATCCCCCCAACGATCAAAGGTCACTCATGATTTGTTTCCTTCACATGGAGGGAAATGACTATTTATTAGGGTCCTCTGTTGCATGCCTATATGGCCTTTTTGAACATATATTTTGTATTGCATATACATGACATTGTATACCCATATGGCATTCTTGTAAGCCTATATGGATTTTTGGTATACAAATATTGATGTATGCCTATATAGTTATTTGTTTAATACATATATTTTTATTGACAGTGTCCATATTTGCATTATAAATTATTATTTAAATAATGAATAATTATTTGATATAACTATAAATGATTAAAAATTTATTCCAATCCGTTCTTACAAAAAAAACCCTATAAGATGTTTATCTCTTAAGCATATAATGAAAACACAAGGAAAAAGAGCTAATTAAGGATTATATTTTTAGATTTCAAGTTTTCGATAATAATAAGTTGCCTCCATTATACAATGGAAAAATTCATTGGATATTTGTAGATGGTTTACTTTAAATATTTAAAATCCAAGTGTATTCCATGCTTCATAACTTATTTTTAGATTTATGTATTATTGTTTGCAAGCATTATCACACTTTATTGAATAATAATATGCTTTTTTATCCATTCATTTGTAATATTTTGTTGTATTAATAAAATGAAGACAATGAGGATGTGAAGATTTTTATCATGATGTACCTTTACCTTTTTATTTTCCCACTAGTATTTTATGTTTGGCCTTTTTTATTAACTTTTTATGGTGATCTTCACAATCATTTCACCTATATGTTTTGGTTAATTATTATCTTTCCTACACCACTATGTGTGTGGTCTTGGATGCCATATTTTTGGCATATAGTTATGGAATCAAGTTTTATTCAAGGCAAAGTACACATAATTTACACCATGTCTCCAACAATTTTATTGAAGTATATTCAACTACCCATCCATTCAAGTACCCAACCTCTAGTTGATTGATCACTACTTCAAATTTATATAAGTATTCTTCATGCCCATACTTTCCTTCATCTAAAAAAAATGTATTCCGATATTGACCAAAATGTTTATGACTACATTGAGTTCAATCAATAGAGGAGACTAGTTCTTTGGTGTAGATTGTTTTGTCATAAGAGTATAAAGATAGCTATGTTGACCAAAAATCATAAAGTGGACTTATTTTATAGCCACCCCAAAATGTTGGAATTATCAGTTTACCCCCATGAGATGAATAATGTAAACAATGCCTCTCGACAAATTTTTACTAAATGTAACTGACACTTTTTGGAACATCTGTAACATCATCACCATGGTGGAACAACTTGGATATATGAAAAACTGAGAGATTTTATTATAGAGAGACCCTACGTAACCTTATACCTTCAAAAAAAAAAATTCTAAGTGCCACGATTTTTGAGTAATGCTTGTCAAAGTTTGCCACTTTTTGGCACTTAGGGCTCTTAAGAGAAAGTGTTGGTACAATGTAGCCTGGAACGATCTAGCCTATTGGGGGGTGAAATAGGATCTTTCCTACCATAAACCTGCCCACCTTGATGTTTTGGAACTATTGGTCTGTTTGCACAATGAATAGAACAAAAATTGGGCTATCTTGCAACTTTCTTTTGAATGCAACTAGCGTTTTTTCTATCAACTAAAAACTTGTCACAACGAGAAAATGGATTGGAGATATGAAAAATTGAAAGAGGTTATTGTAGAGGGTCCCTATGTGATCATGTAACTTCAAAAAGAATGGTTGTAAGTGACATAGTTTTCAAGAAAGAGCTTGTTAAAGTTTCCTTTTTTTTTGCACTTTGGTCTCTTAAGAGAAATCGCCAGTGCAATGTAGCCCGAGTGGGAGGGAATCATAGTTCACTGACCATATATACCTACTATTTGCCGACCCCACCATCCTGCCCTTTGGGACCTAAGGACAATATGGTTGCTTGCCAAAGGTAGGCCTTCATCAGGTCAATGGGGTCCAACCGACCCCTTCACCCTAGGGGCAGGTATGGTCGATGGGTAAGCCATATATGGTCAGAATTTAGGTGAAGCCCTAGTTGGTGGGTAAGGCATATATGGTTGGTCTCGAAGGGTCGGTTGGTGGGGTTGGGGCCCTGGGTGGTGTGGTCTTTCCTAGGGATTCTCCGACATGTTGGGGTGTGAAATAGGAGCTTTCCTAGCATAAACCTACCCATCCAAACATGTTGGAACTATCAGTTTCATTGCATGACCAATAGAACAAAAATTATGCCACTTTGTAACTTTATAGTGCATGCATCTGATGCCTTTTCCATCAACTGAAAACTTGTCAGCATGGGCACATGGATTGGAGATATGAAAAATTAAAAGAGGTTATTATAGAGTGACCCTACGTGATCCTATACCTTCAAATAGAATGGTCGTAAGTATCACATTTTTTGAGAAAGAGCTCATCAAAGTTTGTTTATTTTTCGCACTATGGTCTCTTAAGAGAAACCATCAATGCAATGTAGCCTAGAACATTCTACTATGTTAGGGTGCAAAATAGGACCTTTCCTAGCACAAACCTAAACATTTAGATGTGTTGGAATTTTCAGTTTTTTTGCACAATGAATAGAATGAAAATTACGCCACCTTGCAACTTTCTCTTCAATAAATTTGATGCTTTTCCATCAACTAAAAACTTGTCACCACAGGAAAATGGATTGGAGATATGAAAAATTGGGAGAGGATATTATTGAGGATCACTATGTGACCCTGTAACTTTAGACATAATGTTTGTAAGTACCATGGTTTCTAAGAAAGAGCTCGTCAAAGTTTGTTGTTTTTTCGCACTTTGGTCTCTTGAGAGAAATTGTCAATGCAATGTAGCCTACAACATTTTGGCATGTTGGGGTGTAAAATAAGACCTTTCCTAGCATTAAAATACCCATTCAGACATGTTGGAACTATCATTTTGGTTTCACGATGAACAAAATGAAAATTACACCACCTTGCAACTTTACATTGCATGCATCTGATGCTTTTTCAATCAACTGAAAACTTGTCACCATATGCAAATGGATTGGAGATATGAAAAAATAAGAGAGGTTATTATAGAGGGGTCCTACATGACCTTATAACTTTAGAAAAAATGGTTGTAAGTGTCATGGTTTTTGAGAAAGAGCTCGTCAAAGTTTGTTACTTTTTGTGCTTTGGTCTCTTAAGAAAAATCACCAGTGCAATGTAGTCTAGAACGTTTCAGCATGTTGGGGTATGAAACATGACCTTTCCTAGCATAAAAATACCCATTGATATGTGTTGGAACTATCAGTTTGGTCATACAATGAACATAATAAAAATTATTCCACCTTGCAACTTTACATAGCATGCATTTGACACTTTTTCCATCAATCAAAAACTTGTCACCACGAGAAAATGGATTGCAGATATGAAAAATTAAAAGAGGTTATTGTAGAGGGGCCCTTTGTGACCCTTTGCATTCAAACAAAATGGTTGTAGGTGCCATTATTTCTGAGAAAGAGATCATCAAATTTTGTTGCTTTTCACACTTTGGTCTCTTAAGAGAAATCACTAGGACAGTGTAGCCTAGAACATTTTGACATATTGGGGTGCAGAAAAAGACCTTGCATAGCATAAACATACCCAGTTAGATGTGTTAAAACTATTATTTTGGTCGCATGATGAAGAAAACAAAAAATACACCACCTTATAACTTTACACTGCATGCATCTGATGTTTTTTCCATCAACTGAAAACTTGTCACCACAAGCAAATGGATTGGAGATATGAAAAAATGAAAGAGTTTATTGTAGAGGGAGGGTGATCCCATAGTACTAGTTTACAATTTTTAGCCAAATTGGACATTGAACTAAATTTTTTAAACTAAATCTTCACTTTCGGGCACCTATAATTGCTAAACCATGAGGAATTTGAAGATGATGCAAACTAGTGATTTGTGACATTTTTTTTGTAGATTCTAAATATATACATTTAAAAAAATTTGGAATCAAATTACATTTATTTTTCCATCTCCTTTGAAAACTAGTTTTTAATAGTAAACACCATTTTTAAAGAGTGACGTGTACTTGCTAACACAACTTTTATTCTATGAAGTATATGATTCTAAATTTTTTGAATTTAGATTCGTAACTACAATATCTAGTGCATACAATTGGTTTCATAGTGCTTTATTGAATTTTTTTTCTTAATTAAGTTTTGAAGTCAGACTAGTTACAATTCAAACATAGGTTTACTTGCTAGCACAACTTTTTTTTTATGTATCAAAATTCATTTTTTTTGTTGGATAAAGGACATCAATATCTAGTGCATAGATATTTTTCAATTTTCTTTTGATAATCTACTATTTTTTCACATGTGCAGAATTGAGAGCTTGAATTTCAGTGAAAAACCTATGTTTAATTAAACTAAAAAAATACATAATAAAACCAAAATATATTAAAATCATATTCGATGGACAGCTCGTTCTGAGGACTATGATCATCCAGTTGGGTCTGTGAAGTTTCCTCCATTTTCATCCTTGACCCGAGCTTCGAAAGGCAAAATTTTGTAGAAATTTGGTAGAAGAGGGGGAGAAGGGCAAAAAAGGGGGGTTCCAGCGAACCCCCCTCGACCCCTCCAAGAGAAGGGGGATTCGCTCGAACCCCCCTTTTAAAAAAATAAATCTTTTTATTCTTTAAAAAAACATGCCATCTAGGATGACATCACCAAAAGGGATTCACTTGAAGGGGGGGTTTGAGAAAACCCCTTTTTTGGGTTCACTCCAACCCCCCCTTCAAGCGAACCCCTAAAACCCAAAAAAAAATTCATGGGGGAGCTTTTGCAATTTTTCTTTGTGAAGGGGATTGTAAACTAGTTTTGTGGGATCACCTGGGACCCTATGTGATCTTTTACCTTTAAATAGAATGGTTGTACATGCCATGGTTTCTAGGAAAGAGCTTGTCAAATTTTGTTGCTTTTTCGCACTGTGGTCTCTTAAGATAAATCATTAGTGCAATGTAGCCAGGAATATTTTGACATGTTGGGATGTCAAATGGGACCTTTCCTAGCATAAACCTACCCATCCAAATGTGTTGAAACTATCAGCTTGGTTGCATGCTAAACAAACAAAAATTACACCACCTTGCAACTTTCTCTTCAATGCATTTTATGCTTTTTACTTGTCAAATTTTGGGATCTCAAAGTTTGGAGGGAAAGGTATCATCATGATGCTCCTATAAAATGGATAGGGGAATAATTCTTGAACCGCATATGATTTTTTTACCTTTCATGTTTGAATATCGTGTATTTTTTTGGCCAACATTTGTAATTGTGAGGAAATATCCATGTTTGTGTTAACCAATGGTGGAGCATATGTATAATTTTGATATGAAGGTCTATTGTATGAATGATATTATGGAGTTGAGGGAAGTGTTGGAGGTGTGTTATATGCTCCACTATGTTGATATTGTGTTGTAACATTTCCTTGAGGTTAAATGTATTGTTGACCTTGGGGATTAAGATATTGTTGATCTTGAGAACCAATATATTGTTGAACTTTTTATTGAGCAAGAATTTGTTTTGTATACATTAGTTTTTGATAAGGTAAGCAACATTTATAGGGTGTTGTACCCTTAACACATAGGGCCACAAGGGACATAAACTTCAAGTCCAATAAACATAGAAACTAAGCCAAAAAGTAAACACAGACCGCGGATCAACAATAGATAGACAAAACACCGGAAAAAAAAACAAATTGGAATTTTCTTAGTTCTTTGATAGGAGATCAACACCATTGTCTCCAACCCATTCCTTGTCTTCATCAACATTCTTCTCATCCAATTCATCCTTTATTACCGCAAATAGAGTGTTGGTAACAAAGTGAACCAGCTTAACAGTAAAACGGGTCCAGCCATAGAATTTCTTGTCTAGATTATCCATTCTCTCTCGCAAAACATGGTGCTCCTCCCCATCATCAATAGCCTTCACAGTATCTGCACGTTCCTCATCTAGTGGGTCTGAGGACTAGGAAGTTGAGTCCTCTTTCTTCACTTTGCTAATATCATGGATGGAGTGGGGTTCACCAGCATACTCCTCCTCCTCAGCCCTACAATCCTTGTTGTCTAACTGCTCCTCCTACGAGTCCAAAATCACTTGCCTTTTTTTGTTGTTCTTAGCCAATCTACCAGACCTTCCTTTTTTTTTGTGTATACATTAGTTGATCTTGTGTTTTATCATGAGAAAATCCTTGATATTGATTCTTTTTTTGGTTGGGAACCATGTATTGTTGTGAAGCAATTCTTGGATTTGAGACAACATTTTGATTAGGAACAATGTTTTGATCTAGCACAATATTTTGATTGGGCACCATGTTTTGATTTGGAACTATGTGACCATGATTTGGATCCATATGTTTTCCTTGGTTTGTAACTATATCACTTGTTGGAACTTTTTAATTTTCAACCATGTTGGGATTCTGACCAATGTTTGTATTTGAACCAATATTTTTATTTAGGCCAATGTTTGGATTTTGAGCGATGTTTGGATTTTGAGCAATGTTTCAATTTGGAACTATGTTTTGATTTGAACCTTGATTTGTATGTGGAACCATGTTTGGATTTGCAACTTGATTTTGACTTGGAACATTATTTAGATTTGACATATTATTTTAGCTTGACACCATATTTTGATTTGGACCCATGGTTTGAGTTTGAACAACATTTTGATTTTGACCCATGTTTAGATTTTGAACAACATTTTGGTTTTGACCAAAATTTTGATTTGGTTGTTGAACATTAATGTATGATGGTGGTTGTAAACCTCCTTGTGACATCAATTTTTGTTGGGGAATTTGTTGTTGTTGCAAATTTTTTAAAGTGTAGTGTTGATGTTATGAGGGTTGAGCTTGATGTTGTATTGATGGTTGATTCAAAGGTTGATTCAATGATTGTTTTGAAATAGTAAAAACTATTTGATTAACCCAATAACCTTTATAGTTTTGATTATTTGCATAGAATGTAGGGGGATTGCAGCATTTTGAGAATGTATATTTCCTACATTTTTTTGAGTACCTCCTTGTGTATTCATATGTATTGTTGAAGTTTGATCTTGTGATTGTGTCCCTTGTTCAGGAGGTTGTTCCTTCAATGTATTAACATCAAAGTTAGATGGAATTTTAAAGAATCCATTTGTGTAAGTTTTAACATGTATTGTGTAGGGTCTTGTTTCATTAACACTTCAATTGCATGAAGGAAATCTTGGTCTTGTTGTAACTCTAAGATATCTTCTTGAGTAATATCCTTTGGTTTTGGTCTTATTGTGCAAATGAATGAAAGAAAACCTTGAATTAAATAATCATGAGTTATTTGATCAAAGTGTGAAGAATGACAATTAATCAAATAAGTTGCATTATTTAATCAAAATATGAAAGATGAAAATTAATCAAATAATTTGCATTATTTAATAAAAATATGAAAGATGACAATTAATTAAATAATTTGCATTATTTAATCAAATGGGAGTGAAATTGGTGTGGAGAATAATGAATTAACTAAATAAATTTGATTTATTTAATTAATAAAGGAAAAGGTGAATTTAACTAAATAATTGACATTATTTAGTTAAATAGAATAATTAGGTGAAATAGACTAGAAAATGGTGTTAGTATGTGAAATCAAGTATGTGATATTATCAGGATAGTTGTAGGTGTCTACAAAACCTAGACATGATTGAAAGGGTGTTCAGAATTCCTGCTACTCCCTAGTATGAGGTCATTAACATAAAGAAATCAACCACCTATTTTGAGAAGAATAATGCAAGTTGCCTCAATGTTATTAACACTGAAATGTCGCCCAGTCTAAGGAATTTAGCACTTTAAAATGATAAAAGTACAACACAAGAGTGAGTTTAGAAAGGATATTAAAGATCAAGTCACACTTCTTAGTAGGGGTTATGTCTATCTGAGTGCCAAAGATTTCTACCCTTGGATGTCTCAATTCATGTTGGTCATCTTATATGACAGGAAGGTTGATTGGGCTACCATAATTAGCAACACCTTGCATAAGCAACTTAAAGATGTTTTGCACAACAAGAAATTCTATATGACATCTTATTTGGTGTATCTATTGGCTTCTCAAGCAACTTTCCCAAGCTTACCAAGGTATGATCCTTTCAGCTTGGGGATGCCAAGGTTCATGAACATTACCCACAACTAGAGATGAATGCTAGTACCAAGAATTATTATGTGATTCATGACATCATCAAGGGGCTGAAAAATCAATTTACTAAAGGAATCTCTTTAGAAGCCATGGCAGAGCTGAAGAATTGGAACAATTGGTATATCTAATTTATGACCTTCACATACATAGAAGTGGATGGTTTTCATAGGGATCCCCTCAAGCTTCCAAGGCACCCCATTGATAAGATAATCCCATTGGATTTGTGGAAATAAGTAACGAAGATTCACAAATCAATTATTGGGAAACATAAATTGAGATACACCTTCCTTATGAAGATGGGAGTATACTCTTGTACAAACATGTAAAATGCTAAAATAGTAGAAGTGGAGCTAGCCATGTGAA
Source organism: Sequoiadendron giganteum (assembly GCA_007115665.2). NCBI lineage: Eukaryota > Viridiplantae > Streptophyta > Pinopsida > Cupressales > Cupressaceae > Sequoiadendron > Sequoiadendron giganteum. The sequence continues at coordinate 316,740,979 of CM021110.1, forward strand.
TAATGAATTTTTACAATTATCCAAAGTTCCAAATTTGAGCCTATTGGGAAGATTAGTAAGGTCATAGGCTCATTCTTCAAAATATGAGCCTTCTTTAGAGGACCACTATGAAAATTGTGAAGAGGAATTTAAATTAAGAATGGAGGACTACTACAAAATCATAGTAGATATGATGAAGTCATGCAAAGTGGCCAAAGTGCTAAAGGATTCAAAGGATAATAGAAAATTCATATACCCTATATATAGTGGTAAAGGAATCTATAATCAACAAATATACAATCTAGATTGTTCAATTGAGGAAGATGATAATATGGAGACAAGGGCAACAAGTGTTAAGTATTTTTCACAAAGATGTTTGGTATCTCCTTTTCCCATGATAAGGTTACTAAAACCTCAGCCTCAACCAAAGAAATCAAAGGAAGTTGAAGGTCCATCTACTACTACAACTAAGAAACAAAGACCATCATCCTCAACAACTAGATCAAGAAAGATGAAAGAAAAGGAGAAGATAGTGATAGAGTCAAGTGAAGAAGAATATGAGGAAGATATTCCTCTAAAATGAAGGAAAATAATCAAAATTGTTCCTTAATATGGCTCTCCCACTCCTTCGTCTTCTCCTTCATATGAATCTCCTTTTTCATGTCTTCCTACAACATCTCATCCATCTCTAATCCCATCTCATCCTCCATTACCTTAGAACCCAACACCTCCTCCAATCCCTTCACCTCCTCCTTCACCTCCACATGATGCTCCTCCTCCTCCTCCTTCCCAAGAGAAAGAAGAGTTACAATCAAGATAGGAGGAAGTTTAGAATTAGGAGATGATAGAAGAAGAAATTCATGAATAAGTTCAAAGCAAAGAAACATCAAGAGAAGAGGTATAACATTAGAAAGAGGAACCCAAAAATAGAATAGGAACATGAAAATCCTTAGGCCTCTCACAATACAAAAATTATTTCCTCTCCCTAGAATGAAGTCTCTTCCAATCTCTCAATATGGTTAAATCATACCATTCAGAAGAGAAAAAGGACACATGTTTAGGAGGAAGAAGAGGATAATCTCATTATCCTTATAGAGGCATTTCAGGATCCTACAAAAAGAGGAAGAGATCAAGAAGTTTCTCTACCATCACTATGGATGAGCAAGGAAATAAGGTAGCTCAAATAGTTGTTCATGTAGTAGACAAGATTGAATCCGATAGGTTTCTTGAGGACTATCGCATAAGACAAGTCAACCTTGGTGCACAAACTAGAGAAGGGGAGAAAATATCCTTATAGATGGTTGTGTCCACTATCCTTAGAATGATATTGAAGGATGAAACTACAAAAGAACTTAACTCCCAAGTAGCCCAGTTAACATGTGTTAACAATTTGATCCTAAACCTATTGATTATGTTACTCTTCTTCCAATTTTGCAAGGTACACTTAAAGGAGAAGCCCTACATCCCAACCCTGAGGGCTGGGTAACTACTGCTAAAGGATGGAAGGATGATCTACAAGACTTAGCCAATAATGTTTTGAGAAAAATAATAAAATATTATCACTACATTAGTGATGAAGCTAGTTTGTCTCACCAAATGGAGGTGGAAGTAAATGAGGATTTAATGGTTTGGGACATTTACATCCTAGTTTTCTAGAGAATAAAAGACACTTCCTTAGAAGATTTGTTAAAAGTAGTTGTGGTTGAAGAAGAAGATTAAGATAAGCCAAACGAGTGGCTAAAGGTAGCACAACTAAGGTTAAAGACCCTAAATAAGTGTAAACACAAGTTAAATAATAACAAGAACCTAGATGAACAGGTTATGGTAAAGATAGAATGTGTAGAAACTTGAATTTGACCACCCCATATGGTCAAATTCACCCTTATATGCTTCCATCTTGCATCCTTTATCCATATTAATTAAATGACTCCTTGTTTGATTAATATTTCCTCTCATCCTAATGTCCCCTAAGGTACTTAATAAATCAGTTAAATACCCTCCCCCTTTCATCTCTAAATTAAATAAATACCCCAATTTATTTAATTTAGTCACTTTAGCTTTTATGAATTAAATGAATTTTTAATTCATTATTCTCTTTCCTCATGTCACATCCTCCATAATTCTCTCTAATCTAGATTAATCTAATTAATATGTGATTAGGATGTGCACAACCCTAAACATCATTACGGTCACATCCTCCATAATCTCCCACTTGCCTCTAATCCTTCATTAGCCTACTTAACCCCACAATTGCACAACCTTAATCACCTAATAAACCCAACCTAATCCCCATGCCATTTATGGCATATGTCCTAAGTCAACCTTCATTAAATGCTTTCTCCATTTGGATAAGGCAACCCCTTCCCGATGTGAATTTTTAATTCACATTTATTTGGCCAATGCATTTTAAGGAATTTTAAATTCCTTCTCCCATCCCCATGAGGATTTGTGATGAATTTTTAATTCTTCACATGTCCTCTCTTGCATATGTGGAAAAGGACCTCCTTTATGAGGAGATATTGTCCAAATCCCAAGGTACTATGTAGTACCTCCATGTCACTTCTACATCATCCCTTCCTTTCCACCTCATCTGCCATGTGTCAACTTGTGAGGGCTTGTGAGTTCTCAACTCACCCTAGCCCTTGATCTCCTCCACTATGGATCAATCTTGAACCTCCATTGATTTAGAGGGATTTCCCCTAAAAATCATGGAATTTTCCCATTTTGCAAGAACACTAAGAAATTACACACTCTCAAGCAATCAACACTTAGCACTCAAGCATCCAAGCATCCTCCATTATTGCAGCATTTTAGAGCTTTTATCTTGCATCCATTCAACTACCCACATCCACCATTTCATTCATCTTCACTTTAGCTTCATTTTGCACTAGGTTTCATGTCATTTTGTTAAGAAGGAGGACAAAAATCAACGATCAAAAGGGCCAACCAAAGGAACAATTCAAACAAGGTGAAAGTTTCTATTTTCTTGTGTTTTGTTTGAATTAGACTCAGGTCTCTAATCTTGAGTGTTCTCTTTGTGTTTTTAATCTTTGCATAGTTTAGTTCTTGCATTTTAGTAGATTAAATTCACTTGCACACTTCTCTAGCATGCCAGGTGGGACCCACGTCATGAGTCTCTTTGATTTATGCTTGTTGTTTGAATTTTTGTAGGTTCAGATTTGATACATAGGGGGAATCCACCTTAGCGGGTGATTTTTCTTGATGCAGGGGTATACCTACATCCAACAGAGGCAAAAAAATTATCACCCTTTTGTATAAAGGGTGAATTTGTGAACAAAAGTCCAGATCGACAAGTCTAGAGGTGAATACACCTTGATACGAAAATTTGTTGAACCCAGAGGCGAACTCGTATAAGTCACAAGGGAGAAATCACATACGCCCCTCCACATAATAGGAAAACAAATCCACCTGTTTCAACATATAGATGAACTTGATCCACCGACAAGGGAATTCATCTCACATAGAGGCGAATTTGTGGTAAATCCAGAGCCTTAAAATTTCTAGTTTCAGTTACAATTTGATTTCGGTTTTGGATACTAATCCACTAACTTGTTTGTCTATGATTGTGGGATTTTACTAACAATTTATGTAGCTTGTCCCACGTTTGATGAAAATTAGAGTATCAAACTACTACTAACATATCTTCTACAGGACGATCAGTCAAAGACACTTAGATTAGATTATGTGTCTTGAGTCCAGTCTAGGTCATCCTTTAGGTGAACTCGTCCCCCTTTGGGGTGAATTTTCATGTGGGTCCCTCCATTAGGTGACCCCATGTTCACTTGTTCCCTGAGAATAAGCGATCTTGCTTCCTTCATAAATGAGTCTATGTCATCCCTACCCATTTGTTCTCATAATAGGAAAACCTATTGTCCATAGCAGTGATCTCACATTTGTCCATACAATCCTCATCTATATAGTTCAAGACATAGGTGAATCCATTGTCCACTAGATAGGTGTTTCTACTTGCATCCATATAGCTCAAGAAAGAGGTGAACTTGAACCTTAGATAGGTGATTTTGTGTCTCGAATCCGCTCATTTCCCTTTGGGTATCTTAAGACATAGGTGATCCTATGTCCTAGAAGGGTGTTCCTATCATAAACATAGATGAATATAATCCTTGGATAGGTGAATTTGTTTCCCGTGTCCACCTGTTTCTTTTGCATCTCAAGAAAGAGGCAAGTCTGAGTCCTAGATAGGCAATTTTGTTGAGTCCTGAATAGGCAAATCTGTCACCTGGAAGGGAAAACTTGCTAAACACAGAGGTGTATGCACTTCCCATACAAAACTCTTGAGATTTAACCCTCTTAACCATTGAAATCACATCGTTTCTCGGCTCTGTTGCCATAATCAAGAAAAATTTATCATCATCCATCTACCAGTAATCATCATTTTAGTCTGTCTGCATTTTTCAAAAGCCATCGAATCCTCGATCTAATCACATAGGAACATCTTAGAACATCCATAGATTGCATTCCTATCATTGTTTCCTCAATCAGAATCCTTTAGGGCTAGGTAACTAACCCTAATCATCATCATCCACACTTGGGATTGTTATCCATCCTAAGTTAGTAATCCTCCATGGCCTTATCAATCTCCTCTAATAATAAGGTAGATTTTGTGTTGTGTTCATCCTACTATCATCAAGTTAAGCCCCTGAACCAATTTTAGAGTTAATTTCATCAATCAAATCCAATCAAATAATCCAATCCCATCAATCATCCAATCTAATCAATCGATCCAATCCTATCAATTATCCAAATCATCTCATCCAATTCGATCAATCAATCCATCAATCGATCATCTAATCCAATCAATCATTTAGTCATCATTTAGGTCATCATTTAAGTGCGTCCTAGAGCTTAGTGTCATCCTAGCCACCTAGTTGTTTTTCATTTTCATGATCATTACCACCTGATCACAAGCAAAGAGGCTCATGGAAAAACAACAAGCCCAAGGTACTCAACCTCAAATACCCTAGGATCAACTCACCAATGGTGGCTCATCCCGATCTAACACTGAGGTTCACACTCAATCTCCTCCTAATGAAAGCATGGTTAATCAGCCTAAGCTTATAGTTGATGAGTACCTCAGTAATCCCACCAATCTGTAGATGATGGATCATATCCTAGATGAGCGTTGGGACATGATATTTTCCACATAAATCATAAAAGGTATCAAACCACCGCTGAAATTTGACCAATCCAAATATGTCAACATTACACCTCTTGCACCTCCTGTGCAGCAAGATCCCCAAAATTCCTAGAGTGATCCAGGCAATTCCTATGTCCCCCAAGGCCCACCCCAAGAGGGTTGGTATCAAATTGGATTTGGAAATTTTTTTCTTTATTAGGTGATGCCTCCTATACCACCCGCTTGGGTTCCCATTTCAGTTATGGGTGCATCACTTGATCCTAACAATCCTTAGGTCCTCGATCCTAACAACCTTCTTGGTCTTGGTATGCCACAAGGTCCACCCAATCCACAAGGCGTGAACATCTTGAAAATTTCAACCCCCATACCATACACTCCACCTCTTGCACCAAACCAATAAAATCCACTTCCAAGTAATACTGGAGGAACTTCTTATAATCCTTATGTTGCACTGCCTCCACCTTCTAGTCCAACATTTGCATCCAACTTATCACCACCTCCATTTGTACCCCAAGAGCTACCTCAAGGCAGTCTTTCACCACAAAAAACTCTATCACAACCCCTGCTTCACACTACTATCCCATCACAGCCTTAACAACCACCCTTGCATCTAGCTCAGGTTAATCCATCTCAACCCCCACAATAGCTACAAGGTAATCCCTAGCCAGGTCAAATCCCATAGCAACATCAGCAAAAACCTCCTCATCAATCATAGGTCATTCCTCAACAACCTCAAGTTCCATCCCAACCTCCTCACCAACAACCATAATATTACCAACAATCCCCTCATCATCCATAAAACCATACTTAGCCACAACAATCATTTCAACAAATCCTCACCAACCTTGCTGCTCAATTCTTATATCATCCTCAAAGCACCTATTTTCCACAAGCCACTACATCCAATCCTAATCCTAATTATTATTACCATACTCCAAAACAATCTCAGCAACAACTACCTTACATACAACAATCCCAGTAGCAACCATCCCACACCAATATCCAACAATTGTAACAATATCCCTATTACCAGCAATCCACTTCACAACAACCTCCATACGATTTCTAGCAGAAACCCATCCACAACTACCAATCCTATCTATATTAATATCAGCAACCATTTTCAATCAGTAGATTTCCTCCTCTTCTTATCAAGCCCCACCATCTTATCAACAACCTTATGCCAATCCCCAATTCACGTATCCCAATCAATATCAGCAAACTCCTTCATATCCACCTCCACAATCATATGATCAAACCATTCTGACTCCATCCTCATCCTATCAACAATATCCCCCATACAATCAGTCCAATCAAGCAAGCCCCTCCTCATCAGTACCTATCAATAAGAAGTGGGAAGAATTTAAAGCCGTGTTAAAGGACTTGCAAGCAGAGACATCTAAAAAGTCCTTTAAGTTTGATGAGATTTGCCCCTATCTATTTGATCCCTCCATCTCACTTGTCCCTTTTCCTAAGCACATTGAAATGCCAAAGTTTGATAAATACAAAGGAAAGGGTGAACCAAGAACCCACTTGTAGGAATTTTACACACCTTTCCAAGAAGTCCTGCATAATCACAATTATCTCCTATGTCTAGTCCCTAGAAGTCTGACAGGGATAGCTCTAGATTGGTTCAGGGGTCTTCAAAAGAGATCAATCTCTTCTTTCACAGATCTTTTAGATAAATTCATCACACATTTCTGCTTCAACTTGGCGAAGGACATAGATACCCTAGATCTATTGAAAGAAAAACAATGTGAGGGAGAAGCCTTCGCAAGCTACTTGAAAAGGTGGTGTGCCCTGGCTAGTTGACTAAAATCTCATCTTAGTGAGAAGGATATGGTGACCATCATCATTGCAAATTCCCATCCTGAAATGGCACATAATCTTAATCTTCACTGTGTTACCACCTTTTTAGAAGTAATTGAGAAGGGAACCACCATTGAGAGGGCCCTCATTTCTAAGGGACAAGTCAAAATATTTAATTCAGATAAGAACAAATCATCAAGTGATAGGTCTCGCTACTAGAATTTGAATAAGAATGTTTTCAATGATGGTGTCATTAATACCAAGCATGTCTCAGTAGCCAACACCTCATAAATTCTGCAATATGTCCCTAATCAACAATTGGCTCCCAACATCATATTTGTGTTGCATGGTGCACCCTGTCCTCCCCCATAGTCCAATCAAAATAATCAAAGGAACAATAAATTCTTGTTCACCCTTTTGGGAGAACCCTTAAGTGTTTTTTTCAACAGGTTGCTTCAAGTGAGATATCTGATTGTCTATCCAATGATGAAGCCCTTTGGCAAGTCCAAACCAAATCCCACCTAGTATAGGTAAAATGAGTATTGGGACTTCCAAAAAATCGAGGGTCATTCCACTAACAAGTTTCAAGGTCTTAAAATGTATATCCAAGATCTTATAGATCGAGGTGATATAATAGTGGATGCAAATTGAGCGACCTCATCCAATGATCAAATTTGAATATATCAAAATGCTTTCCCCAAGCACAATCAAGGTGCTAGCACTTCCAATACTAATCCTTGGTCTAACAAAAACATCAACCAGGTTAACAACCCCAACAATATTAGCTATAAGAATGTACCCTATAACTATGATGGCATACTTATGTGCATCAGTTAGGTAGGGCCATGTGTGTCCATGATCCGTGTTAAAGGCAAAGATCCATACTGTGTTGTTACTACATGTCGCACTCGTGTATCCATTCATGGTCCTTCTACATCATCTCAGCTAGCTCTTGTGAGATCCCAATATAACATTCTTGATCATCTTGGAAAGACTTCCTCTCAGATATCCATTTTTGGATTTTCTTAAGTCTTCCCCCGTCCATCAAGAAATCCTTACCAAAGCTCTCCAGGATACCCACGTGCCTAATGATATAGATCCTACTCAATTTCAAGCCTTGGTAAGACATATGTCATCTACATATCAACTAGGATTCAGTTAAAATGATATATTGTCAATCGATTCAAACCATAGTCATCCTCTCCACATCGAAGTCCTCGTAGCCCGCCATAAATTAAAAAGGGTCTTGGTAGATAATGGATCTGCCCTCAACCTCTATACGTTAAAGTTCATAAAAAAGGTAGGGTATACCCAAGCTAACTTGAAAAATCATGTTATTACCATCAAAGCCTATGATAATGCAGAAAGGGATTCTAAAGGCATTATTTGTCTTCCTATTCAGGTTGGCCCCGTTGTGCAATACACCACATGCCACGTCCTTGATCTGGACCTCCCATATAACCTTCTCCTCGGTCATCCATGGATTGATTCCATGCAATCATTTCCCTCCACTTACCATCAGTGCCTAAAATTTCCTTTCAATGGGATGGAGGTAACCATTCATGTTGATCCTCAACCCTTTGAATATTATTGTGCTCTTGAATCCTCTTTCCCTCACTCTTGATATTACCAATGAGTTGAAGTGGGGGAACCTCAGGTGTCATCCTCCAATCCATCCTCCAATCCATCATCCAACATGACATCCACAACATCTACCACATCTGAATCCACCATCACCAAAGTCCAGATCATTGATAAGGGTTGTGAAGAATATGAAATGTGAACCACACTTAATGTGGTGACAATGCCACCATCTCCCCACACATATGGGCAACCTTCTCACTCAATACCAAAGGAGGAGGAAAATACTAAAACCCTCACCTCTAAGAATATGGGTTTGACAACATTCTGAGATTTGGGTACACTTCAAGAATAGATGGAAGACGACATCAGCCAATGGATCTACAAAGAAGAACTTGAGCCATAGCCTCCCCTTGTAGAATATTTCCAGGAGGTCTATTCCAATGCTTCAAGGTTGGAAAAAAAATACAATTATCAAAATGGGAGGTCTTGGCATAGAAGAGCAAGGAATACTATAGCCTATTGAGACACTTATGTGACCAAGACATATAGGCCTAGGCTATAACAATAAGAAAAAAATTCCTGCAACATCCATAAGAACATCAAATAATGTCAATGTAGATAATGATTTCCTTGAGAAAATACCTAAGAAAGAGGCCATCATACTTGTTTATGATGGCTTTGATCTCCCTTCCCTATTCGATTGTTTTTCCATCTGTATCGTCAACCTTTCCGTTTGCCACTTAGACCTGATTGATTGGGACCTATGAGGTAGTGCACCTATGAACACCTTTCCCTCAATGGACACTTATGTGCATCTCATGGGATTGGGGGAAGATGAACACCCTAACCACAAAATAGAAAGAAACAAAATAAAAAATGGTCATCTAGTGAAAACCTCTTTGAGGCACTTTTTAATCCATCAAAAGTAAAAACAAAGGGTGTATCTTCCAGTGAAAACCTCAATGAGGCGTTGGATGATGGGGATGTTCATCTTCCCCTTGTAGTAGATCACTTGTCCAAATGATCATCCATCCTGATCAAAGAGACACAAGAGATCAATTTGGTAATAAAAGAAGACCCTAAAATCACTTACGTAGCTAAATCACTGTTAGAGGAAGAGCATTCCACCATTTTTAGATTTCTCAAGGAAGGAATCATCAATTTTGCATGGACCTATTTAGACATGCCAAGATTAGATCCTGCACTAGTTGTACACCATTTGGACGTTCATCTAGATGACAAACCTTTTAAACAAAAGCTACAAAAGATGCATCCTTAAGTGGCTTTTCTCATCAAGAAAGAATTGGAGAAACTATTAGAGGTTGGGTTTATAAGACCTATTGACTATTGTGACTGGATATCCAACATAGTGCCTATTGCCAAACCAAATGGAAATATCAGAATCTGTACAAATTTTTAGGATCTCAATAAATCTTGCCCGAAGGATGACTTTCCTCTTCCAAACATTGATATGCTTGTAGATCTTACAGGAGGGCACGAGATGTAATTATTTATGGATGGATTTTTTGGCTACAACCAAATCAAGAACACACTAGAGGATCAACATAAAAATTCTTTCACTACCCCTTGGGGCACCTTATGCTATAATGCCATGCCCTTTGGTCTTAAAAATACAGGGGCAACCTATCAATGTACGATGATAGTTATATTTAATGACCTCATCCATATCATCATGGAAGATTTTGCCGATGAACTATTGGGAAATTCCAAGACCAGAGAAGAACATCTTGCAATCCTAAAGAAAATCTTTGAGCGATTAGAGCATGACAAGCTGTGTTTGAATCCAAAGAAGTGTGTGTTTGGGGTCACATCTAGAAAGCTATTGGGCTTCATAGCTTCTAGAAGGGGTATAGAAGTGGATCCATCTAAGGTCAAAGCCATAATGGAAATTCCCCCACCATGTAATCTCAAGCAATTAAGGATTAGTTAAGGAAAGCTATAGTCCATCAAATGCTTCATAGCCCAGCTTGCTGACAAGTGTCAATCATTTACCCATCTGCTATGTAAAGGCATTGCTTTTAAGTGGGATCCAAAGTGTCAACAAGGCTTTGACAAGATTAAGGAGTACTTGGCTCACCCACCTATTCTAATGCCTCCCATTCCTGGCAAAACACTTTTTTTATACATCTCAGCTACATTCGTTGCATTAGGGGAATTACTATCACAACATGATGAGTTCTCCAAGGAATGTGCTATCTATTAGATCAGTCAAATGCTAGTAGGCTATGAGCTCAACTATTCTCTTGCGAAAAAATCTTGTTTGGCAGTGGTCTTCAGTTCACAGAAGATTCGTCATTACATGCTTAGTCATCCCATCATGCTAATATCAAAAGTAGACCCACTTAAGTACCTAGAACTTCTTTGACCGGCCACATGGCCAAGTGGGCTATGTTACTGAGTGATTTCGACATAGAATATGTGGATCGAAAAGAAATCAAGGGACAGGTGATAAAAGATCAATTGGTCTATGCATATCCATTAGTGGTCGAGTTTCCTAATGAAGAAGTCCTTACAGTCATAAGAACATATACATGGATGATCTATTTTGATGGGTCATATACACATAATGGAGTCGGTGCAGGTGTTCTATTCGTCACCCCTCAAGGTGACTACATCCCAAATTCATTCTGATTATCCTTTCCATGCACCAACAATATTTTTGAATATGAAGCTTTAATCATTGGCCTCAAAATTGTCATCCAATGGAACATCACCCATCTTCGAGTCTTTGGTGATTCCCAACTCATTATCAAACAAGTAAATGACGAGTTTCAGACAAAAGATGATAAGTTTTTTCCATACAAATGCATGGTGGATGAATTTAAAATTATTTCACCTACATTCTATTTGAACAGATCCCCAGAGTCTAGAAAAAAGTAGCAGATGCAATGGATATGATTGGTTCCCTTATCAACATGCCTAAACATCGAATGGACTATGAATTTCTTGTTGAGAAACTACTAATCCTAGAATATGATGTCCCTGATAATGATATGGTGTGTGATATCATAGGTCCCAATTCACTGTGGTACCATGACATTTATACCTACCTCTATGACAACATCCTCCCACCTAATCTTATCCACAACCAATGAAAATCCTTTATCCAACACTCATCTCAATACACAATTGTGGGAGATACACTTTATCAACGAGGGTATGATCGTACTCTTCTTTGATGTCTCAATGAATCAAAATCTTGTATTGCATTCAACAACGTGCATATTGGTGTATGTGGGTCCCATTCTAATGGAATGGCCTTAGCTAAGAAGATTCTTAGAGCTAGATACTAATGGCCCACTATGGAACATGATACCTATGAGTTCTTGAAGAAGTGTCTTCCCTATTAGCAACATGTAGACTTAATCCATGCTCATGTGCAAGACTTGCAACCTATCATAGCACCATGGCCTTTTTCTCAATGGGGCTTTGACTTGATCGACAAGATTTACCCTCCATCTAATGATGGCCACACTTTCATCATCATAGCAACTGAATACTTTGCCAAGTGGGTGGAAGCAAATTTTCTTTCTCAAATCATGTGTATTCAGATATCCAAATTTATCCTATTCCATATTCCCTGCTGATATGGAATCCCATCCACAATCGTCACCGAAAATGGAAATCCATTCAAAAACAAGTATATGAAGTTATTTTGTGATACCTACCATATTCAACATCATTGGTCCACCCCCTATTACCCTTAGGGTAATATTCAAGTAGAAGCAACTAACAAAACCTTGATCAAAATACTCAAAAAGGTGGTCAATAATATTGGTCGAGATTGGCACCTCCATCTTCATCCCACCCTTTGGGTATACCTTACATCCATCCACACTCCCACTGGTGCCACCCCATACTCTCTTGTATATGGTTCTGACATAATCTTTCTGATCGAAGTCGAGATCTCATCACTTTGAATCTCCTTGAAAAATATGATCAGTGACAAAGATGCTCGGGTGGCATGCTTAAGTTAGCTTGAACTCTTGGATGAAAAATGTATCAAGGCCTATAATCACATTCAAGCATATCAGTATCATCTTAGGAGGAGCTATAACAAGAAGGTTTGTCACCATCAGTTCAACGTTGGTGATTTGGTCCTGAAGGAAAACCAGTGTACCCAACAAGACAAAGAAAAGAATGGAAATTTTGAACCAAACTGGTTGGGTCCCTATGTTGTCACAAAAAAATATGGTTTTGGGGCATATAGGCTTGCAACACTTGAAGGAGAGCCCTTAGAGGATCCTATCAACATCATGCATCTAAATCAGTTCTATACCTGAGTTAGCTGGGTTATCCTACCTAGAAAAATAAAAAAAAAAGAAGTAAAATATCATCAAAAATACAAAAAAGTCAAAAAATCCAAAAATAGTAAAGAGAAATAATTCATCCTATGGTGAAAACCACCCTTGGTGGTGTCTTAGATAAGTACATTTGGTGAAAACCTGGCAACAGGTGCCATTCATAGAGGGCTTAATCATTATCTACCTTGTGTCCTAGTTGCTTTGTGTTTTCATCCATCCTATCCACATATCCTATCTTTACATCCTATTGATCCCCATCCTACCATCAACATCATGTCATCCATCACTTGGTATATTTTGATTGAGAATTGGATGATTCATATCAGCTATCCAAAATCCTAAGCTTTTTATTCCACATCCTGAGCTTGTCGTCATCTATACATCAATGCCATTTGGTCAGTCTTGTGTCCTCATCTAGGATCCTTCATCGTGTCGGTCACCACTAGGTCTCATCTCATATTTTTTCCCTTTTTTCAAACTAAATTGCCCCTGCGCTTTCACATAGGCAAGGCTAATCATTTGATCAGCCCTCAGGGCATTTGTTCGTCCAGTCTATCTTCCATCGAGGTCTCCATTGTCCTCTTTCTTCTTTTATCCATGGTTAGTCATTAGTCTTTTGTCCAACTACGTTGCCCCTGTGATTTCATGTAGGCAAGGTTAATCATTTGATCAGCCCTTGGGGCATTTGTTTGTCTAGTATTTTTCATCCATCAAGGTCTCCATTTTCCTCTTTCCATTTTTATCCATGTCCATTCATCAGTCTTTTATCGAACTACAAGGGCTCTACACTTTCACATAGGCAAGGCTAATCTTTGATCAGACCCCGAACCCCTAGGTCTATAGGGTGTGTTTTTCTTATGTGTCATGTCACCAAGTATGTCCCTATTCAGCTAGTACCTAACACAAAGGTCACTGGTATCATGAGGTTCAATCGGTTTCAAGTATCCTGAGTCATGTCGATCACCTAATCTATCCACCATCCTTTGTCTTAACAGGATGTATCCTTCCTAAATCAGACCACATCAATCCCATCCACCTTTTGATCCTATGGAAAAGGACATTTGAAATCTATTGTGATATTTTGATGCTTTTGACATTTGGTTTATCATTTGAGCTTCCTACTATACTTTGTTGAGGTCACCACGATCCATCATATCATGGTGTGCTTTGACATGTAAACATAGGGGCATATCTTGATATTTTGTTTGTTTTTGTCTTCTTGGTTGTCCCATGTAGTACCCACCAAGATCCCTATGGTCTTGTGTTATGTTGGGGAATCCTTTGTGTTTGTCGTTATATCAACATTAAGCCCGAAAAAAACCCTTGTAGTTTTGGGGTGTTGGGATACCCTTCTTGTTTGTTGTGTTTTTTTTATGCATTGAACACTAATCGGCCCTAGTTTTTTATACCCTAGAATTTGATGTCTTATGCCATAGAAAAAATCAGTGCTCCTAATATGGAAAAATGGCATTCAATCTGCATTTCATTTATCTTCCTATTGCATTGAATTTATCCCCATCCAATTGCTTTCCCTAGCCTATGGTTAGTGATTTTGGTTGTGCAATTTTTTTCCCTTCCACCCATTCTTCATGAAAGGATTCCTATGGTTTTTGACAGGTGCATTTTCACACCCATCATCATTCATTTCGCTATGTTATGTGATGCATTTCCATACCTATCATTGTTCATCTAGTTGCATTTGCATTATCATATCATATCACTATCATTTTCATCTTCATCTTAAGTCGTTTATATTAATAAAGATATGTTATTCTAAGCATATTAAGTTAATTTCATTGCATTATCATTTTCATCTTCATCTTAAGTTGTTTAGATTAATATAGATTTGTTATTCTAAGCATCCTAGGATTGTTGCATATCATTTCATTACCATTTGTATTATCATTTTCCATTGTTTGGAATTATTATTCTAAACATATTCATACATTTTCATCCATTATGTTGCACAACATAACATTATTCATTCATCCATATATAATCCATTATCGTATCATATTTCATATGCATACATCACATAATGATCACAATCACATTACCACCTTCATCATACACCGTTAGTAAAATGTCCATGGCATACATCATAAAATAATAAATCATATCATATCACATCCTACATCCATAATCATTAGGAATAAAGCATATAATCCATACCATCCACATAGACATAGAAATAAATCACCATAATCATATGCATACATCATAATCATCACAATCACATGAACATAATAAATATCCATCACATCACATAATAACCACATATCATTGCATCAATGTCCATCACATATCATATATATATCAAAAAATATATAGTGTCCATCATAGCCCATAATGAAAGATCATAAAATTCCATAATAAGTCCATGGTAAAACATAATAAATTCCACCCGTTAGGTCCATAAACATCCATCAAATAATGGTATAAGTGCAAAGCGCTAATTAGATAGTACAAAGACTACATCTCCTAAATGAATAATGAATACATGAATCAAAGAAGCAATATCTAAATCTATTCAAAGAATCTATAGCCTCTATCTCTATGTACTATGCATACAACTCTACACCAATCAAAAATCAAGATTCTGTCCCTCATCCTCCTCTACCACCCTCTTCTCCTCCTCTCCTCACCGACCCACTATTCTTTGCATCTTTCCTCTGGGGGGAGTCTGGCACTGATCCTCTACCTTAGGGAGGTGTCTCACCATAACTGATGTATCCTCATGTATGAGTGGCCCCTTGGGACAGTGTTGGCATCTATGGGATTGCTCAAACATATGGTGGCACTCTCCACGTTGGGTCTGGCACCTCTCTGAAATAAGCACCCATATAGTATCTAGCCTCTATCCTCGGATCAACCACCTTTGATGTCTGTGCTATGGTCAGGTCCCTCTCAATCTTGTATATGTCCCGTAGGCCACTAATGTGCCTCCTCTCCCTCTCCCATGCCTCTTGTGCCAAATACATCTAGTCTATCTATGCCTGCAGCTGGGCTATCCTCTATTCTCCTATATCACTCTCCCCCTAGAGTGCCTGCACTTGTCCCTCTGTTGTCTTCACCCTCTACAATAGCTCCCTGCATCCCCCATCATCTCCTCCACACACTCAGCTCTATCTTGAGCCTCATCTCACTCCCTTTGAGCATCATCTCTCTCCCTCCAGGCCTCATCTCTCTCTCTCTCTCTTTGCATTTCCTACACTCTCTAGGAGGCCTCATCTGCTAGGGCCCCGTAGTCCCCCTCTCCATAATCTGTAGCCTCTCCACCTACCCCTATAGTCGGTCCACCTCCCTCTACAACCTATCCTAGTCTACCTCAAACTCCCTCAATCTGTGCTTTTCTATCCATAGCCTAGCCTACTACATCTCTACATCCTCATCCCCTCCTCTCCTCTGTTTCTCCCCTCTCCTCCTCCTTTTCCTCCTTGCCAGTTCCCTCTCATCAATTGGCCTAAATCCCAGTGCTCCTACAATCGGATGCACTGTCGTCATCCTCCCTAGCCCATCTCCTCCCACCATGCAACATATCGTGTTATAGTATATGTGTCTATTGGCCCTCCTCTCCATGGGTACTAAATCAATGTCATCACCTCCCACATCTACCAAGAATAATCTGTTGTCACCTACTCTCCCCATAATGTTGTTGGCTGTCGGCTAATCCGTTAGAATCTTTGTGGTCCTACTGGTGTATCTTATTGTATGTCAAACTATCAGGTGACCCTTTGTAGTCTGTGCAGCTCTACAATAAAGGGGTCCCAACCAATCAAGTAGCAGACTGATAAAAATTACCCCATGTACCTCCTGTCATCCTCCCTCCACCCCTGGAAGCGTCATGCCAGGTACGGCCTCCAGGTGATATCCTCTAGCCTCAAATTGTCTATCCTCCATCTCCATCCCTCTAGGTTCCCCACATCTTGGTAATGTAATCTCCATCCATGCTCCATTCCCCACCATTAGGCTATAGGTAGTGTCTCATCCCATGTCCCAACAATAAGAATGTCTGGCCTGGCAACACTGATGTGATCCCAGGCCCACACCTGCAACAGTGTCACATGTGTGATGCTCAACGCTTGTTTGTAGTAGATGACATGCATATCCCTATATAGCTAGGCCAACACACACAACCATCATGAAAAATCCCCATCTCGCCTCTCCACAATGTGTCTGATAACCTTAATCATCTTGAGGCTGCATAACTATCCACTCCTATCTAGTAGTAAGATATCATTGATCATCCCACATAGGTACAATGGCAAGTTTATCATCTCTAACCGTAAACATGCATCCAAATCCAACTCCCTCCTCTAGATCAGTATCTCAATCATTCCAAACACAACCTATAGGCTCTCATCCATTGCCCTATTGTGAGTCTAGCTGACTAAGTGCCCTCATACAGGCAACCGCATAATCCTCCACACATCGTCCAATGTCACTGTTATCTCCCCTGTTGGGAGATGGAAGGTTGATGTCTCTAAGCTCCAACTCTCCATCAATGCAGTCAATAGTCCCTTGTGTGCTCTAATGTTGGGGTACCCCAACATGTGTAGTAGCCCCACTTGTGCTAGTGATCTATGATCATGGGCATTCATCGCCCGAACTATCACCTTGATTATTGTTGAGTGTCACTCACGTGTCCTTAGCCTCTCGAAATTTTGCATCCATGTAGACCATTCTGTTCGTTTCCTAATTTTTCATTCCCTTTTCTTCCATTTTTACTCTACCCTAATTTGGTGAATTTGCCTCTGTGTAAGGCAAGTTCGCCCATTTCCCCTCCCAATGCGTTCGCCTATCTAGCTAGCGTGTTTTCCCCTCTTTTGTCTTTTGGTGAATTCGCTTGTTTTCCAAGAAATTTCACCCCTTTCTTGTCCAAGCGTGAATTCACCTGTATTCTCCCTAGAGGTGATTTCACAATCACCCCTATGTCTTTTCCCTTGATGGGCGAATTCGCATTCGCCCGTTTCCCCAATGGGCAGATACTCATTTGCTCGTTTCCCATTTTGGGAAAATTCATATTCGCCTTTTCTAATTTTGGGCATTTTCTTAGTCACCCTTTCCTAGTTTTGGAGAATTCTCATTTTCCTATCTATTGACATTCCTGCCCCTACGTAACGTAGGATCACCCTTTTTGGGGAGAGGCGATTTCAAAATCACCCCTCCGCCAGCGTGCTCACCCCTACCCTAGTGTGCTCACCCTTGTGATGCATGAATTTTCCCCTTTCTTCGTCGGTCCCCCTGGATAGGACTATTTTCCTTGTAGGAAGGGTGAATCTGACCTTTCGTACCATGGTCGTACCCTAATCTACCCGCCCAAAAAATTCAAAATGTGCTTAAAATCTAAATCCAAATCACAAAGTGGGTTTTGAGGCCTACTTAGCGGGGTACCGCATACTTGTAGTAGAACTTCCACACCTTCTCACCTCGGTGGATCATCTTGTCATCCATGAATCCCTTGTCACCGCTCAATCTGTCAGCCATCCTCATCACTTTTCTCTCTCTCTCTCTCTTGTCTAGTCAGATGTCAAGTGTGCAAATGAGAATTAAGTGAATAGTAATTTTAAAAATTTACTATTTATATGATTTTCATTTTTTACCCTAATTATCCTTTAAATTTTTGGGTAATTTTTACCCTTTAATTAACCCTTAATTAATTCAATCACCCCTTTTCTTCTGAGGGTTGTCATTCACACCCCATGTGTCCATTTTCCTCCATTCAAAAGCCATTCTTCATGGTTTTTTGAGCTCTATCATGTGGTTCCCTCCCTTTCTTCATATCAAGAAGTCGCTCAAGGCCCCTTTTACTTCCCCATCCACCCTCTCGAGGGGGCATACCCTACCATTTTCCTCCATCTTTCCTTCATATTCATTTTCCCGTGATACTGAGGCATCACCTAACATTATGTTCTTCTATTGAGTCATATGTGTTTTATTTTTCTTCAAAACACTATTATTCTAATAATATTTTCAAGAGGGGAAAAATGTAGACACCTAAATTTGACCACCCCATATTGTCAAATTTACCTTTATATGCTTCCATCCCGCATCCTTCATCCATATTAATTAAATGACTCCTTATTTAATTAATATTTCCTCTCATCCTAATGTCCCCTAAGGTACTTAATAAAACAATTAAATACCTTTCCCCTTTCATCTCTAAATTAAATAAATACCCCAATTTATTTAATTTAGTCACTTTAGTTTTTTATGAATTAAATGAATTTTTAATTCATTATTCTCTTTCCTCATTTCACATCCTCCATAATTCTCTCTAATCCAAATTAATCTAATTAATTTGTGATTAGGATGTGCACACCCCTAATCATCATTACGGTCACATCCTCCATAATCTCCCGCTTGCCTCTAATCCTTCATTAGCCTACCTAACCCCATATTTGCACAACCTTAATCACATAATTAACCCAACCTAATCCCCATGCCATTTATGACATATGTCCTAAGTCAACCTTCATTAAATGTTTTCTCCATTTGGAGAAGGCAACCCCTTCCCCATGTTAATTTTTAATTCACATTTATTTAGCCAATGCATTTTAAGGAATTTTAAATTCCTTCTCCCATCCCCATGAGGATTTGTGAGGAATTTTTAACTGCTCACATGTCCTATCATGCATATGTGGACAAGGACCTCTTTTATGAGGATATCTTGTCAAAATCCCAAGGTACTATGTAGTACCTCCATGTCACTTCCACATAATTGCTTCATTTCCATCTCATCCGCCACATGTCAACTTGTGAGGACTTGTGAGTTATCAACTCACCCTACCCGTTGATCTCCTCCACCATGGATCAATCTTGACCCTCCATGTATTTAGAGGCCTTTCCCCTAAAAATGGTGGAATTTTCCCTCATTTTGCAAGAACACTAAGCAATTACACACTCTCAAGCAATCAACACTTAGCACTCAAGAATCCAAGCATCCTCCATTGTTGCAGCATTCTAGAGCTTTTATCTTGCATCCATTCAACTACCCACATCCACCATTACATTCATATTCACTTTAGCTTCATTGTGTACTAGGTTTCCTGCCATTTTGCTAAGAAGGAGCACACAAATCAACGATCAAAAGGTCCAACTAAAGGAACAATTCAAACAAGGTGAAAGTTTCTATTTTCTTGTGTTTTGTTTGAATTAGACTCAGGTCTAATCTCGAGTGTTTTGTTTGTGTTTTTAATATTTCCATAGTTTAGTTCTTGAATTTTAGTAGATTAAATTCACTTGCACACAAAATAATTTGTGGAGATATCAGGATGCACTTTTTGGGAAACTTAATCACTAGTTATATCTCCTAGTGAGATGATCAGGGAACTAGAAGAGTCACTGCGAGGTCAAACCACTCAAGAGACAATTGACCAAATGATGACCAAGAAGAAAAAGTTGTGGAATTTCCATGAGGAACTAGCAGGCTTCATCGATTTTCAAGAAAAGCTAGAGAGTTATAATTTTTCGCAAAGAATCAAGTTGAAATACCATCGATGTTGATGAGCCATAATAATGTCCAATTTCCTTATTGCAGTTACATGCTTTTATCTTATTTCTGCTAAACTCTAAAAGATATTACCAGACCTTTTTATATACTTTAATCATTTTAAGGCATTTGAAGTTCATATATGCTATAATAATAAGTGTGTGTATGAACTTTGTGTAGATACCAAAAATTGGTCTAGGCCTGCGAGTACACATTTCAACATAATTTTCTATAGTCCGTTGTCATGATTAAATAATGTTTATTATTTAATTACCTTTCTAACACATATTTCTTCTATTAATTAAATACCCCTTTTTAATTAATTCATTAATTCATTATTAATCTTTATTCAACTTAATTAATTAAATAAATCATATTTATTTAATTAGGTTGCAAACTAATTAATTCTTCCCCCTTTATCTATCAATTAAATAATCTATTATTTAATTCCCCCTTTATCATATTTTTGTAACTATAATTAAATATCTTTATTTAATTATTCATTTAACCCTTTTATCTATAATTAAATATTTATTATTTAATTATTCATATTTATCCTTTTCAAACAATCAAATTAAATAAATTACTTTATTTAATTAATTAAAGTCTTATTTTCGAATATTGAATTAAATTAACATTTAAGTCATTATTTAATTAATTATGTCACATTCTTCCATCATTCAGTTATCTCTTACATTCACTCACCTTTGGACTCGAGTTCTATTTTTAGTTCTCCAGTTATCTCTTGAGTTCAAACACCAGTTTAACTCTGAGAGAGAACTCTCCATCATAGCTAGTCGATTAACTAGTTCTAACTCATTTTGCATTCACATGCATTTAATCTCCAACTTCTAACTTTGGCTTTTGCATACAAAGTCTATTTGTTCTATTTTTGAAGATGAAGATTGGAACTCATGTTCTAACTCACGTTCTAAAATTAGTCTTTATCCTACAGTTGGACTCACGTTCTAACTCGTGTTCTATCTATCACATAACTCATTGCATGGCATTCATCAATCTAGTCCGTCGATCTCTCTTTCAATTTGAGCCGATAGTTGGAAAACCTACAATCTATAAAATGGCCTGTCACAATCATTATTCCTCCTCCCAAAATTATACACTTTTGAGAAGAGACTATTCTTTGATATTTTGCTTAGACATTCAACATAGCTATACTTGCATTCAAACATAGAAATCTGAGGGCAATTATACCAAAAAGGAAAAATGGAGAAGAGCAATGGAGTTAATTCGAAAGGGTGAATACATATTTAGTGAGATCAATTCAGTTTGTTAATTATTCATTATGTTTTCAATTTCGTTCTTTATTGTTTGATTTTAGATTAGTTTTGATTCAGATTAGGATTAACAATTATTCGTTCTAGTTGCAGATATTATCAACAAATTTATTCTAATGTTACATTTGGTGAACCCAACATGAAGCACACTTCAAATCCACACATCTTTCCATTTTTTTGTTTTCTATTTTTCATTTTTTGTAGGTTTTCCGTCCAGTGAACTGCATCTGTCAAAAACAGTGACGCATCTGTCATTACGAACTGCATCTGTCACGCCATAAACCGCATCCGCTTGTCAATCGTTGCATCTACGTATCAATGAATTCCCAAACTACATCAGGCACTCCATTAACCGCATCTGCCTGTCACCAGTCAAACCACATATGTGGCTCCAAAAGCCACATCTGGTTGGTAAAGAATTTTCTTTTATCGATTTCTGTGCATCCATATTTTTTAATTTTCGCTAATGTTTGGTTCAGTTGTGTCAAGGTGGAATAACAAGTGTTTGCAAGATGAAGCATATAAGACAATATAAAAATCAAAGACAAACAATGAACTACTGACAAATTTTGCATGCCGGACCTAATGCTTTTATCTTTTTACCAAGGTTTTTTGTTTGATAGATAGATAATCATCATGTGGATTAAAATGAACTTCTGTTTGGTAGTGTAAACAATCTCGTTTGGGCTTAATAATTTACCAGTGTTTTTCGTGTCTACACTGTTAGTTTAGAGCCCCACGATTTAGTAATCAAAGTATCCTCTCCCCTTGCACATTCATGCAATCTTGGGTGTAAGAGAAACAGTTACTGACTCTAGAATTTGGGCCTGTCTTGGTGGGAAAAAGTACTCACCCCAAGATGACTTAGACCGGTAGCATGCTAAAGCCAAGCGACTTCCAGCCGGTATACAAAAGTGGATTCTTGGGGAAACCCTAGGAATCACGCACACTAGCCTGACGAGATGGACATAAATGGACTCTTGCCGACATTGGATAGTGTCCCATGAACAAAATGCCCGAATTAAACACCTTGTTGTAGAGTTACCAAAATCCTATCTACTTGTTGGCGCAGCAGGGTCCGCCTTGTGAAGCCATCTTACAATCTTACAGTTTACGTGTAGAGTTGAAAGGTATGCCATGGGAGATTCATGGGTACTGTAGCTTGGCTGCCCCGTATAATTGAGTGCGGTGGAGGGGAGCCAGTGGGGTCAAGCTACTAATCATCCATCATAAATATGCGTAGCTAGAGAAATCCAAGTAAGAATTCAACAAATACTGTCCTAAAAGCCTAGGGTGTAAATGTTTTTCGAGTCTCAACAGTCCATTCATCAAAAAACTAAAAATACTTTGCATGCTATGTTTGCTGTTTGTTGTATTTTCCAAAATCTTGATCAAACAAACAAAGTCAGTCAAACAACTTTCAGGAAAAATTTCAACTGTCAGAAATAGAGTCGCATTTGTCAGTTTAATCACCACATCTGTATTAGAGAGTCACATCTGTTAGGGGAATAACCGCATCTGTCTGTCATAAATTTTTTGTTTTCACACTCTGAAAGTTTCAAGTTGCATCTGTCACATTCTGAGTCGCATGTGTGAACTTAAACCGCATCTGTCAATTTACGAACCTCAAGTGTCTATAAGGAAAATCAGGTTTACAGAGTCCAGAATAGGAAAACCGCAACTATTATAGGAAAGACTGCAACTGTTGGAAACACTTCATCTATCAGATTCTGAACCACAACTGTTAGGTGAACTGCATTTTCCTGTTAACAGAAAACATTCAAAACTACAAACTGAGTCTGAACATATCACTGCCATTTTCTTTTCTGTTCCTTAAGATCAACCTTGAACAAAAATTGTCAAAATTTTTCTCAAAAATCTTACATCCATTAGGTGTCATATACATCTTAGTTACCATCATTAAGTGTCATATATGTCTTAGTTACCATCATTAGGTGTCATATACATATTAATTATAGTAAACATCCTAGTCATAGTCATCTTAAGTTGCATGCAAATAGATACTCCCTAGGAAATTGCATATTACAAGATTAGATAACTTTCCATGTCTTTGGAAACATCCATATTCTGGTTTGTCATAGTCAGTCAACCTAGTTGCATGCATTTATCCCATAGGTAGGTAGGTTATAGCCGTTTTAGAACCATTTATCATCATAATCTTCTATAGATTTTTGCATAGTGTCTGTCCTACCATATGTCATCTTAGTGTACATCTTTTAGAAACCATTTTAGCTACATCATTTATCGTCAGAAAAATCCAAAAACATAGACATAGGTCATATCAGTTTTTAGGCATAGTCTGCATTACCCATTTTGAGCAACTTTTTCATTGTCAAAACAATGTCTAAAAAGAAACATAAAGCAATGATAGACCCTAATGAATTCATCAATCCATTCAGAAACCAACCATCAAGCAGTAAACAACCACACAAGTCTTTGCTAGAAAAACATGTCACAAGAGACACAAATGGTCAGATTTTCATAGAAGACATAGACATAGTAGTACAAGATCCTAAATTTGCATCCTTTATGGATGACTATTTGGAAAATGATCCCCAACGCTATCTAGCAAAACTGCTAGCAGAAGGTGCCAAACTACCCATAGGATTTGATATATGTACCTTGCAGACATATTCAACTCAACCATCTAAAACTGCAATGTCAACTATCTCTGTTCCATAAATTACCACAGCAATACCGACTGGTATACCAACTCAGACATTGTCAATTGTAAACACCACCCCTTTCAAAATCACACAAGGTTTACAATTTACTATGGGGGAAACTTTCTCCAACCCCTTTAGCACCAACACGACTGGTAGGAGAACCAAAGTTGGTAGAAATATACCTATACCAAGTCAGACAATTCAGACAGGAAGCATTCCTATTCCTAATTAGACAATTCAAATAGGAAGCATTCCTATACCAACTCAAACCATTCAGTCAGGGAATATCCCTATACCGAATCAGAATATTTTGATAGGATATATTCCCTCGCCCAATCACAACCCGTCACAAAACTTGGCATATCAAAACACCTACATTGATCCCAATTTCACAAACACCATGTCGCAAGTTGATGTCCTTCAAAACCAGATGCAAACACTTCAACAACAGATGGATAACATGTCTATGTCCGGAAAATGAACTATCTCAACACAAGACCTATGTCCATGTCCATGTGACAAAGCACTGTATATGACACCTTTCCCCCATAAATAAATTATACCAGTTTTGCCTAAGTATAATGGGAGAAAGAATCCTTTAGAACACATTAGAGAGTTCTCAACAACATGCATGGACATATCATATGACCCCACATACTTAATGAGACTATTTCCACGAACCCTTGTTGGGATAGGACGAGAAAGGTTTTCTAAATTACCATATGGTATATGATCTTGGGGTGAATTACCTAAAACGTTTGTTGAACATTTCAATTTTAACATAGACAATGAGGTAACAATTGCAACCTTGTGCACATGACACAAGAAGATGGTGAAACCTTCACCACTTTCTTCCAGAGATGGCAAAGTCTAGCTAGTAGATGCCCCATTGAAATACCGAAAAAACAAAAGGTCACCATATTCCTAGAGAACATCAACCCCAAATTGCGAAGTGATCTAAGGGTACACTATTGTACTTCATTCTCAGACTTATTACAAAAGGGAATCATCCTTGAGAAAGGCCTTACAGACAAAGGTGAAATGAAGGCACCAGGCAAGAACCCCATTGCCCAAAATCAAAATGCGCCAAATGATAGAAGGCAATTCTGGTCTAGGAACAAGAATGTTACAAATGATGGCATTGTTGATGCTAAAAACATACATACCAGACTAGTTATCACACTTAGAGGGTAAACCTCCAATCAAGACATGACAAATAGTCCAGATCAACAAGCTAACTATGTCCAAAATTCACAACAACAAAGACCGCAACAAAGGAGATTTCCTACACGTGAATTTACACCTTTAGGACAACCAATTGAGGTTATTTACAAAGAGTTGATTAAACACAATATCATCAAACCTTATGAACCAAGGGAGTATGATCCGGGATAGTTTAAACCTTCTTGGTGGGATGACAAAGCCCATTGTGAATATCATCAAACCAAAGGGCACAACCTCCAACAATGTCGTCAACTCAAGAACATAATACAAGACTTTGTTGAGAATGGAAACATAGAGGTTGGTGGCTAGAAAAACACTAAGAACAGTGATCATAAGGTCTTCAAGGACCCATTACATGACCACACAAAAGGAAAAGCCTCCAATTTGGGACCTAAGACCGATCCATCAGCCAATTACGCAAACACCAACTATGACTATGGAAAAGGAAAGATCGTATATAGCCTCTATGCAGCAAATGAGCATGTCGATACCTTCACCATTAAGAAGCATTTGGAATGTAGTGTAAACACACGAAGAACTAAGATCACTATTGTAGGTCCTTCTTCTGAACCATCTACGCAACCTTCCAAGTTCAAGTACAATCTTCTTAATCAATTGAGTAAAACCCCCGCATAAATATCTATCTTGGAATTTTTGACCTTATCACCTAGACATCGAACCATCCTTGACAAAGCTCTATAGAATACAACCATTCCTATAGATTTAGATGTTAATCATTTCGAAGAGATGGTGGGATATTTAACCAATTCGTATCATGCCACCTTTTCCCAACAGGATTACTCAACTGAAAAGTCAGATCATAAGGACCCCTTACATCTTGAAGTCTTAGTCCATTAAACCAGAGTCAGACAAGTCTTGGTAGATGGAGGAGCAGGTTTGAACCTATGTACCCTTAAATTGGTTAAGGCATTAGGATTCTCAGAAGATTTTGTAGATACCTCTAAGAGTATAGTCATCAAGGCTTACGATGATGAGGAAAGATTGTCCAAAGGAGTTGTCACACTCCCTATCCGAATTGGCCCAATAATCATGAACACTAGCTTCCAAGTCTTGGATCTCACCCTCCCATACAACTTGTTGTTAGGTAGACCTTGGATACACTCGATGAAGGCTATACCTTCAACATACCACCAATGTCTCAAATTCCCCTATAATGGCACAGAGATCACCATTGATGGTGATCCAAATCCTTTTCGGTGTTGTACAAGCCTAAAGGAAATTCCACAATGACAAGTGCCAGTTAACCAAGAAGCTTCTTCATCCACTTTATCCCAATACATTGACCCCTCACATCTCACTAAGTCCCTTTCATTCAAACCACCATCATCCACTCCAAAACTCAAGATCCAAGACAAGGGCTGTGGCGAATACAAAATAAAGGCATCATACTGTGTTAGTGAACTGATTCCACCTAAGGCATATGGCCTACCCATGGCGGATAGAAGATAGTCAATGGTCACATTTCATGTTCCCCCTACAATGACATTAACCAAATGGGGAGAGTTAAGCGAAGAAATTCTGGATCAAGGTGATTCTTGGTTGTATCAGGAAGAACATGAATATCCCTCCCTATCTATTCAAATAGCCAAGGACCAGTACGGGAAAGGTTTTAAAATAATGCAAAAGGAAGGCTATGACAGGCATAGTGGGTTAGGTCTATATCAGAATGGAAGGACATAATGAATTACTATCTACCCACGACTGAAATATCTAGGGCTAGGGTGTCAACCGCTTAGAATCGGGTTTCTTGGTACTTCGTTATCATTTCAAGAGGAAGTGAATGATTACGCAGACATCGAGACATCGCATGAACCACTTCCCCCAATTTGCGACAAAACCCTAGTTTACGAAAAACCACCAGTTTTCTATGAATCCCCTTACTCAAGTGATGGTGAGTGGGAGTCCCTTTCATCTACTAGTACTATGAACATAGATGCCTTATTTGGAGAATTGGACCTCAACGTGAAACCTGAACCAAAATTATCTAGTCCTCGTCCTAAGAAGTACTTGTCCAAAAAAGAATGGCAAGAGAACTATTATTGAAAAACCCTTGACCATGCGTCTTGGGCACCTAAAAACCCATCTTCTTACCAATCTGCCCTTATTATGGTCCCACATTAGAGTTTACCTACCCGTAGGGAAAAGACCAAGCAGGAGTTAGTCCAAAGCTTCTGCGACCATGTCAACCACTCTATATTAACCTTGACAACAGATACCTTTAAAAACTCTGATGATGACATGCCCCTTATATATCCTAAATTCATTGACTGGGATCAACAAGGTACACCTATCATAGATACATTCGAGAACGATGAAGCAATTGCTGAGTTCACGGGACTTAGAGAAGGCATACCAAGAGGGGACCATAAAGCAGGTTTTAGCATAGACTTGGATGATAAGGCATACTTTGGGGAGTCTATTTACACCTCTAGTCGCAAAAATGAGAATGAAAAGAAAAATGACAATAAAAAGAAAAATGATGAGTCCCTAGGTGAAAACCGAAAGGCGCCTTTGGACGAAGAAAAAGTCAAAATAAAGGACGTATCCGAGGGAAAAAACCTCTTAGAGGCACCCAAGGATAGAGTTTTAAATATTCTCCCCATTGAACAGGAAAAGTCATCGATGTTAGTGGAAGAATCTGTTGAAGTCAACATAGGTACATAAGAGAATCCTAGGAAGGTCTATTTTGCAGCTTCTTTAATAGAGACAAAAAAATCTGAGTTTAAGGACTTCTTCCAAAAGAGACAGATAAACTTTGCATGGTCGTATGCTGATATGCCGGGGCTGGATCCAGATCTAATATTGCACCATTTACCTCTACATCTTGGTATTAAGCCAGTCAAGCAGAAGTTGAGGAAGATGCATCCACAAATTGCTCTATTGGTCAAGGTAGAACTTAAGAAACTTTTGGATGTAGGATTCATAAGGACAATAGACTATGTGTATTGGATATCAAATCTTGTACCAGTGACTAAGCCAACTGGGGGCATTCGTATTTACACTGACTTTAGAGACATCAACAAGGCATGTCCTAAAGATGACTTCCCATTGCCAAATATCGACATGATAGTAGACCTTACTGCAGGATATGAGATGCTATCCCTCATGGATGGTTTCTCTGGATATAACCAGATTAAAACCGCACCTGAAGACTAGCATAAAACGGCTTTTACGTGTCCATGGGGCACATATTGTTGGAATGTTATGCCGTTTGGCCTTAAGAATGCAGGAGCTACCTATCAGCGGGCCATGACCACAATTTTCCATGAATTTGTACATACTTTCATGGAACATTATGTAGATGACATCATAGCAAAATTAGAAACAAGGGAAAATCATTTGAAAGTCTTAGACAAGATATTCCAAAGGCTGGAGAATTACAATGTCAGGCTAAATCCAAAGAAGTGTGTCTTTGGAGTCGAATCAGGGAAACTGTTAGGGTATATCATCTCTCATAGAGGCATTGAAGTAGATCCAGAGAAGGTAAGATCCATCATAGAAATGCCTCCTCGAGTTAGCATTGGTCAACTCAGAACCTTACAAGGGAGATTACAGTCAATTAGACATTTCATAGTACAATTGGCAGATAAAATACATCCATTTCAGCATCTACTCAAGAAAGGAGTGCCATTTGTATGGACCCTTAAATGTCAAGAGGCCTTCCAGAAAATCAAGGACTATTTGCTTACTCCACCAGTCTTAATGCCACCTATAGAGGGAAAACCATTGATATTATACATCTTAGCAACTCAGTCGGCATTAGGGGCTCTTCTCGCACAAAAAGACGATCAAGGTCATGAGAGAGCGGTCTATTATATTAGTCGTACCTTAGTGGGCTATGAATTGAATTACAACAACATAGAACATGCCTATCTTGCAATAGTTTTTGCTACCCAAAAACTTTGGGACTACATGCTCAATCGACAAACAAGGTTAATTGAAAAGATTGATCCACCTAAATACCTCCTAAGTAAGGCAGCTTTAACAGGCTGATTGGCTAAATGGGTCATGATACTTAGCGAGTATGACATTCAGTATGTCGAAAGGAAGGATATAAAAAGACAGGTGATTGCAAATCAACTAGCTGATGCACCTATAAAGGCAGACCATCCATTAGTGGCAAATTTTCTAGATGAATTTCTCTTCAACATTGTCATTAAAATAGAATGGAAACTGTACTTTGATGGGTCACACACAAATCGTGGTTCAGGAGCTGGTATCTTATTTGTCACACCTCAAGGTGATACCATTCCCAAATCATTCAGGATTGCATTTCCTTGTACCAACAATATAGCAAAATATGAAGCTCTAGTGATAGGGTTGAAAATGGCAATTCAATGGACAATTAAGAGCCTACATGTTTTTGGCGACTCTCAACTTGTAATCCGATAGGTAAATGATGACTACAAGACTAAGGATGAGAAGCTTGCACCATACAAGCAGATGGCAAATAGTTTTAAACAGTATTTCAAAGACATAACTTTTGAACAAATACAACGTATCCAGAATAGAGCTGCAGATGCAATGGCAACTGTGGGTTCCTTGTTGGATATTCTAAGTAACGTGCCTAAGTTCGAGTTCTTGGTTGAATAGCTTTTGGTTCCCGCTTATGATGTCCCCGATATGGCGATAGTGTGTACCATTGTTGGTCCTACGTCTCCTTGGTATAAAGACATATTTGATTACCTCACTGACCAAACCCTACCTCAAGACTTGTCTAATAACCAACGTCGAACATTCATCCAAAAGTCAGCTAAGTACACCATCATCGGAGAAACCCTATATAGACACACCTTAGATAACACCCATATGAGATGTCTCGATGCTGAAGAAGCACAAACAACTTTGCGAGCGGTACACGAGGGTATATGCGGATCTCATTCGAGTAGTCCTACTCTAGCCCTTAAGATTATGAGACTAGGTTACTATTGGCCTACAATGGAGAAAGATTCATACGTCTTTGTAAAGAAGTGTAGACAATGTCAAATACATGGAGACTTGATAAGAGCGCCAGTGCAAGAGCTTCGTCCAATTACTTCACCATGGCCCTTTTCCCAATGGGGACTTGACCTCATAGGTAAGATACACCCTCCATCCTCCAATGGCCATAAATTCATCATCACCACCATAGAATACTTCACCAAATGGATTGAACCTATTCCCATGACATACATAACTGGCACACAAATATCTAAGTTTATCCTAAACTATATCATTTGTCGGTATGGTGTACCACAATCCATAATCACAGACAATGGCCGCCCATTCAAGAACCAAGAAGTATGCCATTTATGTGAATAATTCCACATCAAACACCATTTCTCCACTCCATATTACCCGCAAGGTAATGGCCAAGCTGAGGCATCTAATAAGAATATTGTTAGAATCCTTAAGAAGACTGTCAATGATGCTGGCCATGATTGGCACCTATAGCTTAATCCTGCCTTATGGGCTTATCGCACAAGCATCTGTACTCCCACCGGCGCCACTCCATTTTCCCTCGTATGCGGGTCTGAAGCTATCTTACCTATCAAGGTTGAAATACCTTCTCTACGGGTATCCTTGAAGGGTCATGTTGACAATGAAGAGTACCGTGTCTCAAGGTTACAAGAGCTAGAATTATTGGATGAACGAAGACATAAAGCATTAGATCATTTGCAAGCATATCAGAATCATCTTCGTCATAGTTACAATAGGAAGGTTCTCAATAGACATTTTGACATTGGTGACCTAGTATTAATGGAGAATCCTAAGAACCAAGCTGAAAGAGAAAAACTAGGTAAGTTCGAGCCTAACTGGTTGGGGCCCTATATAGTCACAGAAGCCTTTGGATCAGGAGCGTACCAACTCTCTACTCCTGAAGGCGAGCCGCTTATGTCACCTATCAACAGTCTACATCTAAAGAGGTTCTATGCTTAGCTTTTGGGTCTGTATCTTAATCTTGAAAATACAAAAAAAAAAAAATTCAAAAAACAAAAAAATGGTTACCTTGATGAAAACCTGGCAAACAGGCATCTTTGTAACACCACAAATTTTTTTTGAGAAAATAAAAAAAAAAAGAAAAGAGAAATAAATCCGTCCAATAGTGAAAACCACTTCGGTGGTGCTATGGATAAGTACTATGGTGAAAACCTGGCAAATAGGTGCCATGTGTAGTCAAGCTCGCTCTTCCATCTACCATCATTCTAATCAGACTTTTTCATCATCATTCATAATAAATGGTTGTCTTATCCATTCCTTGAAATGATTGACATCTAGCGTCCATTCCATCACATTACCCACTCCATCTTCCAAATCTTATTCTCGACTGGGGGCAAATCCTTGTTCTATGCCCTAACACCTTGTACATAACGTCACATCATCGAAAATGTCCTGAAAAATACCAAAAACATTAGAAAACTTCAAAAATCCAAAAAAATTGAAAAAATGTCAGAAAATCCCAAAAACAGTGTCAAGTCAGTCATGTCTAGTCAATCATGTCAAGTCAGTCATGTCTAGTCATTATGTCAAGTCAGTCATGTTAAGTCAGTCATAGACATAGTTGAACTATGTTGCCTCTGTGACTAGGACGTAGGCGAGGCCATCAATCGATGTGCCCCCGAGGCATTAGGTCTATCAGTCTAGGTTTGTCATGTATCACACACATTAAATCATGACTCTTTGTACATACAAGGTCATTGGTAGTGTCGAACTATGAGGTCTCTGCGTGTACAACGTAGGCAAGGCTAATCAATTGATGAGCTCCCGAGACCAAACTAGGTCAGTCCAATAGGGTTCATTCACAATCATTATCACACAAGTTGCATATCATAGTTTAGGCTATCATCTCATGTCAAACATTGTGTACACACACACAGTTTATTAGTCAAGGAATCAAAACAAGTCAAGCAACAACAAGGCAAAACATCTCAAATAGTTATCAAGTCAATATCAAACACATTGTCAAAGCTATCAACTTATGTCTTAGCAAGATATGTCTTTCTTGTCAATAGACGTCATCAAATTGTCATAGTCTCATGTGGCTTGTCACTTCAATGTCATTAGACTCCAATGTCTTATACGACACATGTCTTTCTAAAACCAGGCTTTGTCATGCCTTATACAGAAGTCACCAAGTCGAAACCAGACTCAACGTCTTATGCGGTATGTGTCATTCTCTCACATTACGCTATGTCAAACATCAACATCAAACAATCCCACAAGATCAAGTTTTGGCGAATACATTTATTTGGCTTTATGACTTTATATCTTATTTTGTCTTATCTTTTTATCGATTTGTGCAAGATCCTATTACTAGCTTTCTCGAGGATGTTCCTTGAAGGATTTAGAGAAGCAACAATGTTTCAGGACTCTTTTTCTTTGACTGCTGTCTGTCAACTGTCTTTTTAACATTGGTTTTTGAGTCATGTTACTAGTTTCCTCAAGGATGTCCCATCAAGGATTTAGAGGAGCAATGACATCTCATGACCCATCTTTTATTTGTCTGATGTCTGTCGTTTGTCTCGACTAAACGACTGGGGCATCTTGTCCTTAGTTTGAGTTAAGACACTCCTTGTCTACGACTGTCTATTTTTCATAGGTGGATAACTTTGAACACTATGGCCTATTTCATATCATAGTGTGTACTATCCATCTATGTCATGTCCCACCCAATGATGATAACAAGCAAGTATAGTGTATTTGGCAATATATCGAAGATTATATATTTTTCTCAATCAATCAATTTTCATTCTATCATTTTCTCCGTCAATCACACTTTAATTATTTCTTATTAACATTCTGAATTAATTTCATCCTAACATTTCTCTTCTTTGACATAAAGATAAGGTCCTGTGACACAATAACAACATTAGATCATTTGCATTATCATACATTTCACATAGTTGCATTGGATTTCACATCATTGCATTTCACATCATTACATAATAGGAATTGCATCATCATATAAGGTAAACATTGCATGTACATATTATCACACATATAAATAAGCATCATATAGATCATTGCATTCATTATCATAAGTAAATAGAATCATCCATAACATCATTGTAAAATTTATAACTCATAAACAAATAGAAACAATTCATTCATAACACATGTATATCCATCACATAGAATTGCATATCATGTAGAAGCCGGAAAAATCATATATATATATATATATATCGCTCAAAAAGTGTGTCACAGTACAATGTCTGAATGCATCAATAAATAAAACATGAGCTCGTAGGCTCTCTGATCAAAATACAATTGTCTACATAAGTCCCTATCATCGTGTCCTACTACCCCTGTTGTCACATGGTGATGGTGGTGGGAAAACAGTCAAAGGTAGCCTTTGTGAGGTGAAAGGCCTATCATATGGACCTATCCTCAGTGGTCCTACCACACCCTCAGTACTCTATGTCCTCTGACTCCGAGTATGACTCCTGCCCTGACTCCGCACCTCTAAAAATGTAGGAGCTCATCTATCTGTAGGCACTGTTGCCTCATAAAGATCTCTATAGTACATAGCTCTCTCCACCACTTTGATCAACTCTCGTACCATGCCATCAAATGAGGATCCACTACAAAGGCGTCTAACCTCTTTGAACTGCTGCTCTATCTCCTATCTCTGAGCAATTGCCTGATCTCTCTCCATCAGAGCACTGTCCCTCTCTGCACAAATACTGTCTCTCTCTCTGTGGGCACTATCTCTCTCTAGCCTCATCGCATCAAACTCTACTATCATCACTCCGAGTCTCTCCTCTAAAACCTCCTTATCACCATCCCTAGGAGCATCCTCCTCCCATCTCCCCTCCACTATCCGATCTCTGAGCTGTCTCTATTGCTCCTCCATCAGTGCCTCCTCCTCAACATCCTCCTCTATATCATCCTCTCCATATCCTGCCAAAATCCCTATAGGGTCCAAATCCATCTTTGCATCTAGATCCTCTACAACGTCCTCTAGTCCAACATCCACATCTACATGCTCCTCAACCACTACCTCCACTGCAGCATGCTCACCCCTAGCCTGTACATCCACTCCCCCTCTGATGTCCACCATCGGTACATCAACTGCTATTGCCTCCTCAATAGGTGCATGTCCCCCTCTCCATCCTCTCCATCCTCATCTCCCACCTCTACCACCATCTCTACCACCAAATCTACCCACTCTGGCACCTCCACCTCTCCATCGTCCTCTCATCCCTATGCCTCATCTCTTGATTGGTGCTGGAAAATCTGTATTTGTATAGGGAATCGGGCGATGCACTGCCCACCATGCATCATATGCAGCTATCATCCCTGGATCTGCTAATCCATCTCTTCATCCCCACTGTACTGGCTGCAACGCCTGTATGTCTACCTCAGTTGTGGTAACTGGTATCATGGGTCCCCACCATGGAACCTCTCTGGATGAATGAACAAAATCTGCTCTGCTCAAAGGCACATCCTGAACCTCTCCAAACTGTCTCAGAACTCTGTCTGGCAAGTGTCACTCAATGATGTGAAGACTAGAAATAGTCCTCCTAATAAGGTACTGTGTCTGTCTGCAGAATGCAAAATGTATATCATCATCCACCCATGCCTCACAATCCATGTAAGGTCTCCATATAAATTGGTCAAGTTTATCCAATGCATGTCTCCAGTATCCTGTGTCTCCAACATGTGTCTACATAATCTATCCAGTATATTGGAACACATATGGATGTCTCTCCTCTCGCTCTACTATCACTGGAGGACGGAATACAACTATCCTCTCAAAACCCCATATCATCAACAGTGTCGTCCCACAACTCAATGACTGTGCATCTCTGTAAGCAATGTCATGTAGGTGAAAATACAACATCTTGAGTAGACATGGACCCCATGCATATCTCGTCTCACTCTCCAATATCCCAACCAACATAGCTCCCCATCCCACTGGAAGGCCATGACCTCATCTATCCGGAAGCACAATCCTGCCAATCAATGTACATAGGATGCAATCAATCCTCTCGTATTTGTCTGCTAACACTGGCCATCTAATCTTGTAGTGCTCATTGCCGTGCCTACTGATGTCATTAACCTGATAGAACCGTGCCAACTCAGTCAACCCTTGTTGTGGATCATATGTAACCCGCTCCCCTCTAATAGGAAGTCTCAATATCCTGTACAAATCCTCTAATGTGACAGTGGCCTCCCCAGTAGACAAATGAAATGATGATGTCTCAGAATGCCATCGCTTGCACAATGTAGTCAACATCCCCCTATTCGCCTGAATGGCAGGCATAGATAAGCAGTGACGTAGACCTACAACCCATAGCAATCAAATCTTTGCAGAAGTCAAATTCTCTCTCAGATCAAACGTATCTGGTCGAGACTCTCGCGTATAAATCGGATCTAAAATCACCTGCATTTAAACCATGATGTTAGAAATTTTTTAAGTTTTACTTTGAATTTTTTTTCAAAAAATTTACCAGCCTAATGCGGTGCACATTAATAGATGTGGTGCATTTTTTCAAATGCGTTGCACAAATCCTCAGATACGGTGCATATTACATATGCGTCGCATATTTCCCACACCCTTGTTCTAATTCTGCACATGCAGTTCACTAAACCACATGTGGTCATTTGTTGCAAATGTGTTGCCGTTTCCTTAACCTATCCATTTTAACACATGCGGTGCATTTTAACACATGCGGTGCATTTTCCTAGCGTGCATTTCTACTACATATGCGGTCCCAAATGCATATGCAGTTCACGACCACACATGCATCTAACCCCCATACAGATGCGTTGCATGTATACATATGCGGTGCACCAAACTTCAAATGCGTTCATTCCCCTTAATCCCATTCTACCCTACGCGTGAATATGTATATGCATCGTTTAGTAGTCCGATGTGGCGATTACGATGGCATATGTGTTGTTCACAATGAACCGCATTTGCTTAATGCATTTTCTAAGCCTCAAAAAATGTGTAAAAATTAAATTTCAAGCTCTTGTTTTCGCGTACATACTGGTGGTCTTGCATCGGCTGGCCGTTGGAAGGTCTGGATCCGATATCCTCTATGCCTGGTGTACAGAATAGGCACCATTTCGTCTATCAGTTAGAGCAAATTCTCAAGTTTTTCTTATCCTCCGGGCGCAAATGGATTCATTTTAGCCCTAATTTCTATTTATAGGAGGATTTCAAATGGCATTTTCTCAGCCCTAATCTATTGGCCACGTAATCTTTCCACTTCTAACGACCCGTATTCGTCCGTCTTAACTCCGATTTCAATTCCGTACTCCATAGCATTTCTGACTATCAAATTGACTTATCGGGAATATTTCCTGATTTTTTTGAATGTTTCATTATTTAATTAATTATGTCACATTCTTCCATCATTCAGTTATCTCTTACATTCACTCATCTTTGGACTCGAGTTCTATTTTTAGTTCTCCAGTTATCTCTTGAGTTTAAACACCAGTTTAACTCTGAGAGAGAACTCTCTATCACAACTAGTTGATAACTAGTTCTAACTCATTTTGCATTCACATGCATTTAATCTCCAACTTCTAACTTTGGCTTTTGCATACAAAGTCTATTTCTTCTATTTTTGAAGATGAAGATTGGAACTCATGCTCTAACTCACGTTCTAAAATTAGTCTTTATCCTACAATTGGACTCACGTTCTAACTCGCATTCTATCTATCACATAACTCATTGCATGGCATTCATCAATCTAGTCCGTCGATCTCTCTTTCAATCTAAGCCGATCGTTCGAAAACCTACAATCTATAAAATGGCCTGTCACAATCATTATTCCTCCTCCCGAAATTATACACTTTTGAGAAGAGACTATTCTTTGATATTTTGCTTAGACATTCAACATAGCTATACTTGCATTCAAACACAGAAATCTGAGGGCAAGAATACCAAAAAGGAAAAATGGAGAAGAGCAATGGAGTTAATTCGAAAGGGTGAATACATATTCGGTTAGATCAATTTAGTTTGTTAATTATTCATTATGTTTTCAATTTCGTTCTTTATTATTTGAGTTTAGATTAGTTCTGATTTAGATTAGGATTAACAATTGTTCATTCTAGTTGCAGATCTTATCAATAGATTTATTCTAATGTTACACTTTGAATGTTTGTGATTTTGGTATACTTTTTAGCAATGAAAATGCCTTAAGGAAGTAAGGACTAACCCTTGCAGTGTAGAATCTATCAACACACGACAAAAAAATTCTCAACCTATAGTAGAAGGATGACAGTTTGATATAGAGAAAGGAGTTAATTTTATACAACACAATCACGCTTTTAGAAAAGATGAAGGCGATAATTTAAGGGCAAGATCATGGATGGCCAAGTGTCACTACATCTTTTAATAAGTTATTAAAGAGAAAGGAGTTTGTTCTAATAAGGAATAGGAATTATAACAGGAATTTCTCTGTTAAGGCACATTTTCAGTTTATAATAGTTATCTTGATTAAGTGCATAGTTCTTATTCAATCTCTGCACTCTTGTTTTGTTAGTTATTATTTTTTAGAAAAACCTAGTCCTCTTCCTATTTGTATGGGAGAGTTAACATTTTCTTTTAATTTTTTTTATACTTCATGAATAAATGGACTCTTGTAGACCCTATATAGCAGGGTACCTTGGTGAGAAGGACAAGGAGATCTTGCATATATTAGAATGAATAAGATTTTATGTTAGATTCTACTCAAAAGCTCTATGTATGATTGAAATATAATAAAGAGAAGCTATTATGGTATCATGTTTTCCTAAGTGAGTAATTGAATAATATTTTGTGGATGCAATGACTCAAGAAAGGGCTACTTGAGGTTGTAACATGGTTAGGTAATATGACCAAATGCAATTGAAATTTACTAAGATAATAAGTAATTGATTATACTATACCATATTCAATGAGATTGTTCATAATTACTAAACAAGATCCAATTGAAACATGAAATATCAAAGTAATAAAATTGAAAACCTAATTAGAAAATGCAAACATCAATCCCATTGGAGGATTAGTACTGGAGTTGATGTGGAATGTTCAACTTGAACCTAATCCATGGTTGATGATGCAAAATCCTCAAAGGTTGATGATAATGATGATTCACAAATGTAATTGGCTTAAGGATGAGTATGAAAATGAGTAGAATTTGGTTACATGAATGCTTGTGAATCCATTATTATATAAAATGAGGAGTATTTATAGACTTTTGGAATGAATTAATGGTTGATATTGAATTATCTAATCAATGAATGAAATTAAAGGAGAGAAGATGGAATGGACCAAAGATCAAATCATGGGTTGATAACGCCTAATGACATGGATCAATGAATTTAATCAAAGGTCCAAATTGCTTGAAACAATAGTAAAATCCCTTAATTTTAGGAGCATGTGGGAAATATTTTCATGTGGAGGGAAACATTTGAATTTGAAAAGGGAATATTCCATGAGAATATTCTTTGAATGATTGGACGAAATTAACCAATTAAATTTTTTAGAAATTACTTAATTGTGCAAGTGGAAGGAATTAAAGATTTTAATTAAACAATTAGGAATTATTTAATCAAAGAGAGGAAAATTTCATTTAATTAAATAATTTGTATTATTTAATCAAAAGAGAGGAAAATTACTGTGAAGGTGGTAAATTAATCAATTAATATTAATTATTTGATTAATAGGAGAAAATAGTGAATTTAATTAAACAGTTAACATTATTTAATTAAATAGATGAAATAGGTGAATTAGGAGAGAAATGGTGTTAATATGTGAAATCTCGGTGTGTGATATGCTCAGGACATTTTTAAGTCTCTAAGAGGTACTGCAAGGCCACATTAGTTATTTGATAAATTAGATTATGCACTGCAAGTTTAACTTGTAGTTTTCAATTTAATCTATTATGAATGTTGTGTTGTAAATTTTGAATTGGAAATCTTTAGTTTATATTAATACGTTCAATACTCCGAAAGGTTATTCAAATTAGGACATGTTGCAGCATAAATAATTATTAAGTTACAATCATAAGTGATAAGTACATGTAGCAATTAAATAGTTATTAGTATCCACTTACAGGTATGTGCAAGATCATCATGGGAAAAATAGGCCCTTAAGTGGCATTAAAATCTAGAAAATCAGAGTTAGGCAACTTGACGTAAAAAATTGAATAAGTTATCTATATTATTACAAAAATATGTAAGAATAGAATCTGTAGAAAATTGAATGTAGTTTCTAAACTACTAGGTTTATCTTATTTTTTAAAATCTATTTGGTGAAAATTTGAAATTTCAATGTTGGAGTACTTATATTTCAAAGGAAAAATAAGAAGTAGGTGTCTGTTTGACCACCCTAACCACAATAAAATGATAATATTTTTTATAATATTTTAGATATAAGTAGAGGACTCATTTCTCGATGTGATGCATATTTTTTTGTAATTTTTTTCCAAGTAAATAATTAATTATGAATTTTTTATT
The DNA here is from genome assembly GCA_007115665.2 of Sequoiadendron giganteum. Taxonomy (NCBI): domain Eukaryota; kingdom Viridiplantae; phylum Streptophyta; class Pinopsida; order Cupressales; family Cupressaceae; genus Sequoiadendron; species Sequoiadendron giganteum. The sequence continues at coordinate 316,781,010 of CM021110.1, forward strand.
ACAACTTTTAAAAAATATAAAAAATCCTATGTCTGATCACCTTAACTTGTTCAAAACTTCATGAAATTCATTTTTTTTCCAAATCATATAGTATGCAAAGCATAGAATGTTACACATGTTTCAGATTCAAAAAATGTGATACCGTTTGAAATCTATAGATGTTTTCAATCAGGACATTAGTCATAATTCAAATAGAAAATGAATAATAATTATTTATTAAATTCAAAGTAAAACATAATTTATATTGGTGGAAAGCTGAGAATATACTTTAAAAACCCTTTTCGTTTCATCAATTTTGGGTTAAAAAAAATTCATCAGCCACATGGGCCATTATATCACTTACATATCGCCACTTTTTGTGTAACGCCCCACCATGCAACCCTAGAGGAAGTTGCATTTAACTACTTAAACAGAATAATTTTTTTTTAAAAGGTATAATTAATAAGTAAGTTCGCTAACTAATGCCAACAACCTCTAAGGTTACGAGATAGAGGTTATATAGAACCTCAACAAAAAACATGATTTAAACCATGTCATTTATTTAATTAATAATTTAATCACATACATTCCAAAATATAATTACATCAAGCATAAAGATAACTTTCAATTTCATTAATCCGTAAATAACAATAAGATTACAACTCTCATTCCCTGAATGAGGCAAGTCCAATAACATAATGAGATTACAATAGCAACTTCCACCTCAATAACAACTGAGGGGTACAATAATACAAGTTCAACTGAAAAGAAATAAAGCAAGAACTAATACTGAAACCAACGAGCTCTCCAACTAGAAGTCTCATCCACACGAACATGAATAAAGAACCCAACGGATTAAGGTGCACGCCACCCAACCAAGTGGAACCCAAAGGCCCGCCCCTCGTGCTAGGAGATAGTAACCAGTAATCCTAGCCAAGACCATCTACCTCTAGACACAAGCTAACACAAGACTGAACCATACTGAAACAACCAATCACATGAACCACACAAGTACATCCCAAGGTACAACTCAAGTACAACTCAAATACCATGAAGTACAACACAAGTACAACTCTACAAGGTCACATTACTTTTAGAAATAAAGTAGATTAAGTATGTTATGAGAACCATACACATAAAATCAAATACCAAACATGGTCACATCAGGTATGTTACAGAAACCATACCCACAATAAACAAGTACCAACTATGGTCACACAAAGTGCCATCACACAACACATCATGAGTTACCCACTGTGGATCGTCAAGATGGTGACCTCAACTGATCCTCAACACTCATACATACTAAGGCAGAAACAATTACCAGTTGTTGTCCTAGATAGAGTGTCATCACACAACTCATCATGAGTTACCCACGGCGATTCTTCCTAGGCTCTGACCCCCACAAGAAAAGGTTATCTTGGTGACCTTTACCGAATCTCGGCCCTCACACTCACTAATGCGAAATCAAATACCTTTCATACAGACAAGATAGATGACCTTGCTATTACCGGCCTTCCCACCCATCCCAAGCCTAACCGAGCACTTGGGTCCATGAGTGAGGCATTAATATCTTGATTAGTGAGAAGTTAGTCCTAATCTTCTAAGTATTGTTTTAGTTATCACTTGATCAACTAACTTACAATGAGTTACCCTGGCACCACTTCGTGTGCTGACCCCCGTTACAAGCCACTCTTCTACTCGACAACACACACACCAACCAAACATCAATGGTACCAAGCTGCAACAAAAAAGACATCACAACCTCTCCTTTCTCAGGAGGCGACACAAACTGAAACGCACTCCAACACTGGAGGCAACAAACCCCATAACAAGGTCACTCCATACAAGGAGACACGGATCCCATAATCCACTCCTTTCTCAGGAGACACAAGACGTCCCCGTTCGTAGAAACTGAGTTATTAACTGCATACACACCATGCACTAACCAAGGGTACAAAACAGGTTGACAAACGCAAGATGACAACCCATAAAACTGAAAATCCAATTTGGAAGACTTACGAATTAAACACCCTTTAATCCATTTCCCAAACCAGAGCATGAAGGGAATATTCACTGAAGGCACATGAAATAAACTACCTTTGGATATTCTAAATCCATTTCTCATTACATTACGTAATTCGTTACATCGATAAAATTGAATTAAGAAATCATCTTTTCAGATGAGGGAGAAATTAACACTAATATTTAATTCCCTAATTTCTCTTAATAAAATAAGCTTTTTCAACTATAACACAAAATGTTTCACTTTAAAATAAATAACTGATTGCCCTTGCAAACTAAATCATTATAAAATAAAACAGTTAATTTCGTTATTAACACATTAATCTCAAATCAACGTTTGTCCTTTTCAAACCTATTGTTTAAAATAAAACCAATAATTGACTATAGCCTCAATATTTTAAATTTTCCAATTATATTTAAATCAGATTAATAATGGAACTTTTTGCACATCAATTTAAATTTCTCAATTAAATTTAAATCATGCATTCTCTAAATCAAATACTTAACTCCTTAAATTAAATTTAAAACATGACATAAGAAAACAATAATTTCTTATACATATTTAATTTTAAATCTACCATTTTAATATACAAAATCTAATTAAAAATAATATATATAAATATAATATTTTAATATTATAGATTATAACATAAAATATTATTAAATAATAATATATATAATATTAATATTTATATATACTAATTTTATTTTATTTTCTTATTTTCTAACTTCCACCCAGCCTCGGGCCGTGCATCACGGATTAGGTTTAGGGCGGCCGCAATTTTTCCTTAGCCCTGGTTTCTTTCCATGGCCGTGTGTTTCCTGTACTGTGGGCGCTAGTGGTTTGGGGGTGGAGGCGGCCAAAACCAAGCGGCGGGGGGTTTAAGAGGGTAGCAGTGCTACACAGTCTGCCCCCGGTGGCAGTGACTGTGCCAAGCACAACCGCCTACCCCAGCGGGTGGCACTATTGTGCTTGGCACAGCCGACCACCGCTCACAGTGGCAGCTATGTGAGCACGACTGTGGGGTGTGTGGGGAGTGCACCGAGCGTGGCTCCCTCCACCCGCCTCCATGGGAGGTGCGATGGGGGTTGAGCCCCCGGCCCCCCACAAAATTTTTATTATTTTATTATTTATTTTTTTTTTTTAAATTTCTCTTCAAAAACGCCTGCGGATTTTTCCCAAGGATTAATCCGAATTTTATTTTTACTTTTAAAAGATATAAAAAATCACAGCATGAGCCCAATTTAAAGATACATAATATATATATATATATATATATACTTATATATGTAAAATAAACATTCCCACAATAGAAATTTGCAAAATTAATTGAGAGATCAAATTGAAAAACACAATTTCCATCCAAGAACATAAATTTTCCTTGAGAATTTTCATTTTCAAAGCCTTTAATACCAGATTTAACATGGTTTCATTTGCAAATCAAGCAAAGACTAAATAATTCCAAACATCATAACAAACTGGGAAACCTTTCAAAATAAGGAAAACTAATTGAAAGAACCTAGTTTCTTGAGTTTGTCTGATGATCTAGATGGTATTTAGCTTCCAACTCCCACTCCATAGATTTTCACAGCCTCAATCCAAAAACCCACCAAATCCAACAGTTCTTTCTCTCCTCCATTTTTAATTTCCAAACACTTCATAATCCCCCAAAATTGAGATGCAAAATCCAAACATAAGGATTAAACCCTAAAAATTCAATAACCACCCTAATAAATTCTTCAAAACAGAAAATTAGAAAATATCCCAATTTCAATTTTGAATTTAAACTTTCAATTTTGACTTTTAAATCATTTTCCAATTTTTCTATTTCAAATTTCACAAATTGACTTTCATGCATTTTCTTTATTTTCAAATTCAACATAAATAAATTCACTTCTTTCAACATCAAAAATTTAATTAATTAATAAATAGATTTAATCAACGATTAAATTATTTATTAATTAAATTAAATTTATAATAAATAAAATTATATTTCAACATAATTCCAGATTAAATTACTCAACAACCTAAATACATTAAGCTATTTAAATCACCCAATTTAACTTGCAAATAAATAACGAAGAGAGGGAACGATAATCAAAACAACACAACCCGACAAACAACTAATGATATACAAGGACTAGGGGGACAACTTGGCATGAAAAACCTAGCTACTATCTCCCAATCAAATACTGTTGGGTATTGAACATGCTCCAACCTATGAAACCAGGTGGAGTCGATGCCCTGTACCTATCAACCTGCAAATCAAGTAACAACAACATATAGTATAAGCAACATAAAATACACACTGTGAAGAGGAAATCACAGGATCGTAGGGCACTCACAAGCGAGTGATAAAATACCGTCCCCTTCACCAATACATTGTAGATAACTGACAAATCTAACATACTATTATAATCCAAAGCATAAACATCTTTAAATTCGAATATCCGCTATCCTAATCCAAAGCATGGAATAAAGATAACATAAGAATAATCAGAAACTCATCAAAGCAACATACCCACACAAAGACACACAGTCCAACTAGAAGGCAAAATGGAGGGGTATTACATCCTCCCCCCCTAGGGTTAGGCTTACTCCTGGAAGCCTACAAACACATAGGGATATAACTCCCTCACACATAATGCACCAAATCAAAACCTCATCTACACACCAAGGTATTGAGTGAGGTACACAACTCAAACCCCACACAACTAAAAGCTTAATGGCTCCATCATAATCCCAGAGTACATAGTGTTTAAACCTAGGCTCTAATACCATGTGTAACGCCCTGCCACACAACCCTAGAGGAAGTTGCATTTAACTACTTAAACAGAATAATTTTTTTTTTAAAAGTATAATTAATAAGCAAGTTCGCTAACTAATGCCAACAACCTCTAAGGTTACGAGACAGAGGTTATATAGAACCTCAACAAAAAATATGATTTAAACCATGCCATTTAGTTAATTAATAATTTAATCACATACATTCCAAAAGATAATTACATCAAGCATAAAGATAACTTTCAATTTCATTAATCCGTAAATAACAATAAGATTACAACTCTCATTCCCCGAATGAGGCAAGTCCAATAACATAATGAGATTACAATAACAACTTCCACCTCGATAACAACTGAGGGGTACAATAATACAAGCTCAACTAAAAAGAAATAAAGCTAGAACTGATACTGAAACCAACGAGCTCTCCAACTAGAAGTCTCATCCACACGAACATGAAGAAAGAACCCAACGGATTAAGGTGCACGCCACCCAACCAAGTGGAACCCAAAGGCCTGCCCCTCATGCTAGGAGATAGTAACTAGGAATCTTAGGCAAGATCGTCTACCTCTAGACACAATCTAACACAAGACTGAACCATACTGAAACAACTAATCACATGAACCACACAAGTACATCCCAAGGTACAACTCAAGTACAACTCAAATACCATGAAGTACAACACAAGGACAAGTCTACAAGGTCACATTACTTCCAGAAATAAAGCAGATTAAGTATGTTATGAGAACCATACACATAAAATCAAACACCAACCATGGTCACATTAGGTATGTTACGGAAACCATACCCACAATAAACAAGTACCAACTATGGTCACACAAAGTGCCATCACACAACACATCATGAGTTACCCACTGCGGATCATCAAGATGGTGGCCTCAACCGATCCTCAACCCTCATACATTCTAAGGCAAAAAAAATACCAACTGTTGTCCTAGATAGAGTGTTAGCACACAACTTGTCATGAGTTACCCACGGTGATTCTTCCTAGGCTCTGGCCCCCACAAGAAAACGTTATCTTGGTGACCTTTACCGAATCCTGGTCCTCACACTCACTAATGCAGAATCAAATACCTTTCATACAGACAGGATAGATGACCTTGCCATTACCGGCCTTCCCACCCATCCCAAGCCTAACCGAGTACTTGGATCCATGAGTGAGGCATTAATATCTTGATTAGTGAGAAGTTAGTCCTAATCTTCTAATGATTGTTTTAGTTATCACTTGATTGACTAACTTACAATGAGTTACCCTGGCACCACTTCGTGTGACGGCCCCCGTTACAAGCCACTCTTCTACTTGACAACACACACACATGAACCAAACATCAATGGTACCAAGCTGCAACAAACAAGACATCACGACCTCTCCTTTCTCAGGAGGCGACACAAACTGAAATGCACTCCAACACTGGAGGCAACAAACCGCATAACAAGGTCACTCCATACAAGGAGACACAAATCCCATATTCCTCTCCTTTCTTAGGAGACACAAGACATCCCCGTTCGTAGAAACTGGGTTATTAACTACATACACGCCATGCACTACCCAAGGGTACAAAATAGGTTGACAAACGCAAGACGACAACCCACAAAACTGAAAATCCAATCTGGAAGACTTACAAATTAAACACCCTTAAATCCTTTCCCAAACCAGAGCATGAAGGGAATATTCACTGAAGGCACATGAAATAAACTACCTTTGGATATTCTAATCCATTCCTCATTACATTACGTAATTCGTTACATCGATAAAACTGAATTAAGAAATCATCTTTTCACATAAGGGAGAAATTAACAGTAATATTTAATTCCCTAATTTCTCTTAATAAAATAAGCTTTTTCAACTATAACACAGAACATTTCACTTTAAAATAAATAACCGATTGCCCTTGCAAACTAAATCATTATAAAATAAAACAGTTAATTTCGTTATTAACTTATTAATCTCAAATCAACGTTTGTCCTTTTCAAACCTATTTTTTAAAATAAAACCAATAATTGACTATAGCCTCAATATTTTAAATTTTCCAATTATATTTAAATCAGATTAATAATGGAACTTTTTGCACATCAATTTAAATTTCTCAATTAAATTTAAATCATGCATTCTCTAAATCAAATACTTAACTCCTTAAATTAAATTTAAAACATGACATAAGAAAACAATAATTTCTTATACATATTTAATTTTAAATCTACCATTCTAATATACAAAATCTAATTAAAAATAATATATATAAATATAATATTTTAATATTATAGATTAGAACATAAAATATTATTAAATAATACTTTAATATTATAATAATAATATATATAATATTAATATTTATATATACTAATTTTATTTTCTTTTCTTATTTTCTAACTTTCATCTGGCCTCAGGCCGCGTGCCATGGATTAGGGTTAGGGCGGCCGCGGTTTCTTTCCATGGTCATGTGTTTTCTGTACTGTGGGCGCCGGTGGTTTGGGGGTGGAGGCAGCCAAAACCAAGGGGCGGGGGGTTTAGGAGGGCGGCGGCGACTGTGCCAAGCACAACCGCCCACCCTTGCGGGTGGTGCTGCTGTGCTTGGCACAGCGGACCACCTCTCGTGGTGGTGGCTGTGTGAGCATGGCCGCGGGGTGTGTGGGGAGTTCGCCAAGCGCGGCTCCCTCCACCGGCCTCCATGGGAGGTGCGTTGGGGGTTGAGCCCCCAGCCCCCCACAAAATTTTTATTATTTTATTATTTTTTATTTTTCTTAAAAAATTTCTCTTCAAAAAAGCCTGCAGATTTTTCCCAAGGATTAATCCAAATTTTATTTTTACTTTTGTTTTCAAAAAAAAAACATAGCATGAGCCTAATTTAAACATACATAATATATATATATATATATATATGTAAAATAAACATTCCCACAATAGAAATTTGCAAAATTAATTCAGAGATCAAATTGAAAAACATAATTTCCATCCAAGAACGATAAATTTTCCTTGAGAATTTTTATTTTCAAAGCCTTTAACACCAGATTTAAGATGGTTTCATTTGCAAATCAAGCAAAGACTAAATAATTCCAAACATTATAACAAACTGGGAAACCTTTCAAAATAAGGAAAACTAATTGAAAGAACCTAGTTTCTTGAGTTTGTGAGATAATCTAGATGGTATTTAGCTTCCAACTCCCACTCCATAGATTTTCACAGCCTCAATCCAAAAACCCACCAAATCCAACAGTTCTTTCTCTCCTCCATTTTTAATTTCCAAACATTTCATAATCCCCCAAAATTGAGATGCAAAATCCAAACATAAGGATTAAACCCTAAAAATTCAACAACCACCCTAATAAATTTTTCAAAATAGAAAATTAGAAAATATCCCAATTTCAATTTTGAATTTAAACTTTCAATTTTGACTTTTAAATCATTTTCCAATTTTTCAATTTCAAATTTCACAAATTGACTTTCATGCATTTTCTTTATTTTCAAATTCAACATAAATAAATTCACTTCTTTCAACATCAAAAATTTAATTAATTAATAATAAATAAATTATATTTCAACATAATTCCAGATTAAATTACTCAACACCTAAATACATTAAGCTATTTAAATCACCCAATTTAACTTGTAATTAAATAACGAAGAGAGGGAATGATAATCAAAACAACACAACCCGACAAACAACTGACGACATACAAGGACTAGGGGGATGACTTGGCATGGAAAACCTAGCTACCATCTCCCAATCAAATACCATTGGGTATTGAACACGCTCCAACCTGTGAAACCAGGTGGAGTCGATGCCCTGTACCTGTCAACCTGCAAATCAAGTAACAACATATAGTATAAACAACATAAAATACACATCGTGAAGAGGAAATCACGGGATCGTAGGGCACTCGCAAGCGAGTGATACAATACCATCCCCTTCACCAATACACTGTAGATAACTGACAAATCTAACATACTATTATAATCCAAAGCATAAACATCTTTAAATTCGAATATCCACTATGCTAATCCAAAGCATGGAATAAACATAACATCAGAATAACTAGAAACTCATCAAAGCAACATACCCATACAAAGACACATAGTCCAACCAGAAGGCAAAACTGAGGGGTATTACATTTTGGCCCATCATGATCCTACACATACCCTTACTTTGATTTGAATATATATATATATTGGTTAAAATCTTTTGATGCATTTATTTGTGTTCAATTTACTTATACTAAATTGATGTAGGTTGTCTAGGATTTGTGAATGCATATATGTTGCCAACATCGTATAAAGTCTACAACTCCTTGGTTGATAATTTAATGAAACCCTCTCTTGAATGATGAACTACTTAATTTAGGGATCTTCAAGTTCATTACATTGTGTGTATGATTATCTACACAAATTAATTAAACATTAGGGGAAGCTCTACAGGGGTCCTCCTATGGATACCATGAATGACATCATCAATTCCTTTTTGGAAATTCCCTAGTGTGGATTAAATCAAACTATTAAATTTTTATTTATTTTGAATAAATATTATAATAAATCAACACCTAGATTATTAAGTTCCAATTTGGCATTGATTTTTTCAATTGGAATTTAGTTCTAAATTTTCTATTTAAGTTTAGTTAAATTTCATTTCTAGATCAAAGTTGATCACCCCAGTTAGACTTCCAATTAGCTTTTTTTCAAATCCACAAGTTATGGAATGCAAAGTTCTATATATTTTGGGTGTTTTCGTCATTGTAAAGGATCGGGAACTATTTTATTTGCAAGAAACTTATACAATTTCAGCATGGATTTCTCTTATTATATTTTGTGAAGATTTTATAAAATATCTAAGGATTACACTTATTACATGCATATGGATCTTGATCACTAGTGATGGTATGATTATTTTATTTATCTAAATTGAGTAAATTTATAAAGTCAATTATCTTACTATGATGTTGAATAGAGTCTTGTTGCATATGTGCACATCTTTTATAGTGATCTGATTCAACATGGCTTCAAAATCTTAAGACTATTAATTTCCTTTAGAAGATTTCATTGGTGCTAACAATGATTGAGTCAATACTAGTTGCTTTAATACTAGTTATTATGATTTTTCCTAATCATTCAAAATTGATAAATGAGACAAAATGTACCTTTGTCCATCTAATTTAAGTTTTTTATTTAAATTCTCCTTTCAACCCTAAATATTTTGATTGTTATTTTACAAATACTTTAAATCTTTAAAAGAACATAAGAATAATTTAGATCTGCTAAAGAAGTGATGTACCAACTGTATCGCAAAAAAAAAAAATCCTTGACATTTTTCACACATTTTAGCCTTTCCTATGGATTTTGGCCTGATTTTTCCTAGATTTAATGTTGTAATGTGGCCAACACATTCACATTAAGTCTTGAATGCTTGCAAATCAACAAAAATCTAATGGTGTTTTACAAAGGTGTTGTGAAGTGTTGTAACACATCTTCCCACTTTTCTAAGACCTTTTCATCATAATTCATCTAAATAACCCCTTTTTACCCCTTACCAAGCCTTGTTTCAAAGTGTTGTAAGGTGTTGTAACACATCTTCACACTTTCCTAGGCTTTTCATCAACAAATTCACCCTTTCTTATGATAAAATGACCCCTTAATGCACTTATAGGCCCTACTTGAGTGTGTTTCAGAAGACAATCACGTGAAACATCATTAATCACCTTTTAATTCCCAACAACCACTCAAATTAGTCCAAGTGGACTAAGTCACCACCTTGGGCGACTTAGTCCCATTTGGCATAAAAATCAAAATTAAATCAAAATTCTAACGAGATATTATCTCCGAAACCCTAAGGTCAGCCTGTGATGTGTTATTCTAAGGAAATTAGGGCACAACATGTATAAATAAAGGGTTTTATCCTCATTTTACCCCCCCCCATCTTCACAAGCAATCAAGCAATCTATCTTCTCAAGCAAGCATCAAGCATTCTAAGAACTTCAAGAATCAATCCATTGGAGTTGATCACTTGCATATCTTCAGACTTCTTCAACAAGGGTTTGGTGAGTGTGTACATTTGCATGTTTTTCATTCATCTTTCCCTTTCCATTTCATTTCATTATCTAGGGTTTGATTACCAAAATGGGGTTTGACTAAGTAAAACCCCTATTCTCTAACGCTAACCCCTTTTCCCCTCTTTGCATGTGTCTTTTGTAGTTTTGTACACAGATTAGTCATCCAAAGTCAACAAACCCTAAAAGGAGCTTGAAGACAACTTGCAGGTCAACATCTGAAGATTTAGAAATGGGTCTCGATCGGGAATAGAAGTACAAGTTGATAGCTATAGATTCCAGTCTCAAGATTCTTGAAATCCTCAAGTGGACAAAGTCACCATCATTGGCAAATTAGTCCCACTGCTAGGCCTAAAAAGTGATCTCTGCAAATCTAGACACCCATTTCCCCAAAACCGGTTCTGACAAAGTTTCCTCGAAGTAGGACTAAGTTGCCAAGCTTGGTGTAAGTGTCCCAGTTAGCATCAATAGTAGAATCTGGAAGATTCTAGGGCTCCTCTTCATCAACCTTTAGTTTCCAACTGCACCATTTCTGCCTTCTTTAGTTTTGTTATAGTTTGTTAGCATTTTAGGTCATTTTACATGGTGTTTTTAGTAGTCTTTCATTTCATTAGATAGTTTTATTTCAATAGTTTACAACATTTAGACACATTCTATCACACACAAGACACCCCTATTCAACCCCTAATCTTGAATGAACTCCCTATTTTAGGTGTGAAAGAACTCTCTCCTTCTAGGTGAAAACTCTAGAAGTGCTAGGGATTCCACTTTCCCCTAAAATTTGTGATTCATTTTGGTGAACCAAACCTTAGAGCACCTCTTTTTTCACTTTTTATTTTGCATTTGCATCCTAGGAAAAGCTTTCATTCACATTACATTAGGGTTTTGCATTGTTTTGCATTATAGGGTTTTTAAAAATTGCATTAGTGAAAAGTTCATTTAGCTTACACTTTTGCATTGCATTCTCATTGGAAAATACAAAAAAAATGCATTTTCATTATGTACTTGCATTAGAAAAGCCTAAAAATCATAAAAACTAGTCAAAAATTCTGAAAAGTGCTAAAAAATCACTGTTGGGACTAATGCGCCACACTGGGTGACTGAGTCCACCTGCACATTTTACACTGTAATTTCTGGCATTTTTTGTGCTTATGTTCTCTATTATTGCATTTTTTTTCTATTTCCAGACTTATTATTTTAGTTGCTTTCCTGCAATTAGTTTTCTTTCCTTATGGCTATGTCTTTCAAAAAAATTGGATATCTTCAAATCCCTAGTAAAACATGTCAAGTTGTGCCTTTGGCATTGATCTGAACTACCTTGAACCCACTCCTACTCAATCAACTCCTAATCCATGTCCTCCTCATGATGTTGACATCATTGGAGATGATGATGCTAGCATGAATAGGTTCCTCAATGATTTCCTTGAAAACCTTGAATAAAATGCATCTTTCTACCCATCCATGAAACATCCAGAGCTTCCTAACATATCAGCCCTCAAAACATTTGGTTATCTCCATCCTGAAACACACAATGACCCTAAGATCCCTACACAAGGTGAACCTAGTTCATCTAAACATGCCACTACTCAACCATTTTACAATAACCAAGTGAAAAATACTCCCATTAATCTTCAACAAACCTATGGCAAATGTTTTACCATTCTAAGCCAACAAGGAGGTGACACAACAACCAAACCTGAGATACCCAATTTTTTTCTCGAGGTAAACTAGAGTATAGCTAGGGGTAAAGTTGCCCAATTCATAAGATGGGGGCCCCAGGAAATAAACCATTAATGCCATACGATTTCTCTCAACTAACTATGAACAACTATCACCTGATGAACATACAAGGGGATAGGCTATCAAGATCCCACTCATAACTATATGCTTCCTCCAGAATATCTAAGGCTTCATGATGATGGCATGGTGATCTTTAATTCCCCTCCTGATTCGAATATTCTTCTTCCTAAAGAATGCTCACCATCTCTAAACAATAACAAAGATAATACTAAGATCATCTCAGGACCTCCTACCCTAATCTCCTCTTACAAAGTTGGAGAATCTAGTAGATGCAAGAGGCCTTGTAAATTACAGAAACTCAAACTTCCTTTTCGTCCACCACCTGAATGTGAAAGGCAATTGAAAATACTCCTAAACAAATGGCTCATCATATTTCCTCCTAGGAATAGGTTGGTAATATATCCTAAAGATGCTAATGCTCCACATTGTGCATATCATCATGTTCTTGGCCATAGAAGCAATGAGTGTCGTCATTTGAAAGAAATACTGAGCAAGTATCATTTTGATGGTGATAATTGTTGCCCCCTCAAACAATAAACCACTATTACATGCCTTATTATGTAATAGTTGTAGAACATTCTCTTCTCACTATTACATGATCATTCCCATCACCCAACTCAGCTCATTCTTGCCTTGCACTCAGTGGGGGCAAGACATTGTTAGCCCTGTCCTAGTAATGCATTTTCCCTTCTCCCTTTGCTGTGTTGTTTACCTCCTTCTTATACTAATTGAGATTGGGAGGTGGATGACTTTCTTGATAGTTGACTTTCATTTTCCTTACTAGTCTTTTGTGTCTTGTGTTCCCTCGTACTATTTTGTTTGATGTTCTCTCTCTATATGACATTCTTCTATTTGTACCTACATTCTTCTATATGTCATACATCCATTTTAATTTTCAATTTTCTTTTGTTTTTCCTTCCTTTTGGGGATGATGCAAGGCATTGAGGTAGAAATGTCCCTTTCATGTTGACCCAAAAGGACCCTTTCTCTTTTTTTTTTGTTTTTCCTTCCTTTTGGGGATGATGCAAGGCATTGAGACAACAATGTCCCTTTCATGTTGACCCAAAAAGGATCTTTTTCTTTGTCTTTTTCTTTTGGATTTTTATTGTCCTTTTGGGGATGATGCAAAGCATCGAGACACCCTATGTCTCTTCCATGTTGACCAAAAATGACTTTCTTTTTTCTTTGTTTTTGCTCTCTTTATGACCTTCTTCTAGTTCTATGTATTTGGGGGGATGATGATAGTTCCGAGCTCTCTAAACAAAAATTTGCAGCAATGAACATACTGACCCCAAATCCATAGATCCCTTATGTGTTTGGTGTTTTCATTTTGGGGGCAACCCCTTTCTCTTTTCTTTCCTTCTTTTCCTTTTGCATGACGTATCCTCCCTTGGAAACATATGACTTGGCATAGGGCTTTCCTAGCTGGCTCTCATGTCTTTCCTTTCTTTTTTCATTTTTCATTTTGATACTTTAAGTTAATTGCTCACAAAACCATGTGTAGCAAATCCTTTAAAGTGGGGGCATACATTGGCATTATTCCTTTTGAATTTTTCTCTTTTCCTTGGTTCTTAGTGCAGCCTTGGTATTTCATACGATGTGTTTACCACTTTGTGGATGACATTGGGTGTAATGTCCTTCATGAAAGTGATCTATCTTAACATATTACATTGCTATTAGTGGCCTGATGTGACACACTCCATCCCTAAGCTACAAATTTTATATTCTATGATTGGTCCTTTCTTGGAAACATTAGACACAATGTTCCCTAATTCAAAGACCTCGCATGAACTAAGCAAAACTACTTTGAACATCATTTTGCATTTTACATTTGGCATTTTACATTTTTTTGCATTTTCTATATGGCCACCTTACATAACACAACTTGCATGCCTATGGTTCTATCTTGAACTTGTTCATGAGCTCCAATCATACGAGGCTTTTCTTGTCTCATGAAGCTCGAAACCTTGCCTTTTGTGGCACCTTATCAAAGTTATCAGGAGGTATAACTTTGGTATGGTTAAGTGGGAAGCCCAACTAGCAGCACGACTTTCCCCATAGCCACCTTTGTGTGTGTGTGTGAGTGAATACCATCCATGAGTGTATGTTTCTCACCCTTTTGTCCTTTTCACCTGGCGGACATCCATAAGTTTTTTTGCCTTAGAGTGAGTACACTTCTTTCTAGAAAAATAGCCTAGATCTGATCCACAACTAGTTGGACAAACGATTGAAGCTTGATCCGACTTTACCTTTCTTTTCATTCCTTCACATCACTTTCTTGTGTGATCATTTGTGCTGATGTTTGGTTTTCCATGGGATCTTGATCCTGGGGGCTTGATCATCCCTCTTGATTATATTCATCTCATCTTGCCAACATGAGTTCATTTGGATCTCTCTAGATATGCATGTTTTGGCTACTTTAGTGTGAGTTTGAAGCAGGTTCATCCTCTCACTAAAGTGGGGGCTAAATGTGTCACAAATAAATGAATCCTTGACATTTTTCACTCATTTGGGCTTTTCCTATGGATTTTGGCCTGATTTTGCCTAGATTTAATGTTGTAATGTGGCCAAAACATTCACATTAAGTCTTGAATGCTTACAAATCAACAAAAACCTAATGGTGTTTTACAAAGGTGTTGTGAAGTGTTGTAACACATCTTCCCACTTTTCTAAGACCTTTTCATCATAATTCATCTAAATAACCCCTTTGTACCCCTTACCAAGCCTTGTTTCAAAGTGTTGTAAGGTGTTGTAACACATCTTCACACTTTCCTAGGCTTGTCATCAACAAATTCACCCTTTCTTATGATAAAATGACCCTTAATACACTTATAGGTCCTACTTAAGTGTGTTTAGAAAGACAATCCCGTGAAGCATCATTAATGACCTTTTAATTCCCAACAACCACTCAAATTAGTCCAAGTGGGCTGAGTCACCACCTTGGGTGACTTAGTCCCATTTGGTATAAAAATCAAAATTAAATCAAAATTCTAACGAGATATTGTCTCCAAAACCCTAAGGTTGGCCTGTGATGTGTCATTCTTGGGAATTAGGGCACAACATATATAAATAAAGGGTTTTATCTTCATTTTACCCCCCCATCTTCACAAGCAATCAAGCAATCTATCTTCTCAAGCAAGCATCAAGCATTCTAAGCACTTCAAGCATCAACCCATTGGATCTGATCACTTGCATATCTTTAGACTTCCTCAACAAGGGTTTGGTGAGTGTTTGCATTTGCATTTTGTTCATTCATCTTTCCGTTTCCACTTCATTTTATTATCTAGGGTTTGATTACCAAAATGGGGTTTGACTAAGGCAAACCCCTATTCTCTAACCCTAACCTTTTTTACCCTCTTTTCATGTGTCTTTTAGAAGTTTGTATGCAGATTAGTCAAAGAGTAAGGTGCTAAAAGGTGTTACATTTCCATCCACATCATCCAAAGTCAACAAATCCTAAAAGGAGATTGAAGACAACTTGTAGGTCAACATATGAAGATTCAAACACGGGTCTCTATCAGGAATAGAAGTACAGGTTGATAGCTATAGATTCCAATATCGAGATTCTTGAAAACCTCAGGTGGACTAAGTCACCTTCATTGGCGAATTAGTCCCACTGCTAGGTCTGAAAAGTGATCTCTACAGATTTGGACACCCATTTCCCAAAAAGCGGTTCTGGCAAAGTTTTCCCGAATCAAGACTAAGTCACCCAAATTGGTGTAAGTGTCCTAGTCAGCATCAATAGCAGAATCTAGAAGATTCTATGGCTCCTCTTCATCAACCTTCAGTTTCCAGCTACACCACTTTTGCCTTCTTTAGTTCTATTGCAGTTTGTTAGGATTTTAGGTCATTTTACATAGTGTTTTCAATAGTCTTGCATTTCATTAGTTTGCATTCATTAGATAGTTTCATTTCAGTAGTTTGCAACATTTAGACACATTCTATCACACACAACACACCCCTATTCAACCCCTGATCTTGAATGAACTCCCTATTTTAGGTGTGAAAGAACTCTCTCCTTCTAGGTGAAAACCCTAGAAGTGCTAGGGAATCCACTTTTCCCTAAAATTTGTGGTTCACCAACATATAATTAATTATGAATTCAAAGAAGTTAATATTTCAAATTTTGTTTCATTTCTTGAACGTACTTTCAAAGATACCCAAATCATCCAAGCCCCTTATTGAAACAAGTGCACACAAAACCACTTAGCTATCCATCACGCTCAAGACTTGACCCAAAAGAAACATTGGAGTAGGAAAACCATTCTTTTCAAGAGTAATATTTTTTTATTACTTAGCAAGTTAGTTGTGCTAACACCACTATCAGCATTACCATCCTTAAATAAATGGGTCGAAGGATATCTCAAGAATCATGTCTC
Source organism: Sequoiadendron giganteum (assembly GCA_007115665.2). Lineage (NCBI taxonomy): Eukaryota > Viridiplantae > Streptophyta > Pinopsida > Cupressales > Cupressaceae > Sequoiadendron > Sequoiadendron giganteum. Next base: position 316,798,032 of record CM021110.1, read on the forward strand.
AAGTCAACAATCAACTTGGATCATATGGCTACACCTTATAAATAATGCTACAACACATCATCACACATGTCTATCAGTATGTATCACTTTAAATAATTGTATGGATATGATGCACTAAATTTAATTTCTCATATTTATTGATAACATAGTGTTGGTAGAAATTTACTTAGATAATAAAAGCCAAGAAATATTGAGATCACTCAAAGACAATTTGCAACAAGCACAAAATCATGAAAAGACATATGTAGATAGGAAGCATATAGAGAGGTCATTTGATGTGGGTGAAATGGAACTTTTGAGGTTGTAGCCATATAAGAAATATTTCATCAAGAAGAGTGGATCTGAAAAGCTCAAACCAAAGTTTCATGGGCCTACAAGATAAAAATGAAAGGGGGAGAAGTTGCTTAAGAGTTGGAGATTCTTGCAGATATAAAAATGCATAATATCTTTCATATTTCATGTTTTAAAAATGCACTTGGTTTGAATATTATTCCTTTAGTTGATTTTCCTCCTTTAGGTAATGAAGGAAAACTAATCTTGATTCTTGAATTTGTGATTGATACTAGGATTAAGAACTTGAGAAACAAAATCATAATTGAGTATCTCATTAGATGGAAGAATCTACCTATAGAAGATGCTACTTAGGAGTGACCTGAGATTCTAGAACATCAAAATTTGTATTTCTTGAGGGAAACGAATTTTGGGGAGGGAATTGCAATTTCCCAATCTAGGAAAATTTTCAAATCATCAAAATTTATCTCATTTCCCTTATTTCCAGTGAGCTAAGGTTAGCAAAAAGGAAATATTTAATTTAATATTTAATTGGTCCTATTTTAATTCATATTTTTTGGATTTTGGTCCATTAAATAATAAATAATATTTATAATATTACAAGGGAGGTATTGGTTTTCTCAAGAGGCCATTTATAGATGATGCCTAATGGTTATAACAAGAATATATGACAAGTTGTAATTTATGATATGAAATGTAAGTGGCAATCTATTTTTAAATGCAAGAATTGGTGAGATTTTTAATAGATATTTCAAATATATTTTTCCCTCAAAAAGAGGCTTCTAGATTTTGGGAACCTAACTTGGCCTGAGACTATAAAATTTATGGATGGAGACTTATGCAAATTCAACTTTTCCAATTTGCATTGTATTCAAACTTAGTGTTCTACAATCATCTTCTATGAATAAAAAACTATGGAGGATTGTATATTATGGATGAAAATCCATTATTTTTAGGAGCTAGAGGATGAAATCCCTTTTATTTATGAGGGAATTTTTATCCAAGGAGTGCAACCGAGCTTCATGGGATTGTATTTTTACCTAGTTTTTGTTGTGTTTGTTTTTAGGTGTTGGTGCTATTATGTGGAGTTTTTTTATGGTTATTTCATGACCTTTTATATTTCCCACAAGATGGATCAATCATCTTTCAAGTGGGTTTTGTTTGGAAATATTCAGGTGAAATACCTAGTGTTTGTGGGTACAATTTTTAATAGATTTTGGAGTTGTTATTCCAGATTTGTCTTTTCTATTGTGTGGATATTTTTATGCTATTTCTAGAATCTTGATGAGTTATATTTTTCTAACTTTCTTTTATGCTTTCGTGGTGAAATTTTAGCAATGTAGTATTGAAATATGTAATGAGTAATTCAACCGATTTCTATAGAAGTTGTTGTTTAAGTTCCAAATTTTTTGTTACTATTTATATTGATATTTTGACTATTAAAATAGTCCAAATTCATGTAAATTTGAGTTATATGATATATAATTTTCAAGAGTTTTAGGCGCTTTTAGTGCATCGACAATGTTGACTAGCTAATTTAATTTTAATTATTCTTATGAAGTTTATGAAAAATTAATTAACACTCTCATATCTGAAAATTAATATTAAAATTTAAGTTGGCTTATTACAACCCACATGTGCTTCTAACCATGTTATAATCTAACCAAAATCTACCAAATCCCTCAAATTAATTAAATTTATTAAATCCACCATTCATAAGCATCCTAGATCCTTCCTCCATTGATGTGTATTTCTCCTATTCTACCTAGGGAATTGCCAAATTTCCAATCAAGGGTAGCTCAGAGGACCTGGACCAATTGACGAGGATTTTTTAATAGTATAACCTCCTACACTTTGGGATTTGCAAGACTTAGGAGGGTGATTCCAGTAATGAGTTTATAACTTCTGCAACAAAAATCATAAAAAGTCATTAACTTTGAAAAAGAGATAATCTCACTTAAAAGCTCAACAAAATGGGATAAGACTGGAATGAATTGGCTGTTCATACGTAATATCAACCACTTGGAGCGTGAGATGGTTACAATACAATAGTTTCATGGTGAAGGATAAATAATAAATTTGTGGTAGCAAGCACTAGGTGAAGACAAACAAAACACTGCATCACAAAGAACAGATGCAAATCAGACTAGTGCCATATCCATTGGAGGAGTCAAATTCACCAACACCTAATGGTTCATAGTAGATTTTAACACATAACATGTAATATCTCTGATCATACTGCCTTATAGTATCACCAATTTGTACCTCAACTCAATAATTCTTACCCAATCCTTGTACAAAACATATCAATCTGCAATCTCATTTAAGTAGTTTAATTAATTCTTTGAATTAATGCTAAAACCAGAATTGCACACACCACAACAGTGAGAAGAACAGAATAACCCTTGATTACTTCATTCAAAATTTGAATACATTTGCACATAGGAGAGACATGAGCCTGGATTTGTCAATTAAACTCAAATGTCAGTACTGTCATGAAACACTAAATCCCAATAAACTCAAATCTTACAGCAAAAATGACACAAAACCCACTTGCATTGCCCCTGTAACTATAGATTTTACAATTTTTATGCAGCTTCACACCAGAATTTTGACTAGCTTACTTGCTAACCTAACTTGCTAACTTGCCCACTTCTTTCTACAATGAGAAGAGAAAAGAATAAGAAGAGGAGAAGAGATTCCGAAAGAAACCCTAAATCCGAACAAGAACAGCCATCTGGAAGCATCTCCACCATTGAACAGTGATCTGCAAAATATCTTCTCCATTTCCTTGTAACAAACTTGATTTTGTTCTCAAAACAACATGTGCTCAATTCGTCCTTCAATAGGAAAATGCCATGTGTTCATCTGTAATCATCACTTGCAGCTAAAAGCAAAACTCTCTTCCTGTGAAAATCCTCATCTATTTTCTATTTTCACCTCTTTGCTGCATTTTACCTCTGTGTATTTATTTACTGTTGTTTTTATTTCACTTACCATCAGTAAGTAAAATATTACATTTAACTTCTATGCAAAGTATTTAAATACTTTACCCAGCAGCATAAGGCATTTACATTTGATATTTCACCCAGCAGCACAAAGTCATTACCATTTTACATTTTACCCTAGCACAGTAAAATGTAGAATATTTTAACTTTATTCACCCTATGCTGCAATATAATGTTTCAAACTTCCATTTAAAACATTCCTTCATTTTAAATCAAATGAAAAGACTTATAAATTACTCCCCCTATGCTTTTACCATTTTATTCAAAATTTCATTTGAAGTATTTTAAAAAAATTTCATCCGAGGAAAGGAACGGGCCCCACCCCATTTAAACTTGTTTTGACCAAACCTTAGGAAGACATTTAATTTTTGAAAGTTTTTATGCTTCTCCCCTTTTTAATATTTCGGGCTACTCAACTTCACCCAAGCCATTTTTAAAATCTTGGGGGGCCCACTAGATTTAAAATTTTGGCCAAACTATAGGCAAAATATTTAATGTTAACTGTTTCAATTTTCCTTTCTTTGTCTCCCCGCGCCATCGCCATCATTAAACCTCGGGCAATTTCCAATTGCGATATGGCGGGCAAAGGTGGAGATTTGGCCGAGCATTTATATTTGTTGCAGAGGACCCACCATTCACAAAAATTTTAAAAACTTTAGCCAAAATCTTTAATTATTAGACGTTTTATGGTCTTCTCTCCTCTCCCCATGATCACGCAATGCGTATCCCGTGGACATCTCCCGATTGCGATTTGGCGGGCAACAGTGGAGATCTTGTTGGAGTTCCATCTCTATTCTTTGTCATTGGATCTTCAAACTACATCATTTCTTCTTTTGTTTCCCTAATCCTTTTGCATTTTGCATCCTTGAGCTCTACCTCTTGGGAATCATGGCAGCCATGTACCCTTCATCAACTGGTCGCACCCACCTACCAACTGCATTTTCCTCAAACCATGCTCCTCAAATACATTTGCTTGAAAGTTTCTGTAGCTTTTCATAAACTCCATCTTTGGCATGTGATGGGGCCTCCCTACATCAAATTATTTTTTGTATGCTGCAATCATGGCGCTGCATGAGATCACTCTCCATAGAGTCTTTTGTGACATTCACTTAAAAGTTTCTATGGTCTTTTCAACAAAACCATTTTGCACGCAGTACTCCTCCATTTTACTGATTAGTGCACTGGTGGCCCCTTCATCTACATGCTGGCCTAACATGGGTTGCACTCTATTTTGTGCCTTCTACACATGAAATGCGCAGGCCCTCCAACCTCTGGCTCGTGCCTTGACTGAAGTCTATGCCCTCTGCTCTCATTTGTTGTGAACTGCGTGCGAGATCCTCCATTTTGCCAGTCACGCCCACCATGTTGCTTTTAGTTGGCCACTGATATCTCCATGTAAACTTGGTTAGTGTACTCCTTCTACGCTTTGATGGATGTACATAGACTCCATTTTGTAGCAGCCCAAAATACTTCCCTTGTCATTTCCTTCTTTGGTGTAGGCAGTTTCCTTCTCCTGCTCTACTCCATGACTTGGCGCGAGCTACCTTCAGTCACTTGGCTAGTAGCCCTCATCTGGTGTGCACACCTCTTTTCCTTGCATAAGCCTCTTCAAAAAGCATGCAGGCCTCTCTCAAGTTGCAGGTCACACCCCTGTCAAGTGGCACTTTCCAGGCAACATAGTTGCCAATTGCGTTTGCCACATTGACTCTGTACCAAGTCACCTCAACAGTGCTGCTCCCACATAACGCTTTGCAAAATTTGGTTCTACTCCATGACCAGAACTCAATGCCTTGTAACTTCTTTATGAGGCTTGATCCATTTAGAAAATAAAATACTCCATTCAATTTTTTTGTTTGATAGAACGTCTGCATTTGAGAGGTGGTTTGAAATAGTGGTTCTCATGTGCCTTCATTACTTTGGAATTTACCTTACCATTAGAAACCATCACATCCAATTCAATGATGCCAACACTCACAAAACATATGAGTTTGTATCCATTTTAACTGTGTCACATATTATCCCCAAGCCGATATAATAAACGAACATGACAATTTCAACCTGCACTTACTTAACTTGTTTAAACAATTTAGCAAAATTGAAAGTGTTATGATTTCATTCCATGGGAGCTTAAATGAAACCATCTCACCCCTCTCCCTATGCCAACTTTCCCATTTACTTGCATTCACAATTACAACAATGAATCCTCCACCTTACATGCTTGGTGCACGTCTGCAACAACAGAAGCAATTATACCTATGCTTTGTAATTCATTTTTCTACCATATGTAAGCACATAACTTCTTGAATTACCACAAATGAATTGCTATCCTCATTTACAATATTTCAACTTTTATGGTGTCATGACAATGCAAAGCATGTTGGGCCACAAGTGGCCCGACTACAAAAAATTTCATTTTCAAACAAGTTTCGAACTCAAATCATCCCAAGACAACATCTGGATGCATTTGAAGTGAAATGGTGAACTGGGTTGCCCTCAAAAACTGTTTTCTATCACTTTTGGAATATCAAAACAAGCCAGGTTGCCTCAGGAATCGGCCTTGAAAATTGGGCAAACGACCTCGTGAAACCATAAAAACTTGCAAGCACATAGTCATTTGACCCAAAAGTATAGTGCAAAAGATGGCTCAGAGAAATCAATTACGAGGAACCAGATATTAATTGGCGAAGATGCTTGATTAAACTTTTCTGAAACAACTGTTGTTTCGCACCAGTTAAAACTGATCCAACTGCTAATTTGCAAACATAGTGAAACAACTCTTGATGATCTACCGTCAAACACAGTGGAACATTAAGATACCCTGAGCACGTGTGTAAGGGGAATTTGCTTGAAACATCACCAATCAAAAGATATTAATGATCGAAATTGGCCTCTAAGAAAGGCTATCAGGAATGCAGCTGCAAAACAGAACAATCTGCATTTGGTTTCGATCTACTAAAACTAGCAAATCTGATTGTGAAGCTCTAAAAATTGACATGTGAGATTACTTAGGTATGGAGAACACAGAACATCATTCATTTTGACATAACAATTAACTGGTTGCGAATGTAGAAGTTGTCAAAACCAACTTCAGACTCCAAGATCACCTGCATGCAAATGAATACCTGTCACAAGGAAGAGAATGGATGGAGAAAACAAACAAGGGTTTGAAGAAATATTCAGCCACAAAGAAAGTATTGATTGATTGATAGATGGATGATGGATAATTACAAATAGTACATATGCCTAATTATATAGGCAAGTGCTAAACCTAGAATGAAAAGGATGTTGCCAAGTGTTAAAATCACACTTCATGTGACAACAAGAAACCCTAACCAACTACCTAGGGAATGATAACAAGATGGAGATAAGTTCTAGAAAAGACAACTCATCTTCTAGAAGGGAATATTATCTCAACAACATTATTAAATGATTAAATGCAACTTAGGACTAATATGATTAATTAAAACCTAAGTTAACTTATGCTAGTGTAATAATTAATTAATTACACTAACACCCTCCCATAAGTGCAACTTAGGGAGACTAGATAAACATGCACCTAAAACTAAGATGAATGCAAGAAAGCATGAATGGGTCTCGGCAATAAGGCTTGATCAGGTACCCATGTACAAATGCAATAATAAAGTAGAGAAGGAAAACCCAGTGGGACAACCCCCCCATACAATGAGATAACTGCTGCAAAGAAGCACTGGAAGAACACTATGGATTAACACTGGAACAGCAATCTGGCATGCAAGGAAAGATACTTTTGTCTACAAGAAACCATATTGGAATCATAATAATGCAACAGTAGACCCGATGCCACGGAACACTCGAAAACACCAAACTAGAACAACCTTGGAATCCATAAAGCAACAGTAGATGAAAAGATGATGACAAAATCTGGAAGCCGTGAATCTCGATGCCGATGTCAAACTGAGACTAAAATTTTTCCATGGGAACAAGTACCATAAAGACTCGAGAACATTAACCACAAATTTAGTGGCCCTCAAACTGAGATGGATCCGATGCAGATCATTAACCATAGGCTCTCAATCTAAAGTGTGAACCGATATGAATCTGATATGTGTCAAACTAAGACAAAATAGTGGCCAAAAAAAACTACGAAACCAGATTACAACCCATGCGAGTTGTCATCAAAACAAAATCAAGATCAAAGTGCATGCACACTCTAATCAAATTATTATGCAAGAAACCCCCCTGATGGAACTTTATATCAGTTCATTTATTACAATACCCAATGATTGCAAAAGGAGAGAATGCCTAAATATGCATAAATTAAAAACAAAATGCAAACCTACTGCATGCAAACAAAAAAGAGTGCATGCACAAACCATGTTTACATCTGTCTCCATGATGAAAAATAACCTCAAATTTGTGTAGATGACCAAATATGAAAAAATGGCCTACACCATTATGAAGTGCTCAAAACAAGTTTTCCATCAATATCTCATTTGCCAAAAATGGAAAACGTGGCCAAAAGTTATGAATTTTTCAAAAAACTAGATTTAGCTAGCAGGAAACGAATTTTCTAGCAAAAAATGTTTATTTCTAACTTGATTTCTGGAAAATCTACTCACTTTTTGTAGACAAAAATAGAAACCCAGAAATATTTTGATACTAGAAACAAAACCCAGAAATCGTTTTTTGATCCAACAAGTAGAAGATGAAAAATTGATTTTTTTAAACCTTTAGTCAGGAGAAAAATGATGCCTAATGCTTTTTAGACTGTGATTTTCTCTAGATCTGTGCAAAATATGCAAAATCTAAAAGATACCCAGTTCAGATTTCGACGCTGGCGTTGTAGCTCCAAATAGCTCCAAACTCTTTAAACAAGAACAAGCATGTAGCAAGAAAGCTCTGATACCATGTAGAAGTTGTCAAAACCAACTTCAGACTCCAAGATCACCTGCATGCAAATGGATACCTGTCACAAGGAAGAGAATGGATGGAGAAAACAAACAAGGGTTTGAAGAAATATTCAACCACAAAGAAAGTATTGATTGATTGATAGATGGATGATGGATAATTACAAATAGTACATATGCCTAATTATATAGGCAAGTGCTAAACCTAGAATGAAAAGGATGTTGCCAAGTGTTAAAATCACACTTCATGTGACAACAAGAAACCCTAACCAACTACCTAGGGAATGATAACAAGATGGAGATAAGTTCTAGAAAAGACAACTCATCTTCTAGAAGGGAATATTATCTCAACAACATTATTAAATGATTAAATGCAACTTAGGACTAATATGATTAATTAAAACCTAAGTTAACTTATGCTAGTGTAATAATTAATTAATTACACTAACAGCGAAATCCAAGCTCAAACAGGAGGCTACTTTGCAAACTGACAAATCTGCAAACAGCAGAACAGTGTTAAAAACCCCCCAAATTCACTTTTCAAAACCCTGACACAACCTATCATGGGAAGCTGAAAATTGACACACATGTTCACATATGTCAATCAAACACATCTGCAAATGGGTTTTGCTTGGAAAACAACATGCCCCAAGTTCTGATTCTCCAAAGTGGGTCACTCAAAATGACCCCTCAGATGCACTTATGAAAGTGCAGAGGCAAATTTCTTGAAATAGGCACCTCAAATTTTGCAAATTTGAGAGTGCCAATAGTGGCTTCGTCTGGGGATGTATGCCCCCTATGGGCATAGCAAGATTCCAGATCTCTAGGGAAAGTAGACCAAATTTTTGAATCCGTCAAGTGTCTTCAAACTACTCCCCAATTCAACTTTCATTTTTCAACTTCATCTGATGACCCCAGGTCACCAAATGAAAAATGGGAATCAACATTTACCTCTATCAAATACAATTTTGTGAAAAGAGCTGATCCCCCTCAACTCATGTTTGCACCTATCAAACTGTAACAACATGAACAACTGCATCTTTGCAAACATAAGTGTTAGGCCGCCATTTAAGTAGAAACTTGCTTTTTATTCAACTTCATTATATGGTAACTAGATCAAATAAGTCATATCACTGCCACATTCTTCATTTTCCGACTTTTCATCAAGTGGCATGATTTGAAAATAGTGATCAAGACCATATGAAAGCATCATTTGATCACAAATTTCTGCCTAACTAAACATGCTAGTACCTCCTAACAGGAAATCATTCAAAACATTATCAGCATGTTCACAATCAATGTGCATCTGAAAGTCAGGCATACTTTCAAAATACTGATTATCATGTGGCAACAACCTATCGCATTCATCACATGAATCATTTTCAAGCTGAAAACAGCCTGCCTCCATATCTTGCACATTGCCACATTCTTCATTTTCTGACTTTTCATCAAGTGGCATGATTTGAAAATAGGGATCAAGACCATATGAGAACACAGCTTGATCACAACCCTCTGCCTGACTAAACATGCTAGTACCTCCTAACAGGCAATCATTCACAACATTATCAACATGTTCACAATCACTATGTATCTGAAAGTCATACATACTTTCAAAATACTGATCATCACATGGCAACAACCTATCACATTCATCACATGGATCATTCTCAAGCTGAAAACAACTTGCCTCCATATCTTGCACATTGCCACATTTTATGACAATTCCTTCTAGTTGACAAAAATAGCACTCACACTCTGCTGTATGGCTGGAACTATTAGGCTAATCAATTTGCATATCCAAATCAACTTGCAAATCAAACTGAAAATTCTTATAAATAATTTGGTGAGTTTCCTACAAATCATTGTGGCATATTTCAAAGACAAAGGATGCATACTCAGGAGTATCCTTGTACTGATCACTGCAACCCAAGCCCATCTTTTGACACTTCGGTTCACGCACATCAAAACACAACTCAGTATCATGGTCATGAGAAACACATGCATCATTAACATCCAAGGAATGAGTAAATACATTCATCTCAGGCTTGAGAAAATGTTTTGATTCATTTTTCACATCATCATTCCTTTCAAAACCAAATACCTCTAGTGAAGGATCAAACAAATCATTATCAACAAGAACATCAATGCTTTTCACATGTGGTGACAATATGTCCATGTAAATATTCTAAAAATCAAGAGCATCAAACAAAAGGTAATCACATTCAACCTCACATTCATCAACATGAGATTCACCATCATTGTCACTACTTAATGAATCCATCATTTCATCATCATGCTCATCATGCATCATAAATTTTTCCATCTCTGCTTGAATCAAACAAACATGAAGAGCAGGAACATAAGCACACTCATCAAAATCTTCATCTTATTTAACATTATGTTTTGAATCAACATGCTGATCACACATGTGTTTGTCTTCAAATTCCGCATCACTCTCATAGTGAACATGCTCTTTTGATTTTGAACCCGAATTACATTCAGTATATTCTTCACATGTTCCTTGTCCTTTCACTTGTGGATAAATGACCTTATGAAAATTTATATCGTTGCATTCTTTGAGTGAGGAAAATGCTTCAACATCACTTTTAGAATAACAATCATAATCTTCAGAGAAGCAAAGAGAACTAGCAACCCCATCATGGCTTTCATAAGAAGAAACCTCACTACAACAGCTAGGGGTTGCACTTTCACAACCAAAGTCACTGTTTTCTAATGAAATATCATGAATACATGCCTTGTAGGTGCTAGTCACAACATGACATGAAGTAGCACTCTGTATCTCATTCATTGCTTCGTGTCTTCTCATTTCATACAACTCTTGTATAAAAGACTTTGTATCAATAATGGCTGAGTTCTATTGACATTCAACTTGGAGCTCACTATGATCTTCATATTTTGATGATGAATAAATCATAGTAGCAGAGGCATTATCAACTTGACAATCATTTCCATTACCTAGTCTTTGGATTCCACAATCATGAGCTGTTCTTGGGTAACCAACACTTGCAACTAGACACCCTTTCATCATAGAGTATTTAAAATTGTTCTCAATGTCCATGGTAGTTTGATATGCCTGAAGTAAAGTTGTAGGCTCTCTATCCCTTAACAAGCATCCCATCTTACTGTCAAATGCACTAAGATACATGAACAAGCACTCAAAATCATTCGGTCTTACATACTCTGAGATCTCTCTTATAGCCTTTGCAAATCAAAGATTAAAAATAGGGACCAACTCATTTTCACTTATATGGATCTCCAAAAAGTTTTTCCTTGCCTCACTTTGATTCACCCTTTCACCAAATTGCTGAACAAAGGTTGTCATAAACTGATTCCAAGAGGCTATAGAACATGATGGTAAATATGCAAACCAATCCTTGGCATCATCCTTCAAGGATTGAACAAACAATTTCATAGCTACATCCTCATGATTTACCTCATAATCCCCCATCACATCCATGAAATTTTGTAGATGCTTAGAGGCTGATTCTAAACTTTGCCCTATGAATATGGGAAAATTCTTTCTAACATCTTTAGGGATTAGGTTCAGGAAACCTTCAATACCATTGAAAACCAGTGGTATGTATCTTTTAATAGCAAAATACCTTTGAGGGCTTGGGATAACTTGTTTTCCCTGCATACTTTTACTTTCTATTTTACAGGGTTACCCTCTTGTATACAAATTCAATCAGTATCAACTTCATACATGGTTATTAGTTACATCTTTTACAAAATCAACCATGATTCTAAAACATTGATTGAATACCTATGCCTTAAGCTTTCTCAAAGACATAACTCAAAACACACATACTTCTCTACTCATGTTACATATTACATTTTAGAAGTATGGAAAGAAATACTACTATTGTTCCCTTTCATAGTGCAGATTCATCAAATAGGGAACCAAATTTTTCCTAAAATGTTCTCATATGTTTTCAATACACAATTTCTTGAAAAACAAGAACGAGAAATACCTGGAATTTGTTGCGGCAGCTGCAAATGGTTCTTCTAATTGGAAATATTTGTAGATTCTTGAACCATATTCACATCTTCATTAGGTTCTTTGGTAGAGTCACCACCTCTTTGTAGAGGACAAAAATTTGAACAGCTGGAAATTCTTCATAGGTCAAATTCATTAAAAACCAACATAAGTACTGCAACACCTTCAAATCCAACAATATGACATCATATGGATTCCTTCCACAACTTGTCAGGGTACTTCATCACAAGAGCTCGAATCTGCTTCATCTCTACTGCAAATCTTTTGGGTTCTTTCCCAGTTCTTCTCAAATAATGCACACAAGTGCAGAAAGATGAATTATAACAGACTCTCTAGCAACATTCATGAGAATTGACTCAACCAACAAGGAGAATGGACCTATCAAGCTCATGACTCTATAAGGCAGAAATATTTTTCAGCAATGGTTATAGAAATGATTCAAAACTTTCATGACTCTATAACAGCACCGCCTACAACTAAAACCTCTAAATGCATCCCTAGCAGAGTTGCCATTTTGTTGGTTTTTTTTCTTGTAAACTAGGTTTGTCTCCTATTCTACCTAGGGAATTGCCAAATTTCCAATCAAGGGCAGCTTAGAGGACCTGGACCAACTGACGAGGATTTTTTAATAGTATAACCTCCTACACTTTGGGCTCTACAAGACCTGGGAGGGTGATCCCAGTAATGAGTTTATAACTTCTGCAACAAAAATCATAAAAAGTCATTAAATTTGAAAAATAGATAATCTCACTTAATAGCTCAACAGAATGGGATAAGACTGAAATGACTTGGTTGTTCATTAGTAATATCAACCACTTGGAGCGTGAGATGGTTACAATACAATAGTTTCATGGTGAAGGATAAATCATTATGTTTAAAATTTTTGGTAGCAAGCCCTAGGTGAAGACAAACAAAACACTACATCACAAAGAACAGATGCAAATCAGACCAGTGCCATATCCATTGGAGGAGTCAAATTCACCAACACCTAATGGTTCATAGCAGATTTTAACACATAACATGTAACATCTCTGATCATACTGCCTTATAGTATCACGAATTTGTACCTTGGCTCGATACTTCTTACCCAATCCTTGTACAGAACATATCAATATGCAATCTCATTTAAGTAGTTTAATTAATTCTTTGAATTAATGCTAAAACCAGAATTGCACACACCACAACAATGAGAAGAACAAAATAACCCTTGATTACTTCATTCAAAATTTGAATACATTTGCACATAGGAGAGACATGAGCCTGGATTTGTCAGTTAAACTCAAATGTCAGTACTGTCATGAAACACTAAATCCCAATAAACTCAAATCTTACAGCAAAAATGACACAAAACCCACTTGCATTGCCCCTGTAACTACAGATTTTACAATTTTTATGTAGCTTAACACCAAAATTTTGACTAGCTTACTTGCTAACCTAACTTTCTAACTTTCCCACTTCTTTCTACAATGAGAAGAGAAAAGAATAAGAAGAGGAGAAGAGATTCCAGAAGAAACCCTAAATCCGAACAGGAACAGCCATCTGGAAGCATCTCCACCATTGAACAGTGATCTGCAAAATATCTTCTCCATTTCCCTGTAACAAACTTGATTTTGTTCTGAAAACAGTATGTGCTCAATTCGTCCTTCAACAGGAAAATGCCATGTGTCCATCTGTAATCATCACTTGCAGCTGAAAGCAAAACTCTCTTCCCATGAAAATCCTCATATCTATTTTTTGTTTTCACCTCTTTGCTACATTTTACCTCTGTGTATTTATTTACTACTATTTTTATTTCACTGACCATCAGTAAGTAAAATATTACATTTAACTTCTATGCAAAGTATTTAAATACTTTACCCAATAGCATAAGGCATTTACATTTGATATTTCACCCAGCAGCACAAAGTCATTACCATTTTACATTTTATCCCAGCACAGTAAAATGTAGAATATTTTAACTTTATTCACCCTATGTTGCAACATAATGTTTCAAACTTCCATTTAAACCATTCCTTCATTTTAAATCAAATGAAAAGACTTATAAATTACTCCCTCCGTGCTTTTACCATTTTATTCAAAATTTCATTTGAAGCATTTTAAAAAAATTTCACCCGAGGAAAGGAACGGGCCCCACCCCATTTAAACTTGTTTTGACCAAACCTTAGGAAGACATTTAATTTTTAAAAGTTTTTATGCTTCTCCCCTTTTTAATATTTTGGGCTACTCAACTTCACCCAAGCCATTTTTAAAATCTTGGGGGGCCTGCCAGATTTAAAATTTTGGCCAAACTATAGGAAAAATATTTAATATTAACTGTTTCAATTTTCCTTTCTTTGTCTCCCCGCACCATCGCCATCATTAAACCTCGGGAAATTTCTAATTGCAGTATGGCGGGCAAAGGTGGAGATTTGGCCGAGCATTTATATTTGTTGCGGAGGACCCACCATTCACAAAACTTTTAAAAACTTTAGCCAAAATCTTTAATTATTAAACGTTTTATGCTCTTCTCTCCTCTCCCCGTAATCACACAATTTGTATCCCGTTGACATCTCCCGATTGCGATTTGGCGGGCAATGGTGGAGATCTTGCTGGAGTTTCATCTCTGTTCTTTTTCATTGGATCTTCAAACTGCATCATTTCTTCTTTTGTTGCCCTAATCCTTTTGCGTTTTGCATCCTTGAGCTCTACCTCTCAGGAATCATGGCGGCCATGTATCCTTCATCAACTGGTCACACCCACCTGCCAACTACATTTGCCTCAAACCGTGCTCCTCAAATACATTTGCTTGAATGTTTCTATAGCTTTTCATAAACTCCATCTTTGGCATGTGATGGTGCCTCCCTACATCAAATTATTTTTTGCATGTTGCAATCATAGCGCTGTATGAGATCACTCTCAAGTAGTCTTTTGTGGCATTTGCTTAAAAGTTTCTATGGTCTTTTCAACAAAACCATTTTGCATGCAGTACTCCTCCATTTTGTTGATTAGTGCACAAGTGGCCCCTTCATCTACAAGCTGGCCTAACGTGGGTTGTACTCTATTTTGTGCCTTCTACACATGAAATGTGCGGGCCCTCCAACCTCTGGCTCGTGCCTTGACTGAAGTCTATGCCCTCTACTCTCATTTGCTATGAACTGCGTGTGAGCTCCTCCATTCTGCTAGTCGCACCCACCATGCTACTTTCAATCGGCCACTAACATCTCCATGTAAACTTGGTTAGTGTACTCCTTCTGCGCTTTGATGGATGTACACAGCCTCCATTTTGTAGCACCCTGAAATACTTCCCTCATCATTTCCTTCTTTGGTGTGGGTAGTTTCCTTCTCCTGCTCTACTCCATGACTTGGCGTGGGCTACCTTCATTCACCTGGTTGGTAGCCCTCATCTGGCATGCCCATCTCTTTTCCTTGCATAAGCCTCTTCAAAAAGCACGTAGGCCTCTCTCAAGTTGCAGGTCACGCCCCTGTCAAGTGGCACTTTCCAGGCAACATAGTTGCCAATTGCATTTTCCACGTTGACTCTGTACCAATTCACCTCAACAGCGCCGCTCCCTCATAACGCTTTACAAAATCTGGTTCTACTCCATGACCAGAACTCAATGCCTTGTAACTTCTTTATGAGGCTTGATCCATTTAGAAAATAAAATACTCCATTCAATTTGTTTGTTTGATCGAATGTCTGCCATTTGAGAGGTGGTTGGAAATAGTGGTTCTCATGTGCCTTCATTACTCTAGACTTTACCTTACCCATAGAAATCGTCACATCTAATTCAATGATGCCAATATTCACAAAACATATGAGTTTGTATCCATTTTAACTGCGTCACATATTATCTCTAAGCCGATATAATAAAGGAGCATGACAATTTCAACCTGCACTTACTTAACTTGTTTAAACAATTTAGCAAAATTGAAAGTGTTATGATTTCATTCCATGGGAGCTTAAATGAAACCATCTCACCCCTCTCCCTACGCCAACTTTCCCATTTACTTGCATTCACAATTACAACAATGAATCCTCCACCTTACATGCTTGGTGCACGTCTGCAACAACAGAAGCAATTATACCTATGCTTTGTAATTCATTTTTCTACCAGATGTAAGCACATAACTTCTTGAATTACCACAGATGAATTGCTATCCTCATTTACAATATTTCAACTTTTATGGTGTCATGACAATGCAAAGGATGTCGGGCCCCAAGTGGCCCGACTAAAATTGTTTTCTTTTTCAAACAAGTTTCGAACTCAAATCATCTCAAGACAACATCTAGATGCATTTGAAGTGAAATGGTGAACTGGGTTGCCCTCAAAAACTATTTTTTGTCACTTTTGGAAAATGGTCAAAACAAGCTAGGTTGCCTCAGGAATCGGCCTTGAAAATTGGGCAAACGACCTCGTGAAACCATAAAAACTTGCAAGCAGATAGTCATTTGACCCAAAAGTATAGTGCAAAATACTACTCAGAGAAATCAATTACAAGGAACTGGATATTAATTGGCGAAGATGCCCGATAAAACTTTTTTGGAACATCTGTTCTGCACCAATTAAAACTGATCCAACTGCTAATTTGCAAACATAGTGAAACAACTCCTGACGATCTGCCATCAGACACAGTGGAACTTTAAGATACCCCGAGCACGTGTGTAAGGGGAATTTTCTTGAAACATCACCAATCAAAAGATATTAACGATCGAAATTGGCCTCTGAGAAAGGCTATCAGGAATGCAGCTGCAAAACAGAACAATCTGCATTTGGTTTCGATCTACTAAAAATAGCAAATTTGATCGTGAAGCTCTGAAAACTGACATGTGAGATTACATAGGTATGGAGAACACAAAACAACATTCATTTTGACATAACAGTCAACTGGTTGCGAAATCCAAGCTCAAACATGAGGCTACTTTGCAAACTGACAAATCTCCAAACAGCAGAACAGTGCAAAAAACCCTCCAACTTCACTTTTCAAAACCCTGACAGAACCTATCGTGGGAATCTGAAAATTGACACACACGTTCACATATGTCAATCAAACACGTCAACAAATTGGTTTTGCTTGGAAAACAACATGCCCGAAGTTTCGATTCTCGAAATTGGGTCACTCAAACTGATCCCTCAGATGCACTTCTGAAAGTGCAAAGGCAAATTTCTTGAAATAGGCACCTCAAATTTTGCAAATTTGAGAGTGCCATTATGTGCCTCTTCTAGATTCCTTCCATGTACTCATTTCTCATCTCCACCCCTCCCTCATCTCCTCTAATAAAATCCACCTATGCCAAATTCATGCTCCAAATAATTCCTTCGCATTTCCTCCTCCAAATAAAAATCAAAGCATCCATCCTAAATCATCTCATGATCCCCTACCCTCTCAAGATCTAATCACCCTCCCCACCCCAATCAAACCCATTTATGAACCAAAAACCTATCCACTTGGATCCTCCATTTTAATTTGATCCAATATTCTTGAAGAACCTATAATCCCTACCACCCCATATTCCCCTCAAAATATACTTACATATTGCTTCAAAAATAGTAAGTGTCTCATTGGTAATCATATTTTTGAAAACATGCATTATCAATGCAAAGGGTTACTCCTTCATGAGAAAAGCATCTTAAAACCCTTCCAAATTAAATTAAATACAAAATTTCAAGTCCTTGGCTTTAGAGATCATAACAAATAAATTGGGAATCCATATTTCAATCATAAGCACACTCCTTCCATCTATTCATATCCTCTATCATATAAATCCATTTTGGGTCCCTATGTCCTAAAATCTATTATTCAAATTTTTCCATTTACTAAACATATTTTGGAC
The DNA here is from genome assembly GCA_007115665.2 of Sequoiadendron giganteum. Classification (NCBI taxonomy): domain Eukaryota; kingdom Viridiplantae; phylum Streptophyta; class Pinopsida; order Cupressales; family Cupressaceae; genus Sequoiadendron; species Sequoiadendron giganteum. The sequence continues at coordinate 316,816,047 of CM021110.1, forward strand.
CCTTATATCCCAAAATCAAATCCTAAGTGAAAACTCTTCCCATTCATTCGTCCATAATTCTCATCCCCTCCATCCCAAAATCTTATAATCCTACTATTCCATCCCTTATAATCTCTAATCAAGATAAAAAAAAATGCACACATCTTTGAGCCTCATCCAAAATAATCTCTCCATTATCACTTCCATGAGCTATCTAAATAATCCCTCCTCATGCACCCAGCCTAGCACCTTTGGAACTAATTTGGATGCCAATGATAAAACCTCTAAAATAAAGAATCTACAAAAATTCAAGGATATCCATTTCAAAATAAAGTTACATGAAAAACAAAAGAACAATCTAATCCAAAATTGAAATAAACCTAAAAGACCACAAGCCAAATTAGCATCCAAAATCTAAGCATCCATATCCTCCATCTTCTAAATCTATTTTGGTTCCTTGAAAGTCCTCCATATCCTAAATCTATTTTGGTGCTCTATGTTTGAAAATCAAGTCCTCCATTTTAAAATCCACTCTTAGTTTAAAGATCCAACACCAATCAAGGCATGCACCAATGTTGGTCCTAACAACATTACCTCATAATACCACCATCCCATCCTTTCATTCACAAATCTTCCAACAACCTATCCACTATCAAACATTTATCCACCATCATATCCATTTGATCCATTTTTTTGTGCATGAATCGTCATCTATCCTTCATCTATCATGCCCTCCATCTCTCTTGGAAACATTCTCCAATGTATATGAGGACCACAAAAACTACCATTGTATAAAGCGATATTTGTTCAACAAGGGATACTATATATGGAACCATATGCTTGAGTACTTCAGCTCCATATCCCCCATATTATATCTTTCAAATTAACTTATCCTCTATCATTCACCTTTTCCCACCTTCCTCCCAAAGAAAAAGTAAAAAATATATAAAAAATAGTAAAGAAAAATAACATTTCCAATGGTGAAAATAACTTATTTTGGTGTCTTGGATAACTATCATTTAAATTTTTCGGAAAATATGTGTCATGCTTGAATCCCCCATCCACTTGAAACCTACACTTTGGGGAAAGTTGTATCTATTCACTCTACTTATTCTCATCTCCTTTATCATATCTTCCCATCTTATAATATCATATCCAATTCATCTACCCTCCTTTTGGTCTTGATAAGAACATGAGGAAACTATCCATACATGCTATGAACTATAAAAAAATTACTTTCTCTATATTTCATATCTCTTACACATACCACATCCATGAATTCTTTACTAACTTCAACCATCAATCTATCTACCTAAGTGCACAAAACTTATCCTACAACTTCCAATGAATTTGGTATATTTTCCCACAATGGTCTTAATATTTCTATTGCATTACATCTAGTCTGGGACATATTATTGCTTTGTTACATATTCCTTGTAAATCCATCCTCTATCCCCTCCAATCTCTCTATCTTATCTACCAATGGCATAAATAATATCTATACTCATGCTTCCTCCAAACAACTATCCAAATGCACTCATCCTCCTATCCTCCATCTAATAGTCCCAAAATCCCCTATCCCTCCATCCAATATTATCCCATCTCCTATCTTAATTTTCCCTCCATCATAACTATCCTTGTCCAAATCCTCGGTTCTCCCTTGTCATTAGTTTCAATCCATCCAAATATTCCTCAAGAAATCCAATCCACATCACCTTATCCCAAATGCTCCACACTCCAAATAAATAAAAAATCCATCCATCCAATCAAAAGATATTTTGATCCATGCAATCGACCTAAGTGATTGAGTGCACCATCCAAAATTATCCAACAATGTTGTTCCCAGCTTTGTTGCAAACCTTGATCCATTTATCTCACATTATTATCTTCAATATATATCATTCCTAATCCTTGTGTTTCTCTTATCAATAATAACACTATCCATGCGTTTTTCTTATATTAAACAACACTCTCATCATCATCATCATCAATCAAATCAAACATTTTTTATCTTGACTTGGGACACAATCCTTTTTTCTACTTGTCTTGTTATGAATGTTTACTTGTTTTCTTTTGTATACTATAATTATTGCATTTATCAAGGTCCTTGCAATATCTCACTATAGAGGCATCACAATCTTCCATATCATGGTTTTATAAGGCATATGCTTAGGTGTGACCCTTTTCTTTGTGTTTTTCCTTCATGCACTTGGCACATCATCATCCTAGTCTTTATACTTTGGTTCATAATGTCAAATATAATAATACATCAAGGTAGCTCATGGAATCATAGCATAAATCACACCATTCATCTCCTCCATACTAATCCATCTACCCTTATCCTCACCCAATCATCATTTAATCTCATTATGTCTTTTATCCTCCAATCCCTTCATCTATTTTTAGAGCACATCCATGTTCTTGAAACCCATCTATCCTATTGAGGGGACCTACCAACTCCTACTCATCATCACTCCCATCCACTAGTCTCATCCCACTCTAGTCATTATATTTTATTTTTGAAATAATATTTCTCATATAGTCACAACAACATTTCAAAGAGGGGAAAAATATAGACACCCAAATTCATCCATTCTCATTTACATTAGATTTTATTCTATTCCTATTCAATTCAATTAACTAAAAATCATTTATTTAGTTCTTCCTTTATCCTTATTTCTCACCTTTAATTAAATAAATTTCTAACTTTCACATTTCTATCTCTCAGTAATTAAATAAATGAAAATCATCTATTTATTTATCCCATTTTCTAACTCAATCCATTTTTTTACTAAAATAAAATTAACCAACTAGCTTATCCCTTGTACCTTCATAATTCTATCTAATTTAATTAATCACAACTAAATTATACTTATCCCCAAAAATTCATAATGAAATCCTAGCCATCCATTATTTATAGACAATAATAACCTTTCATTTAGCTCATGTGACTTGCATGTGTGAGGGGTCACATGTCTCCTTCCCATATCCATGTGTCTTTATACATGCATGAGAAAATACTTGTCAATTATCTCTTCCCCATGTGTTCTCTAACACATGTGAGAGAAGTCACATCTCCATACACTCTACCCTATGTGTCTCACATATGTGAGAGGATTCATTATTGACTCTTAAATTTGGTTAAAGACAATCCTATCTTTTCATCTCTCCTTAATTCTCATCTTTCTCAAGTGCATCAATCTAATGGTGGCACTTGGAATTCTCTCATCAACCATAATCTCTCATTCATCTTTAGCCTTTGATCTTCAAATTAGATTTAAACCATTGATCAACCCATTTTCAAATCTATAAATAACCCCTCATCTAAGCCATTTTTGTCTTTTCATTTCTAAACAAGGTCATGTTATTAGATCTCCAAGAAACCTATATTCTTCCATCGTCGATCAACACCATCTAAAGAAAATCTCAACCTTGGGCCCATTCCTCTTCAAGGTCAATCTAAATGGACTTGGAGAGAAAAATAAAGATTATTTTTAATGTATTTAATTTGTCTTTCCGCTTCTTTTTTATATCTTCAAATAAATTTGATATATACTATAACAACAAATCACATCCTATTTTATAGTTTTTTTTAACTTCACAAAATTCATTAATTAAAATTAGGTATATTTATAAAATATTATGTGACCATGAAAGATGTGAAATACAATAACTTGCTAGGCATGATGTGAGATACAATATCTTAGGATACAATAACTTGCTAGGCATGATGTGTATTTAGAGGTGTGATTATTTTCCTAATTGGTGAAGATAATATGTTTCTTGATTATGTCATTTGCCAACGTTCAAAATTTTAGAGGTGTAATTAGGCTAGGATTGACCCCTTCGATGATTTTAAGGAAACAAATCCTACTACTCGTGACAACTTTACTAGAAGATGACTTTTAATCTAGATATATACTCCCTCATAATATTGTATTCTCCCAAAAATACCAATATTTACACAACCCAAATATTTTCATTTAAAAAGAATATACATCATTTATGCCTATTTTTACCAACCAATTCTTTACTATAAAATTAACACCAGTCATGTCAGAAAGTGACCATACCCGAAATACTTCAATATTTCATCTAGACAGAAGGAAGTGCCTAACCTAACTATATACACCATGGATCCCACAATGATGCACAGTAACTAGTGAGTATACTCAATAGAAGGTATTACATTAGTTCGATTTTCTTGTTTATGCATCTATAATTCTAAAGCATGTTATGTTTGATTGATGGATGTTTATACCCTATTCCAAAACTCCCATCTCAACACAAGTAGGGATGATAGTATTTGAACTTTGAGGTAGGTTTATCTAGGTTCTTAATCATCTAGAGAGTCTAGCTTACAATGTTATTCTTTAATGTTGTTTGTCATTGTGAGAAATCTCCCTCTGTAAGCTAGGACTAAGTTGGCTATTGATATTATTTATTCATAGTTTATTTTGTTGATATCTCACTGTTTGGACACTATTAATCCATCACAATGTATATCTCCCACCATTGTATAGAGATCTCAACATCACTTGTGCTGCTTTACTAGTTTCATGTTGCAACAATTTGTTGATAGGATATTTGGTTGCTTGAAATGTTGCTCTTTTATTATATTTACAATCAAGTGAAGGATGGAATTAACATTTAATTTTTTAATTGGTTCATTTTTGTATGGCTTAGATATTGCATTGGTTTTTAACATTTTGTTATCATAATAATATTGCAAGATTTTTATATTAATAATTTAATTGTTATGAAGATCAATTTTGAGGTACTTGTTTTATGCTCAAAGTTCAAATTCATCTTCAAATTGTGTATTTCTTTATGATTCTCTTTTTTTGTGTATAAAACTTCTCATGTTTGAGAAGTTGTCCTGAAACTTTTACTAAGGTCCCACAATATTTAAGGTAGTGTGTTCATACCATTAGTCTCATTTATGACTAGATTTGAAAAGGGAAAATAAGAATGAAGGGATGAAACTTTTACTAAGGTCCCACAATATTAAATGTAGTGTGTTCATACCATTAGTCTCATTTATGACTAGATTTGAAAAGGGAAAATAAGAATGAAGGGATAAAATTTTTACTAAGGTCCCACAATATTAAATGTAGTGTGTTCATACCATTAGTCTCATTTATGACTAGATTTGTAAAGGAAAAATAAGAATGAAGGGGTGTGTAAGTATTGCATATATAATGGTTAGACCTACTAGAAATTTAGGTAAAGATGTTTGTAAGATTTTTCATTGGACATGATTGAATCCTTGTCTATTCATCTCACTCTTCTAGAGATTAATATTAATGAATAATACTATAGATTTTTTAAACTGTCATTTCTTCTTCTCACATTCAATAGTATATTCTTTTATAAATATCATTATTTAATCAATTAAATATGTACATTAAGAATTAGGTTCTAGATTTGCAATCAATCATATCATTGTGTCTTGGATTGAATAGACAAATAATATAAAACCAGTAATATTGTAACTTATAGGAATATGAAAAAATATGTGTGCATACATAAGTAGATATCATAATAAAGTAAATTATAAGAAGAAACCATTTAAAGTGGATTATCTTTCAAAAGAATATCTTTTCATTATTGTCTTTAATTGACATTTAAATTTTAGATGCTATTTTATATGTGTAAATATTTATTATACTATAACCTAATTTTCTCAAAATAAATATTTGTTGAGAGATTCCGACAATAAAAAGTGAGTGAATATGGATCTTAATATTAAGAATTGGCATATATATATTTTTTGAATGAAATGCTATGATGAAAGGGAAATTATTAAATTACTTTAAATGTTATGATCTTTGTTGAATTATTATGCAATACATGCTACAAATAGAGTATAAAGTATATCGTTTTTTTTTTAATTAATATGGTAAATATAACATATATAAAAGGATAATAGTGCCATCAAACTGACTTGTGCATTCATGGGAGTTAAAATTGGTTTGGCTCCATTGGGTACATTCTTTCTTTCTTTTATGATTAGTAAAGAATCAATTAAATTTCTTAAGTTGCATGTCTTAGTAATTGTATTGATAAGTAGTTTACTTTATTGTTAAATTCTTGGATCTATTTGTTCACTTGAAATATCACTAATATTGCCTATATTTTCATCAAGATTTTATTATTTGTAGCTGAATAGTTATCACTTTAGTCAAACTAATAAGTTGTTATCTATCTAAATAATCTTAGTTAATGTTTTTGTTATGTTATTTTAACAATATAGGTTATCATTTTGGATTAAGTTAAATGGTAATGGGGTTTGTGCAGGATCATGGGGATCCAAAAAGTGACGATGTGACAAAAAAGGATTTTTTTATTTGCCCAAAAACATGAAATTTTGCTTTGACTTTTTACTAGGGTCGAGTAAAAAGTAATGTTGCCATAGTAAGAACCAAAGTTAAATAGATATATGTTTCTAATGAAATCATATAAAAAATAAATATTTTTATATATAATATATTATATATTAATATATATAATATTAATATATATAATATTATAATATATTATAATATTAATATATATAATATTATAATATATTATAATATTAATATATTAATATATATAATGTAGTCACCCAAAATAATATTTGATTAAATAAATATTCATTATTTATTTAATCAATTTCACCATTATCTTTATCCATCACCTTTAATTAAATAAATATACATTTATTTAATTAAAGCTAATATTTACCCTTATTTTTCCAATCCCCTAACCTTCCTTAAGTTAAATAATCCTTGATTAATTAACTTTATCCCCATCCTAAACCTCATTATCCCTTTCTCCAACACCCGAGTTAATAAACCCTTGGTTTATTAACTCAAGCTATCCTCATTAATCAATTAATACATGATTGGTTGATCTAACCCTCATCCCTAATCATCATTATGATTATTTCCTAATTTTAAATTCCTACATCTCACCTACCCCCACTAACCTCTTACATAAGCCACCCTATCTCTTACACCAACTTTAATGCCTCTTCCCGATGTGTGCTCACACATGTGTGAGCACACCTCCACATTTCACCCCTATTCATTTTGTGAAACTTTTCACAAGGATAATCAATCCTCATCATTGATCCAAACTTCACCTTCTCAATCAATCTCAACCCTCCATTAACCATTCAATCCTATCCATTAATTCCTCTCACCAAATTTCTACATAATGAGGTATTGTCTCTCATTTTTCATACCACATTCATCCCATCCTTATGCTGCTCAAATATCCATCAAATATATCTTCACCCTACCATCATCATGCTAAAATTGTGAGCAACCACATCCCTTCAATCATTGGAGAAAATCTACAAGACAAGGGTGCATCTTGTGAGCTCAATCTATGAAGAGGAAGGAGCAATGAAGGTATAATGTCTTAGTTTGTATATCTTATGTATTTTCATCTCTTTCTATCATTTACCTTCTTATTCATCTTTCCCATCTTCATATAATATATAATAAAATTGACTTTCTAAAAAACATAGTGAACAAAATGGATATTCATTTCTAATGAAAGATTGTATAAAAAATAAATACTATATATATATATATATATATATATATATAATATTAATATATATATTATTATAGAATATATATTATTATACAATATATAATATATAATATCATATTATGATATATATGATATTATATATTATAATATAATATACATCAAAATTTTATACATCATAAGCATGTCTATATCAACATTCAATACATCAAAAACTTCGTACATCAAGCTACCCAGAGCTCCCTCGATCCCCTATATCAGGAGGAGGTTGAGGAGGTGGTGGGCCCATTTATTGTCACTACTGCTCGACTTATCCTTGGAACCCCTATGGTTGATGTTGTCCCAGTAGCATCTATTGTGAGGGTCACCCTAGAGATCCACCGTTTGACTTGATAAACTCGGCTATTGTACTACTCATAAAAAATATTGGTTGTTTGTGCTCATGTGGTACAACTACCTGATATAAAGTATAATATTATGTGGCCTCCTAAATCAAGGATCTCATATCTTGCATGTGTTGTGACATGTTGATCATAGATCCCCGACCTATCTCCAGTTGGGTCCTACGAGCCCACTCTATATTTGTCTCTTTTGTAAGTTGAACTACTTGTGCCTCCACTTGTTGGTGACAGGTGATATTGGCATTCCACTCTGTCACTCATTAGTCTCTCTCTATAAGGTCCTAATCCCTCTCTAAGGCACTTTGATCTCTATTTGTGAGGGCTTGATCCCTTTTTTTTATCCTTTAAATAAGTTGAGCTACAAGATTGTCTCCCTTTATCCTATAGCCATCTCGCACTTGGCAAGCTTGATCTCTCTTAGATAAATCCAAGGCTAGTCTAGAACATCCTGATCCTATCCATCACCCCCTCTGGCCTTTGGATATGGGACTACATGTGGCATATCCTAATGTGGTGCCTCGTGTTGGGAAACCTGCTACTGCTAGTCTCCACTCTATGCCTCTACCTTTACTCTCTATCACTGGCATCGCTCACACACAGGGTCCACCTCTCTCCTCTTCTGTAAACCCATGAATCCACCCTCATTGTCAAGATGTGTAAACCACAAAGGTCTCATTTGGACCCACCATGTAGCATAGTCCTGGGTGGTACCTAGATCCTTTGGTCCACCTGCCCATCCCCATGCTAGGGGAGCCATTTGTCCAAACTCTATCAATGCAACCTGTGGCATTGTCATGCCACCCCACTCAAGAATATCTTTAACAATCTTGGAATAAATGGTATGGTAGTTATCTGGTGGTATACCTTATCTCTCACCAAATTGTTGATGAACTCTATCTAGTAGATACCTCTCTAAGATGTGGGGAGTGTACCCAATCAACCAATGTGTCTATCTATAGTATGACATATGCAGGTGGTCATCTATTCAAACCTCACATCATAACCAAGGTCTCCAGATGAACTAATCCATATCATTAATTATCCCCCTCAAAAAATATAGATCTCCCAGGCACCTATGTGTAAGAATAGGTGTGTATCGGTAAACATAAGGATCTCTAGCCTCTCTCTTTGCCTCTCCAATGAGTTGAGTAATAGCTATACACTCTCACACCCAAATGTGGAGTAATGTAACCTTGGTTGATAAATCGGTAGCTACTTGGTATGCCACCTGATGCATGTCATGATATAGATGAGTGAGGATGCAAGGTCCCCACACATATGTGATCCCTGTTAGAGTTATCATGCATTAGCTAATAATTAACTAATCTTTAATTAATTATTAGTCTAATTTATTTTCATGCATTTAAGCTAAACTTAGGAGTGTTTTTATCCTTTATTAATTGAGCTAATATTAGATCATTATGTCTCATCTCATGTGATTTTGACACTTGTCATGATCTGATCCCTTTCTCATTTAGGGTTTTTCTCTTATAAGCACTCAACCCTCATTGTAATTATCTAGAGCTTTCATATTTTCTTGAGAGTCTCTTGCTCTGTAGATTTTTCTTGTTAAGGAATATTGCATATATATTGTTTGTATATCTCTTGCATGGAAGGTGTATTTTTTTGTTGTTCGATCCTATGGCTCGTGGTTTTGTGTTGTTTTCACAATTCTAACAATCCCCTCCTTGAGCATGCCATCCATCACAAAGTCCCATCCAATAGAAAATCCTCTAGATTATTGATAAAGCTCAACCAACGATGGAAACTCAATCTCAACCTCGCCCAAGAGGGTCATCCACTCCAAAATATGAGGTCTCTACTCTCGGGAGTAGATGGGATGTAGAACCGCTTGCAAGCATAGTGCCCACGATGTCAATTTATCAAAAAAATTAAACAAACGTGTCACTTTTTGCAAATGCGATAATAGGTGACAATCAAATGTGGTCATGTTTTCAAATGCATCGTTCCCCCAAATTTAGTTGCAAACACATTTACAAATGTCTCGGTTTACACCTAGACAAACATGATAAGGTACCCCAATCACACTATGCAACTCAAACATTTTTGTGATTGCAAACAAGCCACGTCAGGTTACAAAGATATTGATCCAGGGATCAATGTGTTTCTTTTCCTACCTTTATCTATGAATTTTAATGCATAAAGCTACATGAACAAGTGAAATAACTTAAAGTATGTACTAGGGGCCTGCTCACGCTAGCCTCTAGAACTGTCTGACTTGATTTGCACAGTGTGGCACGTGGAACGAAGGCCATCCTGAGAAGGTGTTTATGCAAATTGAAGGCTCGAAGCTCTAAAAATATATAACTCAAAGTGTACAAATGAGGATAAAATGAGCCCAAATGCATATATATGACCCCCAAACCCTAGGGTTTCACCCTCAACTACCTTGCTAACTCATTTTTTAAACTTCATTTTTTAGGACCCCTAGGGCCTGATTTTTCATCCTCTTCACACCAAAATTACTTGAAGTATTTTTGTGAGCCTAGCCCAAATATATTTTTTTTTCTGGCCGATCTCCCAAGGGGGTAGTCTAGCATCCTACCATCTTGCTATCATTCATTAGGGCATAGTGAGGCATTAGAAAAAAAATTCAAAATTTTCTCTAAGAAGTTATTGTCTTTGAAACAATGTAATGACTAAATTGTATCAAAGAGGGGCAAAATGTTGACATCCAAAAATTCCCGAACATATCACACATTCACTAACACTGCTTTTTTGTCATTTTCATCAATAATTCCTCATTTCTCACCACTTTGATCACTAATCATGCATTTTTCATCACTTCCTCATCATTTCTCATCACTTTCATCACTAATCACACATTTTTCATCACTTCCTCATCATTTCTCATCATTTCTCATCATTTTCATCACTTATCATCACTTTTCATCATTTTCCTTCATTACCACCTTATTTCCTCAATTAAATAATTTTCATTCATCACTTTTTACTAATTTTCCTCTATCCCCATAATTAAATAATTTTTGTTCTTCTATATTCCATAATTAAATGTTTTTTTAATTATTTAATTATCTATTTTTTCAAAAAAGAATATTATTTTCCTCATATAATTAAATAATTTGAATTATTTAATTAATCTAATTTTCCCTCTCAAAAGCATATTCTAAGGAATATTCTTTTTCAAAAATACCTCAACCAATTCCCTAAAATTGAGGAGATATTTTCATTTAACTAAACCTCTCAATTAATCCTAGCCCTTGATCTTCAAGATTCAATTTGAACCATTGATCTCAAGATCTGACCTCCACCCTTGATCTGATTTTTGAAAATCTATAAAATAATCCATCTCCCTCCATTTCAAAACACCTAGAATCATTATAGTTAAATTGTGTCATTTTGAGCATTGAATCATACCATTTTGTGCATATTTTAGGTCAATTCAAGCTTTTGCAATCATGGGAGCTAAGTTTTGAGCAATCCAACATCAATCCAACATAATTTATAATGGAATGTTAGGTTTGAACTTCTTGGATTTTGAATTTTTAGGTTAATTGTCATTTTCTAATTTGGATCATTCAATTTCATTAGTTAGTGGGTTTTGATCAATATTTTTCATGTGGGTGTCTGAGATTTTGTACTCCAATTTCTTTAATTGTGACTTTAATTAATTTATCACTAAACCCATTACACACTAATATATAGATTTATGAATGTATGGATGATTTTACAACAAGTTGATAGATTGGAAACCACATTTGGTGGAGATATAAAATGGAAAGGAAACCTTGTTTGGGGATGAGGTGGTACAATTGAATAAAAATATTATTCCCAAAGGGTTAGTTTCCTTGGAAAATATGTTTAATAGTAAACACCGCTACATGAAAAAGGGAAAATCAACTCATAAATATGATGTTGAGGGTGTGAACCTAGGGAAAATGAAAACCCAAATATGATTTACATCGGTAAAAGACTTAAGCCACACAAGAAGAAAATGTTGATCACCTTGTTAAGAAAATTCAAGAAGTGTTTTTCTTGGTTATATGAGGATATTCAACCTTATTATGAGGATTTTTTTCAACATACTATTCCACCCTAGCTAGATGCTAAACATTTTAGGAAAACTGAAAGGCCTATTAGCCCTACCATAGATCCACAAATGCAAAAGGATTTGATAAAGCCAAAGAAAACTAATATTATCAAAGCCATTAGACACTTAGTGTGTGTTTCCAAACTTGTCTCGATTAGAAAAAAGAATATAGAGATAAGGTTGTGTGTTGACCTCAAGAACCTCAACCTTAATAGTTCAAGGATAAATATCCTCTCCTGAGCATGGATCATTTGTTGCAAAAATTAAATGAATGATGGTTTCTCGAGCTATAACCAAGTGGTTGTTAAAGAATCAAAGCAATACAAGATGACATTTACTACTCCATGGGATGTGTATGTGTATGTAAAGATATAATTTGGATTGAAGAATGCACATTCAAATTTTTAGAGAGCAATGGGTGTGGCCTTTGCTAGTTTCATTAACAAGATTATGTTTGTAAACCAAGATAATATGATTACATTCTCAAAATAAAGAGGTTAGAACTATAAAAATCTCTAATTGATTTTTAAAATATGTTCAAAATACGTTAAATCCCAAGAATTGTAAACTTGGTGTCGAGGAGGGAAAAATTTTTGGGGTACATTTTTTCAAAAGATAGGGTGAGAATAGATCTAGAATGATTCAAGTATATTGACCTAATCCCTCAACCCGAAAAATTTAAAGGAATATAGTCTTCAAGAAAAAAACTTCATTAGGAGGTTTTTTCCTTATTTTTTTGAAAAGACTAAGGCCATTTCTTCAAAAAAGGGTAGTCAATTGAGTGGGGTGTGAAGCTAGATGAAGCATTCAAGGAAATAAAATAGGAAATCAAAGAGGCACATTATCTAGTAAGTCCTAATTACGTTAATCCTCTCCTACTATTATATTTTCCTTCCTTATACACTATAATTGTGGTGTTACTTCAAAATAATGAGGGGTTTGAGCAGTTCGTTTCATTTTTTAATCAATCACTGCAAGAAACTAAACTAAAATATTCTACAATGGAAAATCATGCATATAAATTGGTTAAGGCTATGAATTTTGGTTCATACCTTGTAGGTGCTAAAACCATAAAATATTTTCCATGCCTAGTTGTGAAGGACATATTCATGCAATAGGAAGCTTCAAGTAGAAGATGCCAATTGATAAATAAAATCTAGGAGTATGGCATTGAGATACGAGGAACAAAACTTGTTAGAATCCAAGGCCTAGTTAATTTAATGGTTGATTCCAACTTAGGAGTAGAATTAAATGAGATAAATGAAAATGATTATGTTATTCCTTGTCGACTGAGTGAAAAACATGGTACAAAGATGTGATTTTCTATCTTGAGAGCATGAATTATCCATCATATATGAATGATAATCAAATAAGGACACTCAAGTTTTGATCTTAAAGGTATTTTTTGATATAGAGTGAACTATTATAGAAGAATCATGAGGAGATATTTCTTAAATGTATGTATTGTGAGAAAGTTGATTTAGTGATGAGAGAGTGTCATCACGGTGTTTGTGGAGGAAATTTCAAGGCCAATACCACTACTCATAAGGTCCTTAAGGTTGGGTATTAGTGGCCTACATGCTCAAGGATGTAGCTCATATGATCTAAAGGCATGATGCATGTCAAAAAATATTGAATTTTTCTATGCACTTCCCCTTTTATTTGTCACTATTGAGGCACTTTTTCAATAGTCGAGAATTGAATCCATTGGAGAACATGGGAGAAATCTAGTATGGATTTAATTGGATCCTTGTGGATACTAAATAATTCACCAAGTGGGTTGAGGCAATTCCAACCCACAATGCAACATCTAAGGTGGTAGTAAATTTTTTGATAAGCAACATAGTAACTAGGTTTAAAGTACTTGCTACAATTTTGGTTAATAATGCAATGTTCTTTAGATAATAGGATGTGTAGAATATGTGTTCCAAATTTTCGATATATTTAGTACATTCATCTACATACCCCCCTAAAAGCAACGAAAAAGTTAGTTCAAGTAACAAAATCTTGATGAATATTATAAATAAAATTGTAGATCAAAATAAGAGATAGGATTACAGGATGAAGTATGCTCTTTAGGCTAACAAAATTACTCTAAAGAAAGTCATAGGAAGGAGTCCATTTGAACTAGTATATGGAGTGGAGGCTTAAATTCCCATTAGCATAGATTTTCTTGTATAACATCTGCTAGAAAATGTAGATGATGATCAATGTGATGTATTTTCTCAAAGGGTCATGGCATTAAATGATTTGGATGAACAATAAAGAGCTACATAGGATATAAATTTTCAACATAGATAGAAAATAAAGTGGTTGTTTGATAAAAGTACATATCACCAAGGGACTTCCAAGTTGGTGATATGGTTTTTTATGGAATATCAATCTCAAGGATAATAGAAAGAATGAAAATTTTTACCCTTTGTGGTTTGGACCTTATGGGGTAGTTGAGAGGTATGAACTTGACGTATATTGTCTCATGGATCTAGACAAATAACTAATAGAGTTTCCCATGCATGGTCAACATTTGAAATGCTAATTTTCATAAGTAATGACATTTCCTTTTTTACTAGTAAATTCAAAGTCATATCCTTCATATTTTACTCATTTTTTTCCTAAGTGTTAGGAAATTATTGCATTTAACCCACAATCTTAATCCATTTCCTACGTAACCCATGAGAGATAAACATGCATACAAGTAACCACAATGCATAGATCAAATAGACAATCCAAAAGATAACACAAGATATGCCCTAGGAAAACCCTCAAGAGGGAAAAACCTAGCCTCCAAAAGTATCCATACTCCATCATATTATTTAGTAATAAATCAATACAAGAGTTACAATGAATACCTTTGAAGCATCAAGCCTCTCAATGCATCTCCATGTTTCCAAGCATGAAAACACACATCCCATGCCATGCTTCAAAAATTCACTCCTTAGAAAGACTCAATAATGACAGCCAACCCATTCAACCAACCTAAACCACTACACATGTGTTTGATTTTATAGACACAAGCTCACACAAATACAACTAGTGGTAAGGTGAAACCACATACCAAAAAACCATGTGAATACAAAACCACTAACCCCTTATCTAATATTGGGTACTAAGACTTCACTTTATCTAATATTTCTCCAATATTAAATTATTATAATATGTCTCTCACAGATTAAATAATAATACAATTTTACAATACAACATCAAGTGGTCCCAAATAATTACCTAGTGTGATTATCCACACCACTAAGGTGCATCACAACTAAATAATTATTTAATTACAACATTATGATAAATCATTTTATGCAATGGTGTACAACACCATATATCAACATTCTCCCACTTGTTGTACACATTGCATAAGGGATCAATACATGAAATACATCATCATAGCCATACATGAAACCACATGAATCTACAACATGCTTTCGTGCTCCATCAAGATATCTGCAATAAGAACCAAGTGACTACCATCTCAAGCAATAACTTCTCTCATCCTCTAGCGTGCCACCTATGGAAGAAAAGGAACACGCCAAGGTGAAAGTACACCAATCCACAAGCACAAGCATCAAATCCAAGTGATAACAAAGGCTCTAACCAAGTTGTTGTCAAATGAAAAACCCACATGATACAAAATAGCATCCACAACACATGTTAATACATTCAACCATCCATACCTCCAAGATATCAATACATCAGTAAACTCATGCCAAGAACATATGCAACCTATAACCTGCAATCACAAGCTCCCTGTATCAAATCTGTCAATAAAGAACATACATATCCAGAAACTCCCACTGCATAGGTAATGTCAAAGAATATCAAGTCTACCAATAAACACTATATCAAGGTGTGATAAGTAAATCAAAGCATGAAGTACCAAGAACAATAACAATGATCCACACATGCAACCCAAAGATCTACATAATCTCTCAAAACATGTTGCCACCATCCTCCCCAAATCATGTGAACATGAACATCTAGGAAGGAACCATGAAGAGAGAAACCTGCAAAACATAATGTCCTCCTACCAACACCTCAAAAAGTGAAATGTTATGACAAGTATGATATCCAAACAACCCCAAATTAAAAGCCTCAACAACATCCATAACACTCAATCTCATAGACCAAGTACAACATATGAATCATGTACCAATGCCAACATGGATGTAAGCCTCTCTAATCAAGAAGATCAAACTCAAAGTATCCATCCCCAAATCTAGAAATCAGCCCATAAACCATCTCCCAACAATCCTCAATAATAAATGATAATATAAACTCAAATGCACAAGGAGATAACCATGCCATAACATCCCTCAAAATGAATCATCGAGAACTAACTATCCATAGCTCAAGATCCATATCTATGAAAGATAAAGAATACAAACTCATGTTAATTTTTCCTCAAATGAGTCTCCATAATCAATCACCATGAATCAACTCAATCCCATGAGAAATAAAAGCATGAAATATAACACATCTGAAAGATATAATGGGAAAATACCTCTCAAATAATAATTTGTCGAGTGGACCAAGAGTGGGAATGAGAATTCTCCTCCAGTATAACCAAGCCATCATGACTCACTCCAAGAACAATCTCCTCTATCAGTCCATAATGAACTCGCATCCATATCCAGGTGAAAGCTCCTCAATCTTCCTACTGAAACCTCCAAAGAGTAACTGTCTCAAGCAAATATCTCTAAACACAAGAGAACTCCAACCATCACCTACATCTCCAAGTATCAATGAGTACATGTAACCAATCAATCCATGCCAAAATCCAAATGAAACATAGCACCATCATGAAGTAATCAAGCAAATGATTAATGTACCCAATACCAAGAGAACCACACATGATCAATATCAAAGCTCCAAGCATAGAATCGGGAACCTATCATGACAACATGATCCAACCATCTCCTCCTAGGAGATCACATGCACCGAAACATACATCCTGGTCTCAAGAGAACACATATAACATGCCAAAACTCTAAACCAAGAAAACATATCTCCAATCACATGAAGATAACCATAATCAATGATACATCCATGTCACTGCCAATAACTCCCACTGAACCATAATATGAGCTACACATGGCATCATGACAACCATCCTCTCCATGAAGATCATCTAGGTCTGCACACACTCAACTCCAATATCAGTAACATAAAAGTAAAACCAATATCTCCAAGCCAAGAAGATAAATACAACCGCCATCAAAACATCACAAACCAATCTAATCACCACCAAGTCATCACTATCAAAAGCTCCCACTGAAAGTGTATAACCAATGAATGTAACAAGCTATCATGACATCGTGATCAAACCACATGCTACAAGTCCCATCACCCAACTAATCAAATACTCTAATCATCCATCCTATCAATCTCAAAGCAACATACCAATATACAAATGACCACAGACAAGACCAACTAAAAAAATCTACATCAATATTAAACCAATCTCATGGATACAGATAGTCCACATTGAGTCATCTCACTACAAGCAAATGGGTAGCTAATCCATAAACCTACATAACTTGTGATTAAAACAATTGTAGTGTCCCTCTGTTTTGGCCTTCCGTGACATTTGAGTAAGTAGTTTATTCGGGATGTCATGTGATTTCTTTGTTATGTATTATTGAATTATGTGGTGAATTTAATATTTTAAATAGCCTTGTCTAATTAGTTAATTAAAGTAAAAAAATTGATTACAAGGCAATTTAAATAAAGTGGGAAGTTAAAATAAGAATTAAATTAATTAATGTTATGAAATATAAAGTATATGGTTAGTAATAAATAATTAAATTAAATTGTTTTGTTAAAAGTATTGTTTCAATGGTATTTAATAATAATTGATAATTTATTATCATGAAAAGACAATCATTTAAATAGGGAAAAATAATGTTTTAAATTATATTTTATAATTATTGATAATTTTATTATCAAATGAGTTAATTATTTAAATGTGGGAAATTATTTTGATTTTGAAATAAATAAGAAAGATATTATTTTTGAATTGGGGTGAAAGCAAAATTAAATTGAAAAAAATGGGGTGCGTGCAGATGCATGACTCTGAACTGATTTTTAATCGGAAACTTGCCCTTGTTGTTGATTTTTTTTTTGAAAACTTTTCTTTGGTTTTATAGTGCTAGTTTCTAGATTTTTGGGGAGTTAGTCTTTAATTTTCGAAGAAAAAAAAAAAAACTTTACTCTACAAAAATAACTCTGAAAATAATATAGTTTTGTATTGATGTTGTTCAAAGTAGAATAATTCTTTTGAAAGTGATTAAGATTTGGAGAATGGGATATTGGCTGCGAAAGAAATCTACTACCACACATCTTCTCCATTTCAGGTGTGGGACTCTAGGTTGGTCATTAAATTCTTCTTGTGCAAATTTGGTTTTCTTTTTAAAAATTTAGTGTTGGAAGTTTGTTGCATAGGTAATTTGGAGTTCGTTGTTTGTACTACCAGCGTTGGCTTTTCTTGGGTTTCTTCGTCCCTTTTATATTCGAACAATCTGCAAACCACGTCCTTGCACTCAATTTGATCTTTCTTTCATGATTCCATTTTATTTCCTTGAGTTCGCCATTCGTTCTTTGCTAAATAAATTTATTTAGGGAATTGTTTGGAGTCTTTCTGACATTCAATGCTTGTATATTGCCCCGATTCAAATTTTTTTTGCATTCTTGAAGCCAATATAAGTGTATGTCACTATTTTCAGCTATAAATCCACACTTTGTTTGTTAAACATACTCTTATGGTTTTCAATCTAGTGATACTTGCAAATATAAGGTGTCCACATTCTTACCTTGGTTTGGCAGCCAATTTATTATTTTTGTTCATCCGGTATCTTATTTTCTGACTTTATGTTGTGCCTAGTATGGGAATCAAAGTCCAATCTATAGAATTTATCTCTAACTTCCATTTGATGTTTTTCATGAGTCGCTATTACTTCTTTTATTGTTCTTGAGATATGTTCAGTAGTTGAAATTTGACTTCCAGTTGTTACCTTATTTACTATAGTCACAACCTTGTCTAAGTAATTTAATCTTGATATCACCTTCAGGCTACCTAATGGCGCAATCATTATATGTTGCCTTGTATGTTATAATCAATGAAGTCCAGTGGGAGAAT
The DNA here is from genome assembly GCA_007115665.2 of Sequoiadendron giganteum. Classification (NCBI taxonomy): domain Eukaryota; kingdom Viridiplantae; phylum Streptophyta; class Pinopsida; order Cupressales; family Cupressaceae; genus Sequoiadendron; species Sequoiadendron giganteum. The sequence goes on from CM021110.1 coordinate 316,835,179, forward strand.
TGCTTCTTAGTCCTTATTAGAGCGCTTCTTTCTTGGGTAATTGTATGTTATTTGATTTTCATGCTTTTATGTAATTATTTAAGCTTCCTTATGGTTTTGAGTAGGTCGATACTTTCACATAGGGAAGTAGATTGATTCTTTTGAAGCCAATATTTTATTTTTTCCTAGTCATTGGGTCTCTTGAAGTCGCCCCTTGTAGGCAGTCGTTGCATAGGATATTTATCCTTTAATATTCATTTTTTCTTTTGGTAACTATGATTTTGTATGTGGTGTGCTCCCTCTCTTGGGTGGTCTGTGTGTTGAGGAAGCCAAGCCTGGCTGCGGCTGGTTGTCCTCTTCAATAGACTTTTTTTTTGTTTTATTTCGGATATATATATATATATATATATATATTGGTTTTAGCTTGTTTCTTTTTAGTATGTTAAACTCTCTATAATAGTTAAATGGTCGACTACTGTACACATCCATCTGTGAATGTGATCTTTAGCACATAAATTTATTCATGAGATATAAATATATGTATATAATTTATATGTATATATATATAAAGATAAATATATATGTGTGTATATGAATATATATATATATTATATATGTATATCTGGTCTTATTTAAATGTATGGGTTTACTTATGAAATCCTAAGTTTTATGTTGTGTTGTAAATTAATCTAGTACGTGTAAATGTATACCTTATTATGTTGTTTAAAATGTATATTTGGTTATTATGGAATAGGTTTATATAGCCTCCTTGTTTATTTTAATGATTTTCATAGTGAAAATATAAAATGAAATGATGTTTTGAATGCTCTTGGGAATTTATTACTTTGATGTGTTAGTGGAAGAAAAGATGGTTAAATGGTTTTGTGATGTTGTGTCTTCGTTTGGAGTTGAGTTTTCTTTGAGGAGGTTATTATTGTAAAGATTTTGTGTTGGGACCCATTTTACTTGATTTACCCTCGTTTGTGAATTAATGGGTAGTCAGTTTTAGGCTTCTAGAGGTGGGGAAGATGTTTCTTTTAATTGGGTTCTCATGTTTGGTTCTCATGAACTAATGTCTTATGATTCAATGTGACTATGTGGGTTTTAGCCTTGTACTTGGGAGTCTCCTTGTTATGGTGATCTAGCATGAGATGGTGTTTGCATCACTTGGTGCTTTTCTTTTGGTTTTGAAAGTTATGCAATGGCTTGCCCATTTGTCATTATGAGATTTTGTTGCTAGTAGGGAGTGTGGCTTTCCATGTGGGTCAGAACCCTAAGCGGTATCCAAGGTAACTCATGTGGAAGTTGTGTTAATTAAGTTGCGACCTAATAAATAGTTAGGCGGTGGGTAGTAAAGACAATAACAAAAGATAATGGATGCCTCTCTCATGGCTCAAGCGCTTGTTTAGGCTTGGGATGAGATGACAAGGCCTAGAATGGAAAATCAACTACCTTGTCTTCATGAAAGGTAAGTTGATTCCAAATGTGTAAGAATGGGGGTCGAGGATTAGTTGAGGTCGCCAAGGTAACCCAAGATGGGGGTCGGGACCTAGGAATATCTACATTAGGTAACTCATATCGAGAAATGTGATGACACACTTCCCTTTAGCAACCTTGTATGTCTGTAGTTTCCCCCTTGTTGTTCTTGTTCCTCTAGAAGTGATTGTTCTTATGTTTTGTCTTGTTTCCTTTTGGATTGTGGAGTCATGTCAGCCTTGTGCACTTAATTGTTTTTATGTTGTGGGTCCTCTTGTCATCTCCTAGCATGGGGGATGGACCTTAGGGTCCACATAGTTGGGTGGAACATCTTATGCACCCATTGGGTTCCCCACCAATGATCGTGATGCTGCAGAGTTGTGCTAGTTGTAATGGTTCCTAAGTTTTCTAGTGTTGGTGTGAGTTTTGGTGTTATGTTCTATATTCCTTTCCGATGTATCTCATTATGTAAATGTGGATTCCTTCTCATTTTTATAAGGGAATATTATTGTATTATGTATTGTTCATCCCATGTATGGGTATGGTGTTGTAAACTTTGATTCACATACATTGCACTTATGAGGTGTTGTATCTGTGGAAATATTTATAATCATGTATCCTTTCGATTTGATGTGTATTCATATGACAAGTGTAATGTATGTATCTTTTTACATTATCATGTGATCATGTATGTATGTATATGTAAGGAATTATGGATGTATATACATTGTTCATTTCTTTTATATAAGGGTTTTGAATGAATGCATGTGCCTAGTTATCATCGTTATGGGTTTCATGTTAAGTTAGAAATGTTCGCAACATAATGCATTCATGTCACCCTAGAGGACTAGTTAGGTGTTGTATATGCATGATTTACGTATTAAAGTTGTATGATGGTTTACATTTCATGTTAGTTTGTGCTTTAAAAAAAAAAATTTGTGTGGTTATTGTTTGTTGTTATGTTGTCCTTTGGGGTGTGCGTGGCAGGGCATTACATCTTGGTATCAGAGCCAAGGTTATCAAACTCTGGGTACTCTAGGCTCAATTGATTCCATTACGTTAACCTTCTGCTTAACTCTTGAACTTATGTCTTTCCCTTCAATTGTTGTGTAGGAGTATGCCTAGGCATCGAGGTCATGGGCGAGGTAGAGGCCAAGGTGGTGGCTACAAGGCAGACCACCAAAGTACACTTTGTGAGAGTTCCCATGATAGTGAGCAGGGTAGTGGTGGTCAGAACTCGGGGACGCCATGTGCAGTAGGGGCTCAGCTTCGTCAATTGCTAGAGGAGATGTTATCCCCTAAAGTTGCACCCTGGTTAAGTTGTAAAACTTTAACACTTTAGAGAAACATGGGGACTTTTCCAAGTTGTGGGTCACCTGTAATGGAAAATAACCTCCGGAGAAGGTTGGCTTCCTTTTGGTATCACATAATCACTGAATTGCTTTTAGGAAAAGTTAGAAGGATAAACTTTAAATGAAAACTGATAAAACACTATTCTATGGTGATACACCTAAATGTTAACCTGACTTGTAAACAACTTACATACACAAACCAATCAAATGACAAAGTTTAGCTCACACAACTCAATTTCATATGCCTCTTGCATAAGTATTTCATAAGACCTTTAAAATTTCAAACTCTTAGAGGGAAAGATAATCTTCACAACTAGAAGCATTCATAATTTTGATACAACCTATGACCTATAACATGCATATATTTCTGCAAAAGGTGCTAACTTTGAGACAGAAATCATAAGGAATCAAAAAAAATTCACAAATAATCTTATATATCAAATAATTGCACATAGTAGAATAGAAGAATTGAGAAGGAAAAATACTTAACTCAATGATTTCAAGGCATTCAATGTTATTCAAGTCAAAAAGAGTTACATAAATATGCTTTTCTATGTCAAAGGACTGCAAAAGTCACTAACTCAAAGAAACACCAAGTAAGAATTGATTACGAATGAGTCACACAAGTGACTAAATCCATCAACTCTCGACAAGATCCACCAAAACAGCTCCTAGAAACCTCATTGATTGGATGCAACAAAAAGCCCACAAATCTAGTCCCTAGATCTCATCCAAAAGAGCTCCAAATGGAAGAAAAGGTCAATTTTGACCAAGTCAATAATTAAAACATGAAAAATTTCCTCCAAGATGCCTTCAAGTTGAGTCCACATGCCTAAATTCACTCCATATGTTTGCAAACCTCCATTAACCTCCCCATATTCTTGGCATGCTATTAAGACAAGCATATCCTCCATTTCTCCTCTTGGCATGCGTTGAAAGTCTAAAGCATTTTGTTTTGCATTTAAAACAACATTATGCTTTTAGTGATTTATAAACACCACTAAAACATAATGTTTTACAATTTCAAAAGAATGCAAAAGAAAAAAATACAAGGCCTTTTTGACTCGGCCATAAAAAAATTCAACTACAAGTCTTTTTAAAAGACTCACACCATATAAAATTTACTAAGGCATTTGAATAAGACTAATAGTATTAACTCATGATGAAGATATTTATAATGTATATTTTTTAAAAATAAGGCATAAAAACCTAACTACATCGGCCCTCACTTTGGGTACAAACCATAAGACAAAATGTAAACAAAACAAGATTATTTTATTCTACCTTTGAAGCTTCCTGAAGAAGTTGTGTGCCGCCACTACCTCCCTGTTGGGGTTTCTTTGAAGTCTGAAGGAGACCTTCCATGGAAGAATTTGTAGTTACAGAGGCATCCTCAACTCATTCCTGTGCAACAAAACTTTTGAGAATCTTTTGTAAGAAAGAATCCTGCATCTGTTTAATTCTTATGTAGGTGTTCATTGTTTGCTACTTTCATGCACTTCACATACATAGCTCTATATGAATTCCCATTTCTCTTTATAGAAACTGGGGTTTTTGATATATGAAAGCTCAACTTTTGTTTGTGGTTCCTGAATTTTGCTCATTTTGTTGTTTCCTTTGATTTTTTTCACACAAAAACCCATTTATGACTTAAGGGTTTAAAACCCTCAGTAGGTCATGGCTTTAAATTTTTATTTTTCTGATTTTAATGAGCTATCCATTGCGGGATTTAATATTTTGGTTGTGGCTTCTATTTATATTTTGTGCCCTTGATTTTCTGAAAACCACTCCATCCTTGGTTCACATGGCTCTGGATTTGTTTTTGTTGTGACACCATGTAGTAATTCCAGTAGTGCCACAATCACCTTTACCATGCATGCAAGATTATAATATGAATGATATTTCATGAGAGGGTGATAAGTTGAGACAGGATCCATCGAAGCCAACTGTGCCACATGAAAATGAAGTCCTATGAAGGAACAATTGATTTGCAAAAACAATTCAAAGCCATTACACAGTGCAGGTACACACAAACACCATTGCTCATTTTTCCATTCCTTCATAAATACTACCCTTTGTAGTATGATCAAAACCCCCCTTGAAAACATGGAGCCAGATCATAGATTTTTGTACTCCTTGTAAATTAGTTGCCCTTCTTTTGTGCCCAGTTTACACTCTGCCATGTTATTTGTTTCATTACTTTATTCCACTCTTATTTATTACATATGACTATCATACCTATAACAAATTCATTGTATTGGCTTATCATCATGCCATTTATGAAAAAATAGTATGAGTAATAACTTAGCAATTTCTGAGCATGATGCTAATTGTAGTCACTTATGAAGCTTTATGTGGTGGTTACACTATTACATAACTAGATTTCCTATCACTGCAACTTTTACTTGTCTACACAACCATGGCAAGCCCAATGAAATGATGAAAAATCTCTCTCCTTCATCACTCTTTGGATTTTCAATGATAGGATTTATAGTGCATCATGACTTCCTTGTCAATTTAGAATCTCTAATAGGAACATGTGATCTCTTTTTGGGAAAAAAAAACATTGAGGCATTTTCCAATAGCACTCCCTCGTACACTATCAAGAAACTCTCTTTATTCCTTATCAATACATGGTTAAGTTTTCACTTGTTATTGAAGGTCTAAAGACACCATTTACTTTGCAACTAATCTATTCCTTCACATAGCCTACCAGATCCTCACTAAACAAATCCTCATTGCCATCATATCCTCTTATATTTTGCAAGAAAATAACACTGCCCTATTAAATGAGTAAACCACAGACATAAGACTCACACTGAAAGATAGCATCATGCTCTCTATTAATTTATGTTGGATCTTAATATTGTTGCACTCTATAGATCTATAATTCTGCATTTGATTATGCTTCATGACATTGTGATCCTTTGGAATTGTGCTTCTTTCAATATTCCCATTATCAAGAAGGGTCTTTCCTGACTGTTACTAATCTCATACAAGGTGATTGTCAATATTTTTCTGAAACACCTCTTGTATATTGACACCATGACCTATTGTCTTATTTGCAAAGCTCTATGTTTTATGGCTCTCCATTCATCTGACAATCTACCCTATCTTTGAGTGTAATTCATCTAGCTCCTTGCTTGGGTCCCAAAGACTATCATTTTAAGTCTTCTCCTTTATTCAACATTAAGTGGGAATTATGTTTCTGTAGGTATTGCCTTATATTGTGCACTTAGTCCCCTATTTTGATTGACTATTTTCTTGTCTAGAAATTGAGGATACAAATACTCCAAGCAAGAAAACAAAAACAAAACATTCAATTATATCAGAGGAATGAAAAGTGACTACAATATTATACTTTTTGAGATAATTTCATTAGGCTCTGGCTTTCGCAAGACTACCTCTGAGCCTTTGAATGATCAACCTATCCTATTGGAACATTTTTAATATTGATTATAAGGATGTAGATCCTCCACTTCATGTAGCATCACTTCTCATGCATCATCCTCTTGATGATGAATATCGCTTTGAATAGGACAAATTACATGCTTATATTATGGATAAATCTGCTATTTGAAATTGGACATGCCTCATTGAATAACACCCTCATATATATGCATCATTGTGTTTCTTAAATCTGTTTTATGCAAGACATTGAATACAACCTTTATGATTTATTTGAGCAAGTACATGTTACCTATGATAGTGACTAAAAACTCACCATCATAAGTGATATGTTCTTTCTTGAGTGAACCATAAGGAGTTGAATTACCTATCTATGCCTCTTCAAATCACAACAAAGAATGTTGGACTCAACCCTTGTGGGAGACACATTTATCCCACGTGTTGTAATAAGATGGATTAATACAATGATTTAACTTTCCCTATATCTGCACAGGAAACAAACAAGTTAGAAAAAACATGTGCATGTTTTAGGTGTGTTAGATGACTCTGATGGTTCTCTAGGATACCTAAAGAACACATTTCCTTTTCAAAGCATATTGAGATCAATATATACATGCATAGGGTGAATGTGCATACAATATTTGTAATCATTCATTGCTTAGAGCATTGCTCTAACATCATTGCTATATCTTTTGCAGGGATCAGGAGTAAAGGAGCTAGGAGGACTCAAGTGGCTCAGGCCAACATCAACCTACATCAACCTAAGTCAAAACAATGAACCAGTCATTCAAGAAATGACCAGTTACCTTCCTTCTTTGCACATTCAGTTCTTTTCCTTACTTATTCATGTATATATTTTTCATAATTTGTATTGAATAAGAAATGTTTAGTCTTACAGCTTGTGTGAGACAATGTTCATTTCTACATTCAATAAAGATTACTATTCAGAAAGATTTGTGTAAATTTTTTCTTTGTTGCATGCACTTTTATAAATGCAATGATCTGTTACAATAATCTTGTAATCTTTTATTTTTATTTTTTTGTTTATACAATTGAATGTAATGTAGGAAAGTTAATAAAATGTACCTCATTTTCTCAGTCTAAAAATCAACAAACTCCACCTGATTGAGCCTAGGTGAAAATCTGGTAGCATTTTTGGTGACCTCTACGGAGTGTTTGCCTGCTAAACATCATGACCAATTGCCTAGACCTATCCTTGGGCATAGATTCACTCAGAAACTAGGATCAAAACTTAGGAAGATAGATTCAAAACTTCTATAACTCAATTTTATAGTATGAAAGACACCTTGACAATATTGAAAATAAAAAACAACAACTGAAAGGAAACTACTTAACTGTGCTGGAACAACACTTAGGTAATGAAACTTGTAGCTAAACCTATTCTAACCTACCCTAACCAGCACAAAAGTTGGTCAAATAAATCCATTCATAGGATGACTGAAATAACTGCCTTTTCTAAGCAATATGCAATGATTTGCATGCATGATGGCAGCTAAGTAAAAAAAAAAAAATAGAGAAATATTAAACAAGATGATGCACTGCCTCAAAAAAAGAGAAAAACAAGTTGACTTACCTCACTAAACTGATCATGTGTATAGTTGTTCAAAGGAGGGTAAGTGAGTTGAACATACTCGTGTTTAGTTGTAGGTACATCCTTGATGATATTTTCAATTGTACCTTCATGTGTGAGTGCATGATTGATTATTGATGCTTCATCGGACTCCATCCGAGCTAAGTATATGATTGGAAAACCTCTTGAACAAATAAAATTGGGGCTTTCCTTGCTATTTGCCTCTCCTTTTGGTTTCACCTAGCTATCCTACTTCACAGCCAAGTTTGAAAGACAATTTGAATGCTCAGAAATAGCAGCATTACCTTCATCTTGCATAATAAGTTTCCAAGTAATCTCCTCCTCAATGGTGAGTGTACAATCCTCTTCCACTAAGGTAGCTACTAACTCATCAAAGCTATCATCTCTTGGAAGGGTCTTACAAATAGCTTGTTTAACTTCAAAAACCTCGTTATCACTCAAAGAAACATAGTCCAACATAGGTTGCTCCTTTTTAATGAAGGTAGGAAAGTGCTCAATTAGTGAAGCAACCTCCTGAAACAATATTTCATTTGATAAATCAACTTCAAGCTCGATTGTACAAGAGAAAGGAAGCTCTTCTAACTAAACAAGATCTTGCAAAACAGGTTCATGAGAAGTTTCTTGTTCAAACCTATGAACCTATTGTTGAATTTCAACATGAATTTCAACCTCCTCAAACAAAGCTAATTCCTTGTCATCAATCTTTGAACAAAAATTCTCAATTATTTCCATGCATACCTCTTCATAAAGCTCAACATTAGCTTCTTCCTCTATAATATGTTCAAAAATATCATAGCTCATACCTTGGAGAATGGTATCAGGTTCAATTTCATGCTCCTCGTCATGGTCCAAGGCTCTATTTTCTTTCTAATCATCATTAATCAGCAACTCATCAACTGGTTTGATGTCTTACTGTTGTCCTGGAACAATTTCTTTGGCTTGGATATCTCTTTGTGCTAACCGATAATGCTCCATGGCTAGATGTAACAAATTTGGAGTTCTAATCTCCTCCATAGGGAATGAGCTATTTTGATCAAGGGTTTTCTCTACATATATTTTCTAGTTGTTAGAGAATGATTTCATTTGTATGATAGGTGAAGGAACCTCACAAGGTGGCAGAGATGGGCTTTTCCAACTTGGAATTTCAAGGGTAGAAGTCTTAGCAGTAGGTTCACTTGAAACCCCAAAAGATTTTTCCTGTTTGAAATTTTGAAACTCATACTTGTGGGCCTCCTCTACTTCCTCTTCAAACTGCTTCCTTCGAACCTCCTCATGCTACTTGCATTGATATTCTAGGTAAGCCTGACTACCTTGCACCCGAGGTGACAAAAGCTTCATTTGCCCCTCCTTATCAGCTATTTCATGTTCAAGACCTTCTTCAAACTGCATCCTTTGCATCCTCAACTCCTAATCATAAAAATAGGCATGTTCATCCATTTCTTGTTGTTGCATAATGGTCCTTTTATGCCTCTTAATGTCAACCAACATTCTAGATATGCATGAAAACACCTTACCAATATTATCAATCTTCAAGTTATGAAGACCTTGACTTAGATCCCACAATGTACGGTCAACCTGTTTGATCAAATCTAGTACATTCTGGTAAGGGTGCTCCTAGGGATAATTATGTGGATAATCATCTATAGGCTGATACGAAGGCTCGGCAGGGCTAGATAGGTGGTATTCATAGTGGTTATGTTGGTTTTCCTAAGAAAATATGGGATTTGTACTATAACTAGTTGTATGCTCAACTTGAAAAGGCTGATAAGGATGTTGATAAGCAGTATTCTCATGATATGGAGGGTAATAGTAAGTATTTTCATAAAAAAATTAACATTTTTTCATTCAAAGAGTTGGAAACTCAGAATTAACAGATTCTTTTGAGACATACCAGTAGTTGTGTCTATGAAACCAGAAGATTTGAGCTCAAAGTCGTCAGGTGTTGTTCAAAATACCTCCAAAGGTTGATAACATTGAGAAAAACACTAGTTTCTTAATATTGTGATGTAATATTGATTTTCCACTAAACTAGAGTCAACAGAGTCACCAGGTATGTATTTGAAACACCTCAAAAGGAAGATACTAACTGTTGTACACACCAAAGAACAGCCAAAATATAGAAAACTTGAACTGGAAACAAGTTTTGGTCCCACCGGGCATGCCAAAAATTGTTATCTCCTAAAGTCGCAGCCTGGTTAAGTTGTAAAACTTTAACACTTTAGAGAAACATGGGGACTTTTCTAGGCTATGGGTCACCTATAATGGAAAAGAACCTTCGGAGAAGGCTAGCTTCCTTTTGGTATCACCTAATCTACTGACTTGATTTTAGGAAAAGGGAGAAGGATAAACTTTAAATGAAAACTAATAAAACACTATTCTATGGTGATACACCTAAATGTTAGCCTAACTTGTAAACAACTTACATAAACAAACCAATCAAATGACAAAGTTCAGCTCACACGACTCAATTTCATAAAAAGACCTTTAAAATGTCAAACTCTTAGAGGGAAAGATAGTCTTCACAACTAGAAGCATTCGCAATTTTGATACAACCTATGACCTGTGTGAGGTCCACCACTCTGATACATTTATTGCTTAGACAATTTTGAGTTTAGTATTATTGACTATGTTTGGTGATACCATTTACGACATAATATTTTAGACAATTGAGTTTTTATGATGGTTTTATTATGAAGTTTAAACATTTGAATTCTTATGATGATTAGATTATGGGTAGGCTAAATGCTTAGTTAGCTTATAGTGATGGTTGACCAAATTTTATGCTAGTTAATGTGCTCATTCAATTTGGTTTTGAAATGATGAACAAATGAAATATGTGATATGAATTAACCACATTGCAATTTGAAATTAAGGTAAATGAATTGGAGATGATATGTGATTAGTGATTTTTCTGGTTATGATATGAGATATATAAATGATATGTGAAATTCTAAAACTTGAGTATATGAAATGGTGACTCAATGGTTTGAAATATGATTTATTGGATGGATTAATCACCCTTCATGTAATAATCAATGTAATCAAGTTATCTTTCCTAATCACTTGTTATTAAAGAATTAATGCAACAATTAAGTGCTTAGGCTAAAATAATTAAACGGGATGTGACACCTACACTGAAAATCCACTCACTAAACAGCCATGGATTAGACAAGTGGACCCCTCACACCATGAATGTCAAAAGGGGATATTACAGTGATGTTTTTGGCCACACATTTTGGGCCATCTTCAGGATGAATGGTCAAAGATTACAGATTGAAGTGTAGTCAGTCGAGTCTGAAACTTGAGTATATATATATGTGACATATATATATGCTATGTGAAATTCTAAAACTTGAGTATATTAAATGGTGGGTTGGGCTTAAACATCACACACTAAGCGTTTGACCACTTAGGTGGATGTTGTGGGGCCCTCTTCAATCATCCCATTCTATTCGTTGTTTCCGTTATTGACATGGATTCTGGTAATGTGTTCAAATTGTTTCTCCCACCCACATGAATGCCGGTAAATGTGTTTAAATCATTTCTCCCACCCACTTGCACCATTGAATCCTGCGCTGCACTCACACTAAACAGGTTTCCAACTCTATTAGTTTTCATTTGCCAGCATACAAGGATTATTCAAATATCACAGTTGGATATGCTCTGGTAGACATGCATGCGAAATGTGGAAGCACGTCAACTAGATTCCTCAAAGAAATGTGGTCTCATGGAATGCTTTGATTGTAGGATATGCACAAAGTGTGTTTGTTGAAACGGATTCAAAAACTTTCAATCAAATGTAACTCGCAGTGAAATGTTGGACTTCACAATCTTTGCCAGCATCCTCTGAGCTTCAAAACGGAGCATGGGCATCCATCGCAGGATGAAGGAAAGATTAATTTTGTCACATGTAGCCGTAACTACCCTGGTAGACATGTATGCAAAATGGGGAAGCATAGATAAGGCACGTAAACTGTTTGACAGAATGCCTCCAAAAAAAATATTTTCATGGAATGCCCTGAAAGCAGGATATTCACAAAATGGATTTGTTGAAGAGGCTTCAGAAACTTTCAAGCAAATGCAATTAGCAGGTGTAATGCCTGACTCTACAAACTTTGTCAGCATCCTTACAACCCGTGCCAAAATGGGAGCTTTCGAACAGGGTATGGACATCCATAAAAGCATAAAGGACATAGGAATCTAGTCGGATGTAGTATTTGCAACTGCTCTGTAGACATGTATGCAAAGTGTGGAAACATACACAAGGCAGGCGAACTGTTTTAATATGTACCTGAAAGAAATTTGGTTCCATGGTTGTAGGATATGAATAGAAAGGATTTCTTGATAAAGATTTAAAAAATTCAAGCAAATGAAATTGGTTAAATCACATACAAAAATATATTTTAGGAGTATTTATAGTCAAGATTATTTTTAATTCGAATTTAAAAATGTTGTGACTTATGCTCTTTCTCTCAAACATTTATGCAGATGTGGGCAAGTGGTGTGAGGTTCAAATGGTAAGGAGATTGATAAATGGTAAAGGATATAATAGGATTCTTAGTTGTAGTTGGATTGAAATTGATGAAATGGTGTGTGCTTTATGTGTAAAGGATAGATCACATCCACAAACATTGGAGATCTATGCAAATTTGGAGAGATTAGCTTGAGAGATGAAGGAAACATGGTATTTCCCAAGTTCAAGACATTTACTTAGTGAGGAGAAGGAGGGAACTGAGTTATTTCTCTATCATCACAGTGAAAAGTTGGTCATTGCTTTTGGTTTGTTAGATGCATCCCAAGAACAACTATTATAGTTATTAAGAACCTTCAATATGTGTTGCTTCACACTACAATAGAATTTATCTCCAAGATTGTTGCAAGAGAAATTGTTGTGACAGATGTGAATTGTTTCCATCATTTAAAATAGACAAAATGTTCTTGTGAAGATGATTGGTTATGCTAAATAAAGTAATCTGAAGAATAGGCTTTCACTATAATAATGTGCACTATGTCACACCTACACTAATAATGAAGGAACAAGGTTTTATTGTTAGATTCTAGAAAGAAAAAAATGGTTTTGTTTTTGTTTTAAATATTTGGCAATCTAGACCATGAAGTTGGCTTTGTAAAATTAGATGCACAGAGTGCATATACACTATTAGGGTGTCTATCAAAAACTTATTTTATAATAACATGAACATTTAATTAAATTATTTTCATAAACCTACATATGTATGAAATGAAAATTTGGATAAGTTAGAGAAAGAGAAAAACAAAAGGTGAGGAACACTTCAAGTAAATCGAAAGATGCTTGACTAGCAGGAAATGGGAGATGAGGGCTCACAATTACCCTTGTCATTTTCTACAGACTTCCTTTTATTTGGATTAATTGTTGAAATGGGACATCATCAATTTAAGTGGCAATCAAGTGCATAAGACATGGGCATATGATTGATTGACTCACTAACTAGGAGCATCTAATCATATATGATAGTGTTTAAAGGTTGTATTGTCCCATCTTCCTAGTTATGTGGAGCAACATCAAAATCAATAACCTTGTACATAATCACCCCTCTACCTATTATGGTAGGATATAATGAGTGGGAAATATTTGAATGTTGGATATCTTTTATAACAAAATTGATACAATAATGCTCTTCTACCATAATGGCAACCTCTTGCTTCTATTTGATAGAATCTAGATTGACCCATTATCATTATTATGGTTTAGCTAGGATTTTAATTAAAAATATGATTAACCTTGAATCTAGTGTGGTTTTTGAAGTCCCTTTGAATGTTGATGATTGTCTCCTTGTGTAGGAAATAATGTATTAAAGATAGGACAATCCACCTTGATTGTAAAATTTCTATGATGACACCATTTCTTCCATGATACTTTGACTATAGTAGTTGTATTAATACTCCTTTGGTAGTTAAGGCATGATTATTACCCTAAATTAATTGTAAAAACATGACATGATAGTGCCCATGGATTGATGAAAACATTCTAGAGAATAAAGGTTTTTTAACTATCACAAAATTGGTGTGATTATTCTTATGAGCATAGTGTAGTAGTCCCTTTAGGATAATTGATTATGATTACACAATGCGGTGAAGTTATAACTATGCAAAAGTGCTATGTCGCAATGACTACTTCCTTCCTTGATGACATCCTAATTTATATATATGTTTGACAAGATTTTGTATTTAAACATAAACTCACATCTTTATGATAGTCTGTATGAATAAAATATTAAACCAAGTGATGACAATTCTTCAATGGTATTGGGTTATTAACAGAGTGATTATTGTCCTAAGGATGATTAGGTTCATGGAATTCATCATGATAACACTTGTCTCATTTATGATAATTATTAATGTAATGATGATTATCAATATGTCTAGAGGTTAATGTTAGAGCTTGAGGGTAGTAAGGTCCCAAGTACCATGATTAACTTTGGTGTTGATGATGGAAATTTCCCCTTAATAAGGTAAGACATTATAATAGCTCAACAATAATTTAGTAACATGCCCAAAGTTTAACCTATTGTTTTCACCTAAGTTTTAACCCAGGTATGAGAAAAGATCAAGTTCACCAACACATAGAAATAAAATTTTCTAATTCAAGTTTACCAACACATAGTTGTGCAGATGTGTTTTCTTGGTGCTTACAAATCACATACAAATATATGTTTAGGGGTTATTAAGACTTAAAAACAAAATTAGGCTTTAATATTGCAAAGGAAGCTAGTTTGGAAGGATAGCTTTGATAGAGAATTTCCCATTAAGGGACTCTAAGACTTATTATAATTAATTCAAGCAACAACCTCCCATACTTAAATTATTTAAAATTTAGATCATTGAATCTTGCAAAGAGCAACATGATAGTGGTTTCAATCTAGGAAATTAAGAACTTACCTCAAATATTTTTGCTAATACATCCCTTGTTTTATCCATGGGGTTTAATAGTTAGCTCTTAATAAATTTTGACCTATGTAAGCCTACACTTTATTGGTAACTTAGGAGTGGCCTTCCCATCAAGAAGGTTTTTGAATAGGGAGTGCATGCAATATAACCTTGTACTTGATAATATATTGAGACACATTTTTTATATATATTTTCATGCTTTTCCTTACAAGTCTTATTCACAAACCATATTTCTATGATCACTTTCCTAGCTCATGATTCATTGAAGTGTTTGATCTAACGTATTTTAAGTGTTGGAAGTAATTTGAAAAAAATATTAAATTCTTGTTCTTTAATATGGAATTACTCTAGAGCTATTTTTTTTTATGAAATTTAGTAGAATAATCATGTGATTCTATTCACTTTTGAAGCTCATCAATGCTACTTAAAATGTACATCTACACTTACTTGGAACGATAACATCCATCCTAATAATGTAGGATTATTTAATTCTTTTTCCTTATTAATAGCTTGCAAAGCTAGCTAGAAACGAGTTGTGCCTTGCACACACATGCCATTTTCCCAAAAAAAATTGATCAGTCCCTTTATTTATTTTCAAGCTTATTGATCAAATGTTCTTCTAGCTTGAAGTGTTCTAGTTTTCCTTGGTTCTTGATGAGTTGGTTACATTGTAAGATCTAAATTTTTGTGCTAGCTAATTTTTTTTCCAATACATGAGGTATTAGTTTTGTGGTGTCAAGATTTGATTTGGGTTCTCAGATCCACCTCTTGTTTGTATTTTCTTTCCTAGCTATTCTCTAAGTTATTATAGTTAGAATTCTTGAGCTAGTTAGAATTATTTATTTTAGTGTTTATGGAGACCTTTTATGCTATGTTACTATTTTTTCATACATTAGAAAAGCTTATGTTACTATTTGTTCATACATTAGAAAATTTTCTAAGTGTTCATCATGATATTAACCCCTTTAAACTCTCACAAATACATTAAATAGTCTTATAAATAGCTTGGAAGTTGTTTTGGAGTATTTACAACCTTTGCAAACCCTCCTTGAAGCATTGAAACCCTTTATTATCTTTCAAAATAATATTTTTTGTCAAGAATTAAAATTTAAAGAATGATAAGAAGGTAGTTTAGAATGAGGGTTTGAACAAGGATCATTGGATATATGGTCTACATTGAATACACTATTATATTCCCTTTAGTAGATCACTAATTACGTTATATTTTCTCAATACTTTTGTGGCCAAAATTGATAGTTTCTAGTATGTGTTGAAAACTCTCACCTAGCTATAATGATAGAGCTATAATCGTCAAATAGGAGCCACCCCTTATAAAAGCTATACGAGGAGTTTTTTGGTGTCTAACACCGACTACAAGATCTGACACATGTGATCTATGATATCGAACTCCCCCTACGATTGTTGAAAAGAGACAACTAGATTACTACTATGCGTGTTTAGTGTTGGAATGCGAATTTTTTTTGAAACATATTTTTTGGTTGGATTTTAACCTTAGGGTTAACTAATTGTAGTGAATTACAACCTTATTTTGAATATCAATGCTAAGGAAGCATCATACTTGTAAAAACCATTTATTTCTACATGCAAATCTTGATAAATATATCCTAATATTTTAGGAAATCAATATTAAATATGTCAAGTATCTAATCATAACTCTTCAACCATGAACATAGATAGAATTACAAGGGTTTAGTTTTTATAAAAATCCTAAAAACATATCATTTTAGTATGGTAATTTGTTTTTTGACATGCATGCAAGTATAATCATGTAGGATCTAATAAATTTGACTTTCTTTGTGTAGTTGGAATGCTTATTTAAAGGTCAACATCATTGCTTAGATCCAAGAAACTCATTCAAGCCAAAAAGAAGCTTATTTCATATTAATCAACATTTCACCATTAGAGTGTAAGTATGGTTGTCGAGAGAAATAAAATTGTTTATCATTTTTACATGAGTGTTCTACATAGCAAAGGTGGTTGTTTTCTCTGGTTGGTCAGCATTCAACACTAATAAAAATTGAATAAAACCTTGACAAGTACTTTCACCAAACCCTAGATAGTGACTTATCTCTTCCTTACCAACTCTATGATTATAAAGGGAAGTGTAAAAATTCATTCCTCACAAGGGTAATAATCTACTAATAAAGACGAAAGATATGTCACAAAACCAAGTGGAATAGTCAACACCATTTGAGAACAACCATGTTGTTGACAATAAATGTTATCCAGGGACTATTACTACAACAATAAGATAGTAAGTTAAACTAATAAATAATGCAACAATAGAGCTTAGTTACTTAGCCCATAAATATGTACCATCAAAAATAATTTTTCACCTACAATAATACTATCAAACATATGCAAAAGATGTTATATAATGACTAATGGACTATATAATCTTTCTTAGGCTATCCTAATAGCATCATGGGGGATATTACACTTTTAGAATATTTTTATTGTATCCATAGAGCTATTATTGACACTGGAATTGTCAAGAGGGAGTTAGAGACAATAGAGAATAATATTTAATTAAGTGGATTTTATGATGGAAAGACATAAAATACAGTCATGCATTACTTCTATAATTTATATGCCTCTTATGAACATGAGTTATAACTCTTTCATGGAATCTAGTAGGAGTACCAATATTTCCATAAGATAACAATCATACTAGGTTGTTATCATAATTAGACCAACAACTTATTTAATTTCCTATGTATTATCATTTTGCTATATCATAGATAACAACAATATGACAAAAGGATGCTCTCAGGAAATCATTAAAGCCATATAAATTTAGGATTTTCATGGTTATTAAGGCTATTGTAAATCTTATAGGATGGCCATGTGCCTAAATAGTTTTATTCAAGTTATCCTAATAAATAATAATAATAGGTTTTATGTAGGATTTTAGTAGGTACTAAATTATGATCATTTCCACCTTGTTGTAAGGCATCAATTAAAAGTCGGCCATGAAATAAGAGGATTATCTTAGCAATGGTAAGAGTTTCATAAACACTAGTATCAAGATGAAGATCATTTCATTTAAAACTCTATCATTTCACTCTTATAGGATAGTAATAACCGATTGGCTAGCCCTATATAACATAAGAGGCTTTTCATGATAATTTATCGCTTAAAAATTCCATACCATGTCACAAATATAGAGGAGATGGTCCCAAAATAGATCTAGTATCACTAAGATAACCTTGTAATTAAGTCAAAATATTTTCATGAATAACATAAACAATTGTCCTTGTTTGATTTTATTGAGTGTGAAGTTGTAAACTAACTATTTTTCTCAATGATAAGGTCCTCGTCTTAGTAATGAAGGATGTCAAGGCATAGTAATCTTTATTATTATTATGTACCTTAGAGCATAGACTTGGAGCTCATTTTCCCATTCATTGCTATGAAACCACCTTGAAGAATATTACAAGAAATAAAGGAAGTTGGGTTGTTAGCAAATATTTTAGTACTACTATGGATCATCTTATCCTGGTAAGGAAGTCCCTAGGTCACATGATATAATTGAAATCTATGAGGAAATCATGATAAAATTTTGAAGACTTATAAATGAGGAGTACAATCATATGCGTCATGACAATCATGGTATTAGAAGTACAATTAAGGGACTCCATCCAACAAGTCTTAATGTCTTATCCTTATGTAAAATACACAATACATTATCTCAAGTCTATGTGTTGGTGAACTTGATATTTTCTCATACATGGGTTAAAACTTAGGTGAAAACAATAAGGTAAACTTTGGGCATGTTCTAAATTATTGTTGAACTATCATAATGTCTTACCTTATTAAGGGAAAATTTCCATCATCAACACCAACGTTAATCATGGTAATTGGGACCTTACTACCCTCAAGCTCTAACATTAACCTCTAGACATATTGATAATCATGATTACATTAATAATTATCATAAATGAGACAAGTGTTATCATGATGAATTCCATGAACCTAATCATCCTTATGACAATAATCACTCCATTAATAATCCAATACCATTGAAGAATTATCATCACTTGGTTTAATATTTTATTCATAAAGACTATTATAAAGATGGGAGAATATGTTTAAATACAAAATCTCATCAAATATATATAAAAATTAGGCTATCACCAAGGAAGGAAGTATTCATTGTGACATAAGACTTTTGCATAGTTATAACTTCACCTCATTGTGTAATCATAAACAATTATCCTGAAGGGACTACTACACTATGCTCATAAGAATAATCACACCAATTTTGTGATAGTAAAAAAACCTTTATTCTCTAGAATGTTTTCATCAATCCATGGGCACTATCATGTCATGTTTTGACAGTTAATTTAGGGTAATAATCATGCCTTAACTACCAAAGGGCTATTAATACAACTACTATAGTCAAAGTATCATGGAAGAAATGGTGTCATCATAAGAATTTTACAATCAAGGTGGATTGTCCTATCTTTAAACCATTATTGCCTACACAAGGATACAATCATCAACATTCAAAGGGACTTCAAAAACCACACTAGATTCAAGGTTAATCATATTTTTAATCAAAATTCTAGCTAAACCATAATAATGATAATGGGTCAATCTAGATTCTATCAAATAGAAGCAAGAGGTTTCCATTATGGTAGAAGAGAGTTATTGTATCAATTTTGTTATAAAAGATATCCAACATTCAAATTTCCCCACTCATTATATCCTACCATAATAGGTACATGGGTGATTATGTACAAGGTTATCGATTTTGATGTTGCTCCACGTAACTAGGAAGATGAGACCACACAACCTTTAGACACTATTATATATGATTAGATGCTCCTAGTTAGTGAGTCAATCAATCACATGCCCATGTCTTATGTACTTGATTGCCACTTAGATTGATGATGTCCCATTTTGACAATTAATCCAAATAAAAGGATTGTAGAAAATGATGAGGGTAATTGTGAGCCCTCATCTCCCATTTCCTACTAGTCAAGCATCTTTTGATTTACTTGAAGTGTTCCTCGCCTTTTGTTTTTCTCTTTCTCTAATGTATCCAACTTTTCATTTCATAGTACATATGTAGGTTTATGAAAACAATTTAATTAAATGTTCATGTTATCATAAAATAAGTCTTTGATAGATACCCTAATAGTGTATATGCACTCTGTGCATCTAATCTTACGAAGCCAACATCATGGCCTAGATTGCCAAATATTTAAAACAAAAACAAAACCATTTTTTTCTTTCTAGAATTTGACAATAAAACCTTGTTCCTTCATTATTAGTGTAGGCGTGAAATAGTGCACATTATTATAGTGAAAGCCTATTTTTTAGATTACTTTATTTAGCATAACCAATCATCTTCACAAGAACATTTTGTCTATTTAAAATGATGGGAACAATTCATGTCTGTCACAACATTTTCTCTTGCAACAATCTTGGAGATAAATTCCATTGTAGTGTGTGAAGCAACACATATTGAAGGTTCTTAATAACTATAATAGTTGTTCTTGGGATGGATCTAACAAACCAAAAGCAATGACCAACTTTTCACTATGATGGTAGAGAAATAACTCATTTCCCTCCTTTTCCTCACTAAGTAAATGTCTTGAACTTGGGAAATACCATGTTGCCTTCATCTCTCAAGCTAATCTCTCCAAATTTACATAGATCTCCGATGTTTGTGGATGTGATCTATCCTCTACACATAAAGCACACACCATTTCATGGATTTCAATCCAACTACAGCTAAGAATCCTATTATATCCTTTACCATTTATCAATCTCCTTACCATTTGAACCTCACACCACTTGCCCACATCTGCATAAATGTTTGAGAGAAAGAACATAAGTCACAACATTTTTAAATTCTAATTAAAAAGCATCATCACTATAAATATTCCTAAAACATATTTTTGTATGTGATTTAACCAATTTCATTTGCTTGAATTTTTTTAATCTTTATCAAGAAATCCATTTTGTTCATATCCTACAACTATGGAACCAAATTTCTTTGAGGCACATAGTAAAATAGTTCGCCTGCCTTGTGTATGTTTCCACACTTTGCATACATGTCTACAGAGCAGTTGCAAATACTACATCCAACTAAATTCCTATCCTCTATGCTTTGATGGATATCCATACCCTGTTCCAAAGCTCTCATTTTGGTACGGGTTGTAAGGACGCTGAAAAAGTTTGTAGAGTCTGGCATTACACCTACTAATTGCATTTGCTTGAAGGTTTCTAAAGCCTCTTCAACAAATCCATTTTGTGAATATCCTACTATCAGGGCATTCCATGAAAACAAGTTTTTTGGAGGCATTCTGTCAAACAATTTACATGCCTTGTCTATGCTTCCCCATTTTGCATACATGTCTACTAGGGTAGTTATGGCTACATGTGACAAAAGTCATCTTTCCTTCACCCTGCGATGGATGCCCATGCTCCGTTCTGAAGCTCCCATCATGGTACAGGCAGGGAAGATGTTGGCAAAGACTGTGAAGTCCAACATTCCACTACGAGTTACATTTGATTGAAAGTTTCTGAATCCGTTTCAACAAACGCACTTTGTGCATATCCTGCAATCCAAGCATTCCATGAGACCACATTTCTTTGAGGCATCCAGTTGACATGCTTCCACATTTCACATGCATGTCTACCAGAGCATATCCAACTGTGTTGTTTAACTACGCTGGCAAATTAAAACTGAGAGCTGGAAACCTGTTTAGTGTGAGTGCAACGTAGGATTCAATGGTTCAAGTGGGCAGGAGAAATGATTTAAAAACATTTATCGACATTCACGTGGGTGGGAGAAGCAATTTGAACACATTACCAGAATCCATGTCAATAACTGCATGGGCCTAACGGAAATGAAAATAGCGAACGGAAGGGGATGGTTGAAGAGGGCCCCACAACATCCACCTAAGCAGTTAAATGCTTAGTGTGTGATGTTTAAGCCTGGCCGAAATGGTGATACAATTGTTTGAAATATGATTTATTGAATGGATTAATGTGTGTATTGAGTGTGGAGGTACACTTTCCATAGCCAATGTAAATTGGAGGTAATTTTGGGAGCCATGAGTAATTGATCAGTGAAACTGAGCTATAGTCCATATGAAGGGACTATAGTTCCATTATGTAATGTATTTTATTCATAATTTTATTTGTGAATGTTTGTAAGTGATTTTTATTGCCATGCCAATCCACCTAGATGGTGAGTTGTCCATCCAAGTGGACAAACTCGGATTTGAACTTTAGGGCACTTTTTGGGGGCTGAAAAGTTATGTTTTTTAAAATATTTTTATGGGTTTAAGGTCCCTAGGTCAAGTACCTATGGGTTAAGTACTATTTTAGCTTAGAATGTTGAGTCAATTTCATGATTGGGCACCCTTTTTGAGGCTTTAAAGAGGTTTGACGAAATTAAGGTTTTGAGAAGTGGGATGGGGACTAGTCTCTTTCCATTCCCACTTCTCCAAGTTGCCTTGGAAGCCTCCCAAGCTCTCACACATGTGTGAGCACACATGGGTGAATGTGCTTGGGAGAGTGAATGGATGAGTGGAAAATGTCACTTCCCCATTCAAAGGAATTAAAACTTGAATTCCTATATAGAAAGCCATGAACAAGGGTTTTGGGGATTCTCTTTTGCATTCCTGGTTTTGGAGTTGTAATTTTGCTTGGGAGCTCTTGGATTTGGCTGGAGAGATTGGAGAGCAAGCTTGGAGGAGGAGAAGTTGTTCTCACCTTCATCACTTCCTTCCAAAGCTTGGGTTGAAGGTAGGATCACCACACCCATCTTGCTTCTTGTATTCTTTTAAATTTGTAAGCTATGTACATGCATTTGTGTGTTTTGAAATGCTTCCTTTAAATTTTGTTTTTGTGTATATTGTTGGGGGAAAAGGGTTGTAATGGGATAGGCTCACACAAATTTTGGAAGAGCATCCCAAGTTGGGGATGGTTTGAGTAGGAACCTCCATGGGGACATATTATTCCTCCTTAGAAAGGAGAGGTTAAAAGAAGGGTAAGAGTACCCATATGTTTTGTGAAATATGAGGGGTGGCTTGGGTGGATAAGAAAATGTGAAGGAAGGGTTGCTAATGAAATATTGAAACCTTGTGATGGTTGGTTATGGTGATTATTTATTGAGTCTCCAAAATGGAGTGTGCAGTCCACCCTCCATTCCCCGTTTTGAGTTCATAATGAACTCTTTGTTATGTGAAATTTCCCTTGGGAGGGTGTGAAATTTTTATGTGGATTTGTGTATTAAATTTTATTTGGTGTGCATGTTTGTGCCCGGTTCCCATGTTACCTCCTCGCTCGTGGGTGGTTGGTATTCTAACCAAAGGTTGGGAGGTGAGTTCCCCATTATCTCATAGAAGAATTTATGTGCCTTGTTTATAGTTGCAGGTTTAAGGAGTTGCAGATCTAAGAGTGCCTATGGTTTTTGAAGGGATGTTATTATTGTAAAGTTTCAATAGGAACCTACCCTCTAGAATGTTTGTTGTTGTAAATAAGTCAATGATAAATATTGTAACTGTGTTTTTGCATTCAAGTAAAATAAATTTGTAGTTAAATGATATAAGAAAATGGATATGTTATTATTTAATGTAAATCAGTGCATACAATGTTGTCTCAAAGTTGTTGTAATGAATAGCAAAAGAAAAGAAAAGAAAAGAAAATTGCTTTAATTTATTTCTATAATAAAACTACTTTTAGATGTCACTATGTTCTAAAAATAGAATTTGTTATGGTTGCTTCTTACGTTGCCTTATAAACCAACATACTGCATTCTTTACAAAGAGAGAGAAAAAATAATAATTGTATATGAAGTTTTATGTTGAAAGAAATCAAACATCTAGGGAGGAGTAATGTCAAACTGGGACATTTTTTTGAAGACTTTAGTATATATATATGATACTATTGTGAATGGCATCTAGAATTCTCTGTTTCTATAATAAAGTGTGTAAAGATTTAATTGAAGTCTTTCCTTTCTCCATTAAGACAGATTTTGGGCTCTTGCTTTCTTTGCTCTTAAAAGAAATCATGTATTACAAGTTAGCAGGGGGATTGTGTCATTCTATGAGGAATCTCATTATCTGAAAACAAATAGTGTATGCCTTACTATGAATATTACCCAATATGAATGGAATGAAAATACCAGTTTGTTGAGTACTTTTATAATGAGATACGAGTATGCTTGAGTACATTTTATTATGTCCATAATCTAAATGTACAGAAAAATAAATAGATTATTGTGTGTAGCTTGTCACTATGAGTCCTTGAAACTAGAACAAACTTATATTTAGGGAAACCTTTCTTAGTCCAACATAGCTCATTAATCTATTAATTTCATAGTTGGATAAACATTTTAACAATAACCTCATTTCCTTATAAAATTTGAATTTAAGTATGAGTCAAATAGACTATAATAATTTTTTTTTAAAAATGTTTATTGATATTGTATACCACTGTGTTGATAAAGAAATAGCTAAAACAGTTTCTTACATTTGATTGGGAAAACCTTCATTGACTTAGCAGATATGTAGGAATACAATTTTGGTTAGTTATAGAAAGGAAGTAGGGAGGTTCATGTTCTAGCGAATACTAGTGACCTCCAAGTATGTTTAAAAAATAATAATAATAATAGAAAACACATTGGAAAGACTACATCATTTACTCTATTTCATAGGGATGTTATTTTGGTGAAATCTACAACATCTTGTATTTCCTCTTAATCCTGCCTTACATCCCACTCTGAGCCCACAGTGAAAATGGTGTAGTCCAGTGATGGGCGTAGGCCTCACATAGCTCCCTATCTTCATGGGTCGAAATGGCCAGTTAGACCTCTGCATGAGTCTAGGGTATGAGAAAACAACACAAAAAGACTTTGATGGAGCTAAATTTATTATTCCAAAGAAAAAGAAGAAACAAATAAATAAATGAATAAATAAATTGAAACATTAAGGTATTCATCTAATGCTCATCTGCAAATGGAGGTAACAATAACGAGTGGCCATAGTATGTGTGATCTACTTCTGTAGCTCTCATGCTAAGCACGATTTCTGCCAAGGCCGATCTAGTTAAAGTTTAAATTTTCTATTCGCTTTATGAAAAGAATTTTCTTCATTGGTTCAAAATTAATTAATAACTATGTCACAGGCATGACATTGAAAAGAAAAGTAACCAAAAAAAAAAATTCCATCTAGGGGGCGGCGAAAGCTAACTACTAGACAAAATTCACCTATGTGTATATCAAAGCATATGCGGCCATACCGCATGGAGAAAAGAGCCACGGCGAAAGAGGTGGGACTCGTAGTGATGAAAAAGGTTGCTGGATGGAAGGAAAGACATGATGGCCAGACGTCTCATCCCCCGTGCCATTTGTTGTCCCATCACCGAGAAATCATGTCAGCGCTGGCGGTTTTTTCAAAATAATCATTCGGCGTGGATGGACAAAAATCCTAAAACGTGGCCAAACGAAACCATTATTAGCAAATAATAAAAAGGGCCGACAAGGTCCCATTTTCGCCATTTTTGGATGGTGACGTTTTGGTGGATAGTGAGGGAAAGAGTAGTAGCTAGAGTAGCACTGGAGTAGCAGCCATGCGGAGCTCCTTCAGGTATGTATATCAACTCTGTGTATGTGCCATCTTCCCATTATGCTATGAACAACGAAGAAATGAACGGGTAGTCATTGCTCCATTAAGGGTTTGTTATTTTTAGTTGAGGTTTTTAGTTTTGCATCTCCTCCCATCTGTGTTTTTAAAATTATGGGGTTGCCGAAGAATCTATTTAGTTGAAACCGTTTTTTTCTGTCGAGGGTTTTAAAATTTTTTGTTCGTTTCCTCCCCGTTTGCTGGTTATCAAATTTTGCCCTTTCCGAATGAAAAAAGTGACAACCCATTGTACAAATATGAGTGAAATTACTGAATAATGTTTGTAGAAAGCAAAATCTATGGGTTCTGCAGTCAAATGCTATATTTTGAAAATCATGTAAAATCCGCAATGTCCCCATTGTTCGCTTAATTTTTTGGAATGGATAGAAAAGGGCATAACGTGGCATTCAAAATCATAATTGGGAAAAATAGCAAAAATCCCACATCCAATCCCATTTTTTCCACCATTTTATACACTGTTGTTTTGGGAAACACACCGTCTCCTAAAACTCGGACTATTGTAAAACCCACTATTTCACTACGACGTCTCTTCATGTTATGTATGTATCCATGTAAGTTCATGTGTATGTTTTTCATGCATTTTTTCAATGTGCATAGGTGAATTTTGTCTAGCATTTTGTCGAATCTCGCCCATTTGGTGAAAGCTAATTGGGAAATAGTCAAAAAGCCCATTGAAATACTCCACAATGTGTTTCCCAAATTTCAAATTAAAACATCTTGCAAAACCCTTTGCTTGTAACAAAATTACCCCTTACCTCGATGTCATCTATATTCTGCTCCAAATTTTACATGGGCACTCCATGCTTCAGCTTATTTGGTCGGTAATCTCCTCGAAGTCGTCCACTTGCTCTCAAGCCTTCACCTTTCCCTTTCAACGTGCACATAGGAAACAAAACAAATAGTATTTTTGCCTTGCTTTCTCCAAATAGAAAAGGCGCACATCATTCCCTTCCACTTTTCTCATGCCACATAAAAGAAATAGGAAAAAACCGACATCCAATCCCATTTTTTCCACCATTTTATACATTGTTGTTTTGGGAAACACACTGTCTCCTAAAACTCGGACTATTGTAAAACCCACTATTTCACTACGGCATCTCCTCATGTTATGTATGTTTTTCATGCATTTTTTCAATGTGCATAGGTGAATTTTGTCTAGCAGCTAGCCGACTCCCGGCCATTTGGCGAAAGCTAATTGGGAAATAGAAAAAATCCCACATCCAATCCCATTTTTGCCGCCATTTTATACATTGTTATTTTGGAAAACACAATGTCTCTTCAAATTCGGACTATTGTAAAACCCACTGATTCACGATGATGTCTCATGTTATGTATGTATCCATGTATGTTCTTATGTATTTTTTTCATGCATTTTTCGATGTACAGAGGTGAATTTTGTCTAGGATTTAGTTGAAATGTAGGTCTGATAATGTTTTTTCTATTGAGGGTTTTGAAAAACACATTGTCTCCTAAAACTCATAATTGGTAACTAGAAAAAAGCCCACATCCAATCCCATTTTTTTTCCATTTTATACACTATTGTTTTGGAAAACACACTGTCTCCTAAAACTCGGACTGTTGTAAAAACCATTGTTTCACTACAACGTATCCTCATGTTATGTATGTATCCATGTATGTTCATGTGTATGTTTTTCATCCTTTTTTTCAATGTGCATAGGTGAATTTTGTCTAGGATTTTGAAATCGGCATATCCTATGTTATATATATATTTGAATTTATGCCTGAAACTGGCATATCATATGTTATATACGTATGTGAATTTTGTGCAGAAGTTAGCTTGCTCCCTCCCTCCTTAACTCCTGGAGAAAATTCAGTTATGCATATAACATAGGATATGGCCCCCATAATGCATGGGGAAAAGAGTCGCAATGAAAGAGGTGAGATTGGCAAGGGAAAAGGTTGTCAAATGGGAAGGAAAGACTTGAGGGTGGGACGTCTCATCCCGTGTGTTGTTTTTTGTCCCGTCATCGGGAAATCGTGTCAGTGCCGACGGGTTTTCAAATTAATTGTTCGGCATGGACGGATAAAAAGCCAAAAATGTGGCATTCAAAACCATTATTAGAAAATATCTTGTTCAATGACAATAGTTAGTGTTATGCACACAGTAAGAAGACAATGTATTGAACTTGAGCTTCATAATTTTTAACAACCCTTACTTTCAACAAAACACTCTTCTTCGATATCTTCCCAACACATTATTCACATAACAGTTGCATCATGGAAAACACAGTGGGTTGTGGCTCACTTATTATTTTATACAATCTATGAGAAATGAATATTTTGAAGTTCTCGTTGTACTCTTTTAACAACACCTACTTCGAGCAAAACACTCTTTTTCAATATCTGCCCATATGTTTCCAACACAAAATTTACATAATAGTAGCATCATGGAAAACATAGTGGGTTGTGCCTCACTTCTTATTTTTTCCTGAATGTAACAAAATAATGTTTTCAACTTCCCTTTCTTGTCTTATGGGAGCCCGCTAACTGCTAGTCAAAATTCACCTATGTACATTGAATAATGCATGAAAAACATACACATGAATATACATGGATACCTACTTTGAGCAAAACACTCTTTTTCAATATCTGCCCATATGTTTCCAACACAAAATTCACATAACAGTAGCATCATGGAAAACAGAGTGCGTTGTGGCTCACTTTTTTTTTTTTTCTGGAATGTAACAAAATGATGTTTTCAACTTCCCTTTCTTGTCTTATGAGAACCCTTTCTTTAAGAAAAATAGTCTTGCTCACTACCTTTTCATATGTTTCCAACAAAAAATTTACTTAACTGTTGCAGTATGGAAAAGACAATGGGTTGTCCCTGACTTTGCAAAAATAGTAACAAGAAAAAAGCTAGTGTTATGCACATAGTAAGAGGACAATGTATTGAATCTGAGCTTCATAATTTTAAACAACCCTTACTTTAAGCACAACACTCTTGTTCGATCTCTTCCCAATAGATTATTCACATAATAGTTGCATCATGGAAAACACAATGGGTTGTGGCTCACTTCTTATTTTTTTCAATCTCCTTGTTTAAATGTAAATGGAAAGCTTAAGGTCTGAGTGCACGTGGAGGAGTTGGAGCAGAATACTGACAAAATGGAGGTGAGGGGTAATTTGAAATTTGGGAAACACAACATGGAGTATTTCAGTTTCTTGAATATCTTCCAAATCACGCATTCCATTGTTGTGTGTAAATTTAAGTCGATTGATAATAAAACTACACAAAATAACTCTAAATGGGAAACACAGTGCTCGGTTTCAATTATTTGGATCTCCTTGTTTTAATGTAGAGGGTTTTACAAGTTCTTTGTGTATGAAATTTGGGAAACAGAATATGGAGTATTTTAGTTGCTCAAATGTCTTCAAAATCACACATTCCATTGTTGTGTTTAAATTTTGCACCATTGAAAAAAAATTAAGTGCAGGAAATAATTATGAATGGGAAACACAGCCTTGGGTTTCAGTTATTTTAATCATCCACTTGAGATGTAAAGGGTCGTATCATGTTGGGATGTTTGGTTCTTAACACCCATGGTTTTGTAAGATGGAATGTTACAAAATAGTATGAAAGTCTTCCAGATCACACCTTCCATTGTTCTGTTTAAGTTTGAAGTATGTAACAAATTGCATGCTTCATAACACATTGCATTTTTCAACCTCGACATCACAATATACCCTAGCCCTTTCTGGTTTTTAGACCAGTATATCTAGGTGTGCACATTTTGTAGTGCATGTTAAAAAATACAATGTGTTTTGGAGCCTGCCTTCACTTCATTTTGTTTTGCAACAATTCATGCTATAAAACCATTGGTGTTAAGAAACAAGTAGCCCAAATAGTGTTGTAAAACCCTCTGGAACACTATTGGATAGTACGTGTCACTTGAATTTGGTCTGATTTCTCCTCCAACTTGTCCACGTGCACTGAAACATTCAACTTTCCCTTTCAATGTGCAGAGTGGAAAGAAATAGTATTTTCACCTTTCTTTCTCAAAACAAAAAAGGGCCAATACCTGCAACTATTGCCATACCTGAATTTGGTATGGCCGCATATGCTATCATACACACATAGGTGAATTTTGTCTGGCAATTAGCTTTCGCCTTCAACGTGTAGACAGGAAACAAATTAAATAGTATTTTCACCTTGCTTTCTCCAAACAGAAAAGGCCCATGTCATTCCCTTACACTATTCCTGCACCACACAAAAGAAACTTGCCAATGAAGCTAACCCGCCCGCTTTTTCTCTCGGTAACAGGTGGGAAAACGCACCCGACAATGTCATTAACTCTTGCCTGACCGTAGATCAGATGTTTCGTCCCCTCTGCCAGTTTCAGGCATCTGGCGGGCCTCACACTACGACGTCTCGTCATGTTATGTTATGTATGTATCCATACATGTTCATGTGTATGTTTTTCATGCATTTTTCGATGTACATAGGTGAATTTTGTCTAGCAATTAGTCAGCTCCCACGTTGAAAGGGAAAGTTGAAGATCTGAGAGCACGTGGATGAATTCGAGGAGAATACCGACCAAATTAGCTAAAGTGTGGAGTGCATGTGGAGGATTTGGAGGAGAATACACACGAAATTGAGGTGAGGGGTAATTTTGTTGCAAGCAAAGGGTTTTACAAGTTCTTTGTGTTTGAAATTTGGGAAACAAAATGTGGAGTATTTCAGTTGCTCGAATGTCTTCAAAATCATGCATTCCATTGTTGTGTTTAAATTTCGCACCATTGAAAAAAGAAACTGTAAAAAATAATTCTGAATGGGAAACGCAGTGCTGGGTTTTAATAAAAGAATTGTACAAAATTATTCTCAATGGGAAACACAGTGTTGGGTTTCATTTTTTTGAATCTCCTTGTTTTAATGTAATGGGTTGTCTCATGGTGGGTTGCTTGCTTCTTAACACCCACGAGTTTTCAACATGGAGTGTTACTTGAATGTCTTCCAAATCACACATTCCATTGTTGTGTTTAAATTTTGCAACATTGAAAAAAAAAAGTGCAGAAAAGAATTCTAAATGGGAAACACAGTGTTGGGTTTTAGTTATTTTAATCATCCACTTGAAATGTAAAGGGTCATCTCATGCTGGGTTGTTTGGTTCTTAACACCCATAGTTTTGTAAGATGGAATGTTACAAAACAGTATGAAAGTCTTCCAGATCACACCTTCCATTGTTCTGTTTAAGTTTGAAGTATGTAACAAATTGCATGCTTCATAACACATTTCATTTTTCAACCTCCACATCACAACATACCCTAGCCCTTTCTTGTTTTTAGACCAATATATCTAGGTTTGCACATTCTGTAGTGCATGTTGGAAAATACAATATGTTTTGAAGCCTGCCTTCACTTCATTCTGTTTTGCAACAATTCATGTTGGAAAACCATTGGTGTTAAGAAAGAAGCAACCCAAATAGTGTTATAAAACCCTCTGCAACACTATTGGATAGTACGTGTCACTTGAATTTGGTTTGATTTCTCCTCCAACTTTTCCACGTGCACTTAAATGTTCAGCTTTCCCTTTCAATGTGCAGAGTGGAAAGAAATAGTATTTTCACCTTTCTTTTTTTCTCGAAACAGAAAAGGGCCAGTACCTGCAACTGTTGCCGGGAAAATGTGTCAGTGCTAGCGGGATTTCAAAATAATTTATCGGCATGGACAAAAAGCCTAAAACGTGTCATTCAAGACTATTATTAGCAAATAATAAAAAGGGCCGACGAGGTCCCATTTTCGCAATTTTTGGACGGTGACATTTTGGTGGATAGCGAGGGCAAGAGTAGCAGAAGAGTAGCGGAAGAGTAGCAGCCATGCAGAGCTCCTTCAGGTATGTATATCCACTCTATGTATGTGCCATATTTCCATTATGCAATGAACAACGAAGACAAGAATGACTATTTGTTGCTAGAAAACAATATTTTCACCTTTCTTTCTTGAAACAAAAAAGTCCCAAGAGCAGGAAACAAATAGTATTTTCATCTTTCTTTCTTGAAATAGAAAAGGCCCATGTCATTCCCTTCCACTTTTGTTGCGCCAGACAAAAGAAACTTGTCCACAAAGCTAACCCGCCCACTTTTTTGCCTGGTAACAGGCGGGAAAACCCACTTGACGGCACCGTTAACTCTCACCTGGCCATCGCCCGAACGTTTTGTTCCATCTACCGGTTTTGTGCCGATTGCCATTCTGGCGGGCCCTGCACTACGATGTCTCGTCATGCTATGTATGTTTCCATGTATGTTCTCATGTATGTTTTTCATGCATTTTTGAACAACTCTTTGCTACAGCCGAAATGTCATTTTGGTTTCTTTATCTGATTGGAACAAATTTTTACAACACTATATCGGTTGCTTGTTTTTGAACACCTTGTATCGACATGGTGCGTTTCCCAAATGTGCAGAGAATGCGAGCATTTATTTGGTCGAATCAGATGAGGAAAATGAAATTCCATTTTAATCTCATGTTACATGAATAGGCACTTTTTTTTTATGAGTTTGATTTCTCCTGATTGGAACAATGTATTGCTCTCATTATTTGCACAGTTGAAAAACACACTGCCTCCTCCCTGTTGCAAAGGGTTTTACAACACTATTTGGGTTGCTTGTTTCCATTTCTCCTAAGGAGCCAGCTAACTCCTAGACAAAATTCACCTATGTACATCAAAAAATGCATGAAAAACATACATGGATACATACATAACATGAGGAGACGTCATAGTTGGAAAACACATTGTCTCCTCTCTATCATAGAGGGTTTCACAATACCATTTGGGTTGCTTGTTTTTTAAGGAGCCGGCTAACTCCTAGACATATAATTACACCTATGTACATCAAAAAATGCATGAAAAACATACATGGATACATACACAACATGAGGAGACGTCATAGTTGGAAAACACACTGTCTCCTCTTTGTTGCAGAGCGTTTTACAACACTATTTGGGTTGCTTGTTTTTGTTAAGGATCCGCCTAAATCCTAGACAAAATTCACCAATGTACATCAAAAAATGCATGAAAAACATACATGGATACATACATAACATGACGAGACATCATAGTTGGAAAACACATTGTTTCCTCTCTATTGCAGAGGGTTTTACAACACTATTTGGGTTGCTTGTTTCTTAACACCTTATATGGTGACATTGTATTTTCCAACACTGCAAATAGTGCGAGCATTTATTCGGTTGAATTAGATGATGAAAATGAAATGCCATTTTTATTTCATGTTACATACATAGGTGCTTTTTGTTTACGAGTTAGCTTTCTCCTGATTCCTTATTGGAAGAAATGAATTTATCCAACAGAATGAATGTTCATTGCTTCACAATTATAATAGAATGGAAAAATGGCACATATGATTGTTGATATATATACTAGTGTTAGCGATAAGTTAAATTGGAAATTAAATTCCCAATGTATAGTTTAATATGTTTGTTTATTGTCTATGCAAGCTGTCATTTTGCACTAAGCATAACATATAAATTTTATATTGGGGAAATTTGGAAGAAATACAATTATTTCTAGCACCAATTGTCTTTAATTTGCCAATTTAATCTATCGCTAATACTTGTCTTTCTTCCAGGTGGTTTATATAGGCCACGAAAGAAGATTCAACAAAACAAGGGTAGGTGAATTGACAAGGATGCTTCAGGAAATGTGACCCTTCTGCAGTAAATACAGGTGATTCTAGCTTCCATAGCTTGAATCGCAAGTGTAGTGGATGCATAGTAATGTTAATAATAATAAATGTAAGAACATAAATTGACATTTTATTGTAAATTGTATCCTAATAGGGTTAGTATAAAGCAGAATTCTATAGCATATAAACAGAAGTTCAACAAGGTTTTGTTGTAAAATGATTTAGTGAAAAAATATTCCTTAGAAGATAAAGAAAAATAGCACACCTTCCAGTTGAACAAGGCTTTAGAATAATAAGTTTCTATAGGATACCTACTAGAGTTGAACAAGGCTTTAGAATAATAAGTCTCTATAGCATACCTACCAGAGTTGAACAAGGCTTTAGAATAATAAGTTTCTATAGCATACCTACCAGAGCTGAACAAAGCTTTCTTTGTTGTAGAGTTTATTTTAGTAAAACATATTTTATAATAGCATAAAGAAAAAGAAAAGTTTCCATAGCATTATCTACCAATTGAACAAAGGTTTTCATAGCTCAATAACTTTATTTGCCATAAAGTTGATCTTGGTCTAACAACTTACAAGTTACTAAAGAGTATTCAGTCCACTACTAAGGGGCTGCTAAATTAAATAAATTTTAGAACATATGAATATTAAACTCATATATGCAAAACAGAGCCAAATTTAATAGCTTTGGCTAGTTGTCAGCCGAAGGTCCCTGCTAGAATAGACACATTAGTCTCTTCATTAAGATGACAGTTTTGTATGAAGTTTCCTAACTATATAAGTCATCATCATCTTTATTATTTGTTGTAGAAAATACATGTGAAGCCTCAGTAGGAGTACCAGCAGGTCTGTCTGGAGATCGAAACTCAAAACCAAAGCCTCGAGATTGTTGTAGTGTTTGTGCAAAGGCTTGATACTTCCAAATATTAGCATCACTGACAGTTCTTCGGGAATATTTCATAGACTCCTCAAAATGAGCATCTTTTATTTCAGCTACCTCATTACTATCATCCTCATCCATTGCCTCAGGATTCTCAGCTCTTTTTAATTCACATTGAATTTCCTGAAAGTGTGGGGGGAGAGGTTATGGTAAAATTGAAATGCATGCTAGTATGATGAATTGAAATAACAAGCTACAAGTTGAGTTAAGTTCAATAAGTAGACTACTGCTCTATCTTAAAAATTAGTAACATAACAATAAAAATAAAAACCATTAGAAATCCATAAACATATCTAGTTTGCAAAAGACAGCACAATTGGAACTCACCTTCATAATATTTTCTCTAATAGCATACTTGCAAGCCCTTTGAAAAATCTTAGTGATATCGGCTCCATTGAATCCTTGGGTATAACGGGCCAGTGCCATTAGGTCTACATCCTTTGATATGGGTGACTTTCTCAAGCAAGATTTGAAGATTTGATAACATGAGGACTCATTAGGTAACGAAATATAAATTAGCTAGTCAAGCCGGCCAAGCCTTAACAATGCAGGATTGATGATATCAGGCCTGTTTGTAGCAGCAATAATGATAACTATTTTCTTGGTTGTCATACAAGCCATCTCCATCAACAGCTGATTAAGGACTCTATTTGCAACACCACTAACATCCCCAACACTACTACCATGCTAGAAACATGCAAACCAATTATGCATCACAAGTTAGAGCCTACTTCAAAAAGGTCAAACAAAATTCCTAGTCATTTATAGTCAACCTTAAACTTTCGCTTATAAAAAAAGCAACACACCTGCATAGCAATAGAATCGAGCTCATCATAAAATAGGACAAAAGGAGCTGACCCTCTGGCCTTATAAAAAATGTGTCACAATAGCCTCACCCTCTCGAAACCACATTGATAACAATTCAGGGCCCTTCACACTGATGAAATTGGCCTGACATACATTGGCAATGGCTTTTGCAAGCAATGTCTTTCCACAACCCGGTGGTCCATAAAATAGCACTTCTTTTGAAGGAGACATTCCAAATTTTTCAAATTTCTCAGAATGCTCCACTGGATATTGAACAGTGTACACCAAACTCATATGAATTTTGTTAGAACATATCTCCTCCAAAAGAACGTTTTTTGCATTGAAAGAAAAGAAAGGCACAAATATAGTGAACCACGTATCTCAATATACCTCTTGAAGCTCCCTCTTGACATTTTCCAACCCTCCAATATCTTCCCAAGTGACATTTGGAACTTGACAACCTATCAATGTTTTCCCATTATTCATAAGAAAATT
Source organism: Sequoiadendron giganteum (assembly GCA_007115665.2). Classification (NCBI taxonomy): domain Eukaryota; kingdom Viridiplantae; phylum Streptophyta; class Pinopsida; order Cupressales; family Cupressaceae; genus Sequoiadendron; species Sequoiadendron giganteum. Next base: position 316,870,532 of record CM021110.1, read on the forward strand.
TACCATTATGAAAGTCATCAGAAACAAACAAACTTAGGAATTGAAAATTTAGGGGCGCAACTAATCAATAGTTTAAAAATACAATCCCTACTTAATCAATATGAGAAAAATTGAACATCTAGACATGGTTTGGAAAAACTCATAGTTTCATGGATAGCGGATGGGTTGCTAGAGCCCAATGTAGTCTGGAAGTACTAATTAGTCACGGCCATTGAATTTAGAATCTCAGCATCTATTGTCTCATCTTCTAAGTCAATGACATCCATTTTTTCCCCAATACATTGAAGTGCAACCTCAGTGCACAAAGCTACAAGATCTGCTACAACATATCCATGAGTATCCTTACCAATCCTTTTGAGATCAACCTATACCAAGAATCCTAAAGATTAATATATATCGTTGCCAAGAAAAACAAAGATTGATAAATGCTCTCAAAATCCAAGCACTGCTTGACATTAGATCTAGAAGTACAAAAAGCAATTTAGGTTCTACAATACGTACATCATCAGAGAGCTTCATATTCTTCGTATGGATACGAAGCACTTCCAACCCACCTACTTCATCTGGAAACCCAATGTCAATTTCCCTATCAAATCTTCCAAACCTTCTAAGTGATGGGTCAATATTATTTGGTTGGTTAGTTGTTGCAATCACAATAACATGAGCACGAGACTTAAGTCCATCCATAACTGTAAGAAGTTGAGAAACAATTCTCCAGTCAACTTCACCGTGGTTTTTTTCCCTCTTGAGAGCTATGGAATCAATTTCATCAATAAATATAATGGAAGGTGCATTCTTCTCAGCCTCCTGAAAGCCTTTCGGAGATTGCTTTTGCTTTCTACAGCCATCTTTGACATAATTTCAGTTCTATTGATATAGAAAAAGAAGGCACTAGTTTCACTTGCAACTGCCCTACCAATTAAGGTTTTCCCATAACCAGGTGGCCCATAAAGCAGAATACCCTTTGGGGGTTTCACACCAATTGATTTGAAGAGTTGTGGGTGCCTGAGAGGAAGTTCTACCAATTCATGTATCTGAGCCATTTGTTTATGTACACCACCAACATCATCATAACCTCTTTCATCTAATCTATCTTCATCCTCCTACTTTACAGGCTCCCATTCACAAAAAATTTCAGTATCTGGAGGAACAACACAGTATTCCCTAGGGTCTGTCTCGATTACCTTAAACTCCACACTACACATACCACCTCTTACAAGGAAAAGATCATGTTTTGGAAAATAGACTTCACAAAGGCAAAAAGGCAGAGGGTTTTACAAGACTATTTGGGTTGCTTCTTTCTTAACACCTTATATCGAGACATTGTGTTTTCCAACTGTGCAGATAATGGGAGCATTTAATTGGTCGATTCAGATGAGGAAAATGAAATGTCATTTTAATCTCATGTTTACATAAATAGGTGATTTTTGTTTATGAGTTAGCTTGCTTGTTTCTTAACACCTTATATCGAGACAGTGTGTTTTCCAATTGTGCAGATAATCTGAGCACTTATTTGGTCAAATCAGATGATGAAAATGAAATGCCATTTTCATCTCATGTTACATAAGTAGGTGCTTTTTTTTTATGAGTTAGCTTTCTCCAGATTGGAACAATTGAATTGCTCTCATTATTTGCACAGTTGGAAAACACGATGTCTCCTCTCTGTTGCAGTGGGTTTTACAACACTATTTGGGTTGCTTCTTTCTTAACACGTTATATCCAGACAGTGTGTTTTCCAACCATGCAGATAATGGGAGCATTTAGTTGGTCGAATCAGATGAGGAAAATGAAATGTCATTTTCATCTCATGTTACATAAATATGTGCTTTTTGTTTGAGTTAGCTTGCTTGTTTCTTAACACCTTATATCGAGACAGTGTGTTTTCCAACTGTGCAGATAATGTGAGCACTTATTTGGTCAAATCAGATGAGGAAAATGAAATGCCTTTTTAATCTCATGTTACATAAATAGGTGCTTTTTGTTTATGAGTTAGATTTCTCCTGATTGGAACAATTCAATTGCTCTCATTAGTTGCATAGTTGGAAAACACATTGTCTCCTCTCTGTCACAGAGGGTTTTACAATACTATTTGGGTTGCTTGTTTGTTAAGGAGCCGGCTAACTCCTAGACATCCAATTATACCTATGTACATCGAAAAATGCATGAAAAAAATACATGGATACATACATAACATGACGAGACATCGTAGTTGCAAAACACACTATCTCCTCTCTGTTGCAAAGGTTTTTACAACACTATTTGGGTTTCTTGTTTCTTAACACCTTATATGGGAACATTGTATTTTCCAACACTACAAATAGTGCGAGCATTTATTTGATCAAATCAGATGACGAAACTGAAATGCCATTGTTATCTCATGTTACATACATAGGTGCTTTTTGTTTACGAGTTAGCTTTCTCCTGATTCCTGATTGGAAGAAATGAATTTATAGAAGAGAATGAATGTTCATTGCTTCATAGTTCTAGTAGAATGGAAAAATGGCACATATGATTGTTGATATATATACTAGTGTTAGCGATAGGTTAAATTGGAAATTAAATTCCCAATGTACAGTTTAATATGTTTGTTTATTGTATGTGCAAGCTATCATTTTGCACTAAGCAGAACATATAAATTTTATATTGGGGAAATTTGGAAGAAATACAATTATTTCTAGCACTAATTGTCTTTAATTTTCCAATTTAATCTATCGCTAACATTTGTCTTTTTCTAGGTGGTTTATATAGGCCATGAAAGAAGATTCAACAAAACAAGGGCAGGTGAATTGACAAGGATGCTTCAGGAGATGTGAACCTTCTGCAGTAAATACAGTTGATTCTGGCTTCCATAGCTTGAATCGCAAGTTTAGTGGACAGTTAAATTTCCAAAATTCAATATGCATTTAGAAGTGCTGATTTGTTTGAAATTGTGAAATGTTGGATTTTTCATTCAGCTATCATTTTCATGTCATTCTAAAGTGTTTTGCGGTAATTTGAAATCTTTCACCAAAAGAGTATATATGTGGTGCATAAGTTTTTTCGTAATAGTTCTTTTTATAATTTTGCTATTTGTATACAATATTTAGTAAGTTATAAACGGTTCGTTTTTTAACAACATCTGATGGCAATTTTGTAGAATGTTATTTCTATATTCTATTTTTGCTCTTTTTTAGTATGTTTTGATCTGACCACCACACTGCAAAAAGATGTACACATATAACAAGCGACTACTCCAAATAGTTCTATGCATTGTATTAAATAGAACTCATAAAGCCAATGGATAGGAATAACTTAATTGATAATTTGGCCTACTCCCATTATTTTGTTGGGAATTATGCCTCAACTTTCTGGTGACCCCCTTTGAAGACTTAGGTGAATTCTCTTGTTTCCTTGGCAAAGTCTTTTGTTCTGGTGGAGGTGGAACCAGGATGGAACTTGGCATTGTTTTGTTTGCCTTGTTTCGGGTCTTGTTCCCATTCTGTCTCTAGCTCCACTCCCCGCTTTCTTGGATCTTCGAGTTTTGTTCTGGCGGAGGTGGAACCCGATTGGAACTTGACATTGTTCCTTTTGTCATGTTCTGGGTTTGGCTCTAGATCCAGCTCCGGCTCCTGCTCCGGCAGTCTGTTGCTCTCCGCTTGGTTCTGGTGGAGGCGGAACCAATTTGGGAAGTTGGAAATGTTTGTTTGCCATGTTCCTATTTCTGTTCCCGTTCTGACTTCGGGTCCGACTCCTGCTTTTGTGATCTAGGTCCTCTGGATGTTTGGATTCTCCTCGGAGAGTTTTCCTCTGCCTTGTCCATGTTCTGGATTGTTGTTTCTTGCAGTTGGTGGAGGGAGAATGAGAACCGGTTTGGTTCCTGATCTTGGACTTTTGGTAAAGTCCTGTTTTTGTTCTTGTTCCGTCCCCGACTCCGACTCTGATCATTTGTGCTCCTGTCTTGGTTTGACCCCAGGTTGACTTTACCTGGTCAGTCTTGTTTCCGATGTGTTCCTCTTTGCCGTGGGCGAACGCGGATCTGAATTGGTTCCTCAACCTGTAATTTCGATGGAGTCATGTTTCAACTCTAGTTTCATCTCCGTCTCCAACTCTGACTCAGGTAGTGTGTTTTTTCGGTGCAATCCTATTTCGACTCCTGTTCTGACTCCGGCTCCGGCAGTATTAGGTTTGGCTTGAAGCCTTGGATGCGCCCGATGTCTATTTGACCATTTTGGTTGCTCTATCAGCTACGATTACTGATGGGTCTTGGACGCATGGCACCTGGTTGAATAATGATTGGATGGTTACCTAACTTGTTGTGCTGCATGTTTAGTCAACGAAGGTTGGCGGAGCTGAACCCATTTTTGGAATGGCATTGAATGCCTGGGTGGCTCATTGTAGGGAGATCTGTTAGATCTGACCAGATGCATGATTTGTGGATGGTCTTCTTTGCTCTTGTTGATTCGGTTACATAATGGATGAGAGATGTATTATTTCTCAAGCAAGGAAGTTCAATGAGTCTGCAAGAGTCATGGGTTGCAGAGCAAGTGCGAGATGTGCGAGCTGAATGCACGACCATGAGACTGCAAGCAGGATGCACAGGCATGTGACTGCATGAGCATGGGGCTGCAAGTATAATGCATGATGCATGATGCGAGATTGCAGCAGTTGGACTTGTAGGTTGGAGAGCCGAAACTGTGAAGAGATTTGTAGAGAGATGGAGAGGGTGTTCGAGTAGTTTTCTTAGGCAATGTAACTGTGAACACTCTATCTCTTAGATCTGGGCATGGGAATCATTGGAGATCGAATGACTAGGTTGGCCATGAGGCTGGCTATGATAGTCATCTAAGGAGCTGAGAGGAATCTTGTGGGTACCTGTTACTTCTCCAGTAGAACAAGATGTAACTCCTATATTGGCTTTGAGCCTGATATTGTATTGTAACTGGTTTTGTGTTGCTGAATAATACAATGGCTCAAAATTTTGGAGTGTGGGGTTTTTACCTAAAAGGGTTTTCCCAACGTATATCTTTGTGTTTTCTTTTTGTCTTTCATGGTATCTGTTTATGTTGAATCTATTTCTTGTTGCATTCACTTCTCTCAGAGGATCAATGGGGGATCAACTATGCTTGTTTCCACTTTATAGCATAGTTGGTTGTGTCTTTGTTGTGATTTTGAATTGAAATCACTAAGGCACTACTGTCTTAGATGCCTATCTTGATGACAGACTGAATCCTTATCCTCGACAAGTGGTATCAGAGCTGGTAGCTTGTTGCTCGTGATACCAACAAGTGGTATCAGAGCATGTTTAAGGGAGGTCGTGGCTTGATGATACCGACAGTGGTATTAGAGCCTTCTCCTGGTTGCTGAAGTTCTAGGTTTTCTCCTATCGTGATTTCTTAGCCTGGCAAGCTTGAGGAAGTCTGGAGAAATTGGTTGGTGATTGATCCTTCGGTGAGTGGAAGTGTGTGCTTCATTGATTCAACATATAGTTTGAAAGACGTTGGAAAAGTATGGAGTGGGTCATGTTGTGGCAACATGATCTGGAGCTCTTGACTGGTAACATTGTTCCTGATGCAAAGGGCATGAGATGTGTTCATGGTTGTGTTGCAGCAAAGCGTGGTGTTCATACTGGGTTTCTATGTGAGAGGCTCCTTGGTGGTATGGACTAGCTTGTGTCATTGTTCAGCTATGGATTGTTGTGCTTGTGCTGGGTGTTTCTGACTTAGCATTGAAGGCATTTTCTCTGGTGCTCTGATTGCATGGAAGCTATGAGGTGACCTTAGTGGTCTGCAACTTCTGTATAGCCTGGCTCTTCCTTATTCTTGTGCATGACTGTGGCATTGGAACTGGTCTGAAACGGACCTGTTGTTCTTGTGTGCCTCTTTCTTGCACTTGCATGGTTCAGATTCATGTCTTTGGCTCTGAAGGTTTTGTGTAGATTTTCCTAAAAAGTCTACGGTGCATTCTCTTGTTCTTTCATTGTTCTGGTTTACTGTGATAGTTGTGTGCAGACTCCTAAGTTGTCCAGATGAGTAGTGAATATGGAGGTGCATGGGTGTTTTGGAAACATTGTGGTTTTTTGCAGGTTTTGCACAGTCAAGGAAAACTTGTGTTTTGTGGAACTGCTGTTTGTTATTTTTCTAGATCCTAGTTTCTAGGGTGTGACTGGATGAGATAGTTGCAGTTCGACTAGTTTTGAGGAGTGGTGTCTTCTCTACATGGGAGTGTTGGTATTGTTTTCCTTAAGCATTCTTGTGGTATGCTTTGATGGTTTTCTAGACTTTGGTGCTTGGGTTGTAGACGTGACTGGAAAATTAGATCTGTTGCTGATTTGGTGTTTGAGTCATGATTGTCTACTTTGGCTGTTCTCTTTGATTATCTCAGTTTTGCAGTTTCCTGTGCAATGATAGATTTGCAGGTTTACTTTTGGTTGCATCCACAGGTTGTGCAATATTGTAGGCTATCCTCACCTACATGCTTGTTCTGAGACAACTCGAAAGTGGACTGTCTATATCCACGAGGGTGTAACCGTGTTGTGCAGATCTATTAGCTGACCTTGTCTGTGGTCACTTGTGCATTGGTGTGGTTGTTTTGAGATGAGAGGAGGAATGGAGTTTGAGTACCTGAATAGTCAGTGATGGGGATCTAAAGCATGTGGATCATGATTTTATGGAGAGCTGGGTACATTGGCATAGTGTAAGCTTTTGACAGTGATGGTGTGGTCAGTCATGGTGCTTGGAAAGCTCAGTGTCACATTTCAGTGGGAGCTTTAGCAATGACTGGTGTCTTCTTTGGTGTTGCATAATTTGCCTCTGCATGTTCACTATTTGAAGATGTGTAGCACTTTGGAGCCATGAAGGACCTTGGTAGTCTTTGGCTGAGTTGTTGGTGGTGCTTGATAGGTGATGTTGGTTTAGAGTTGTTTGCTTTATGTCATGGTATACTCTTGCTTGTGCATTAGAGTTTTGGCATGTTGTTTTGCTCTTGAAGACCATGGACAGTTCACTTGAAGCATAGTATCTCCCTTGGAGATGTGTAGATCATGGTGTCATGATAAGTTACTGTTCTAGGTTATGGAACTTTGACAGTGGTCTAGGGGTTCTCCTTACTTTGAGTACACTGGTCATATGCTGGAGGACTTCTGGTTATTGCATTGCTGCAGTTTGGAGTTAGCATGAGATGACAGGTGTTGATACTCATGGATGCATGGAGAATAAAGGTGAGGCTTGAATTCTTAAGTGAATGTTGTTATTACAACTAAAACTCTGAGAAGCCTGCACTTTGGTTGAATGTAAATTCAACAGAGATCTTGAAGGAGAATGCTCTTAGGTTAGCCATGGTGGCTTGTATATCTTGGATGAGCATGTTTCTTTTTTCTTCTTGATCTACTCGGCAGTGGTGTCATTGTGAAAGGTATTTACCCATTATACTTTTCAAGTGCTTTATGTTTTATCTTTCATGTTATGAATCTCGAGTTGGTTTAGATTCTGGAGGATTCATAATGAAAGCTTGGAAAACATAGTTTATCTCCTTGTGCTTTTGAGGACTGAAAGGAGATGGTTATATGGGTAGGTCTGATCTTCTTTGAAGAGCTTACATCCATGTTTTGTTGGATGTTGTCAATGCTTTTCCCTTTGGGATGTAAAGAAGATCATTCTTGACACAACTGACATTTAGAAGTGTTTATAGAAGGACTTGTTTCTTGTTGATTTGTTGTTTCTCTCTTATCTGGTCTTGTTCTTCCTGATTGCTCTTGTGACTTTAGATGTGAGTTGCCTTTGTGGTAACGGGTTGGTCAATATTTGTGGTCATGTGTTGTCACCTGGGTGATGACACGAAGGTGCCTATGCTTCTTTCTTCAGTCAGCTTTGGAGGTGTTTGGAAGAACTGTGGAAGATAGTTGAGAGAAATTTTTCTTGCAGTAGGTGGTTGCAGATGTTGCAAATCAGTATGGATGTTCCTTGGAACTACATGGTTACATTTCTTTATGCTGGGTTTGGTGGACTTGGTATGCCTGGATCATTTGTGATGGTGCTTTGTTTGCACTCATCTGGACTGTGCCCTTGCAGTGGCAGTACTTGGATGTGTTTGGTCTATGACTGATTGACACAGGTTGCTTGTTTGCTGCTGAGATGGGTGGGTTTCTTTTGATGGCATGAGTTCACTTTTAGGTCATACCTTTAAGTATGGGTGGTTGGATGTTTCAGCATGAGTTGTGTGTGGTTGTTTTCAGTCACGTGGGTTTGATCAGTTGGATGAGGGCAGTCTGTTCATGGTTTCCTTTCTAGCTGGTCAGTTTTTCTTGTTCTGGAGTTTTTGTTGGAGTGGTGCTTTACTGTTTTTTGCCTTTGTCATCTGGAGGATCTTTTGTTTTCATTCTTGAGACTGTTGTTGTTTCACCTTGGTGTGTTCCTATGTTTGGAGTTGTTGCTTAAGGTGGTGGACATCTTTCTGATGTTGTTGTAGTGGTCTTGATTGGAGTGTGAGAGCATGTGTTGGTCCTTGTTCGGGCTAGTATAGAGGATGCCTGAAAGTCTTCGACAAGTGGGAGATTGTTGGGAATTATTCCTCAACTTTCTAGTGACCCCATTTGAATACTTAGGCAAATTCTCTTATTTCCTTGGCAAATTCTTTTGTTCTGGCGGAGGCGAAACCAGGATGGAACTTAGCATTGTTCCATTTGCCTTGTTCCGGGTCTTGTTCCCATTCCGTCTCCAGCTCTGCTCCCTGCTTTCTTGAATCTTCGAGTTTTGTTCTGGCAGAGGCGAAACCAAATTGGAACCTGACATTATTCCTTTTGTCATGTTCCGGGTTTGGCTCTGGATCCGGCTCCAGCTCTGGCTCCGGTAGTCTATTGCTCTCCGCTTGGTTCTGGCGGAGGCGGAACTAGTTTTGGAAGTTGGAAATGTCTGTTTGTCATGTTCCTATTTCTGTTACCATTCCGACTCTGGGTCCGACTCCTGCTTTTGTGATCTAGTTCCTCTGGATGTTTGGATTCTCCTCGGGGAGTTCTCCGCCTTGTCCATGTTCTGGATTGTTGTTTCTTTCAATTGGCGGAGACAGAACTAGAACTGGTTTGGTTCCTGATCTTGGACTTTTGGTAAAGTCCTGTTTTTGTTCCTGTTCCGTCCCTGACTCCGATTCCGATCGTTTGTGCTCCTGTCTTGGTTTGACCCCAGGTTGACTTTACCCGGTCAGTCTTGTTTCCGGTGTTCCTCTTTGCCATGGGCGGATGTGGATCCGAATTGGTTCCTGAACCTATAATTTTGGTGGAGTCATGTTTTGACTCCAGTTCTATCTCCGTCTCCGACTCCGACTTCGGCAGTGTGCTTTTTCGGTGGAGTCCTATTTCGACTCCTGTTCCGACTCCGACTCCGGTAGTGTTATGTTTGGCTTGAAGCCTTGGATGCGCTTGATGTCTTTTTGACCATTTTGGTTGCTCTATCAACTGTGATTGTTGATGGGTCTTGGACGCGTGCCACCTAGTTGAATAGTGATTGGATGGTTACCTAACTTGTTGTGTTGCATGTTTAGTCAACGAAGGTTGGCGAAGCTGAACCCGTTTTTGGAATGGCATTGAATGCCTAGGTGGCTCGTTGCAGGGAGATCTGTCAGATCTGACTAGATGTGTGATTTTTGGATGGTCTTCTTTGCTCTTGTTGAGTCGGTTACATAATGGATGAGAGATGTATTATTTCTCAAGCAAGGAAGTTCGACGAGTCTGCAAGAGTCGTGGGTTGCAGAGCAAGTGTGAGATGTGCGAGCTGAATGCGTAGCCATGAGACTGCGAGCAGGATGTGCAGGCATGTGAATGTGTGAGCATGGGGATGCAAGCATAATGCATGATACATGATATGAGATTGTAGTAGTTGGACTTGCAGGTTGGAGAGCCGAAACTGTGAAGAGATTTGTAGAGAGATGGAGAGGGTGTTCGAGCAGTTTGCTTAGGCAATGTAACTGTGAACACTCTATCTCTCAGATCTAGGCATGGGAATCATTGGAGATCGAATGACTGGGCTAGCCATGAGGCTGGCTATGATAGTCATCTAAGGAGATGAGAGGAATCTTGCGAGTACCTGTTACTTCTCTAGTAGAACAAGATGTAACTCCTATATTGGCTTTGAGCCTGATATTGTATTGTAGCTGGTTTTGTGTTGCTGAATAATACAATGGCTCGAAATTTTGGAGTGTGGGGTTTTTACCTAAAAGGGTTTTCCCCACGTATATCTTTGTGTATTCTTTTTTTCTTTCATGGTATCTGTTTATGTTGAATATGTTTCTTGTTGCATTCACTTCTCTCAGAGGATCAATGGGGGATCAACTGTGCTTGTTTCCACTTTATAGCATAGTTGGTTGTGTCTTTGTTGTGATTTTGAATTGAAATCACTAAGGTACTACTGTCTTATATGCCTATCTTGATGATAGACCGAATCCTTATCCCCGACATACTTGGCCCTAAATATTATAGACAAATTATAAAAGAGCTATTAGAATAACAACATACATGGAAACAAAAAGTGACGAAATGGGCAGATAGGACGAAATGTTCGAGCTACGGTCAGGAAAGAGTTAATGGCGCTGTCAGGTGTGTTTTCATGCCCGTTGTCAGGCGAAAAAGCGAGCGGGTTAGCTTCGTCAGCAAGTTTCTTTTGTGTGGCGCAAGAAAAGTGGAAGGGAATGACGTGGGCCTTTTCTATTTGGAGAAAGCAAGGAAAAAATACTATTTGTTTTGTTTCTTGTCTGCAGGTTGAAAGGGAAAGCAGAAGGTCTCAATGAACATGGATGACTTTGAGGAGAATACCAACCAAATTGAGGTGACCTGTACTATCCAATAGTGTTGTAGAGGGTTTGACAACACTATTTGGGTTGCTTCTTTCTTAACACGTAGGGTTTTCCAACATGAATTGTTGCGAAACATAATGAAGTGCTTACTATGAATTACACTATGTGTTGAGGGTTATTATTGTCCCCATTAAATGAGAGATGAGGTATTTGATAAAATAAAACAACATCTATATGTTTGTATATTTGCATTACAAGACAAAGGTTGGGTATACTGTATAACTAAATGCAAGCTTCAAAACACATTGTATTTTCCGACATGCACTACAAAATATGCACACCTAGATATACTGGTCTAAAAACCAGAAACGGCTAGGGTATGTTGTGATGTGGAGGTTGAAAAATGCAATGTGTTATGAAGCATGCAATTTGTTATATACTTGAAACTTAAACACAACAATGGAAGGTGTGATCTAGAAGACTTTCATACTATTTTCTAACATTCCATCTTACAAAACCGTGGGTCTTAAGAACCAAGCAACCCACCATGAGATGACCCTTTACATCTCAAGTGGATGATTAAAATAACTGAAACCCAACACTATGTTTCCCATTCAGAATTATTTTGTGCACTTTTTTTTTTTCAATGGTGCGAAATTTAAACACAACAATGGAATGTGTGATTTTGAAGGCATTCAAGCAACATTCCATGTTGCAAGACCATGCGTGTTAAGAAGCAAGCAACCCAACATGAGATGACCCTTTACATTTAAACAAGGAGATTCAAATAACTAAAACCCAGCACTATGTTTCCCATTCAGAATAATTTTGTACAGTTTTTTTATTGAAACCCAGCACTACGTTTCCCATTCAAAATTATTTTTTGCAGTTTCTTTTTCAATGGTGCAAAATTTAAACACAACAATGGAATGTGTGATTTTGAAGACATTCGAGCAACTAAAATACTCCACATTTTGTTTCCCAAATTTCAAACACAAAGAACTTGTAAAAACCTCTACATTAAAACAAGGAGATTCAAAAAAATGAAACCCACCACTGTGTTTCCCATTCAGAGTTATTTTGTGCAGTTTTATTATCAATCAACTTAAATTTAAACATAACAATGGAATGTGTGATTTGGAAGACATTCAAGAAACTGAAATACTCCACATTGTGTTTCCCAAATTTCAAATTACCCCTCACCTCCATTTCGTCGGTATTCTACTCCAACTCCTCCACATGCACTCAGACCTTAAGCTTTCCATTTACATTTAAACAAGGAGATTGAAAAAAATAAGAAGTGAGCCACAACTCGGTGTGTTTTCCATGATGCTACTATTATGTGAATAATGTGTTGGGCAGAGATCGAACAAGAGTGTTTTGATGAAAGTAAGGGTTGTTAAAAATTATGAAGTTCGGATTCAATACATTGTCCTCTTACTGTGTGCATAACACTAGTTGTTGTCTTCTTACTATTTTTGCAAAGTCAGGGACAACCCATTGTGTTTTCCATACTGCAACATTTAAGTAATTTTTTTGTTGGAAACATATGAACAAGTAGTGAGCAAGACTATTTTTCTTAAAGAAAGAGGTCTCATAAGACAAGAAAGGGAAGTTGAAAATATTATTTTGTTACATTCCAGGAAAAAAATAAGAAGTGACCCACAACCCACTGTGTTTTCCATGATGCTACTATTATGTGAATTTTGTGTTGGAAACATATGGGCAGATATTGAAAAAGAGTTGTTTGCTCGAAGTAGGTGTTGTTAAAAGAATACAATGTGAACTTCAAAACATTCATTTCTCATAGCCTGCATAAAATAATAAGTGAGCCACAGCTCACTATGTTTTCCATGATGCAACTATTATGTGAATAATGTGTTGGGCGGAGATCGAACAAGAGTGTTTTGTTGAAAGTAAGGATTGTTAAAAATTATGAAGCTCAGATTCAATACATTGTCCTCTTAATTTGTGCATAACATAGAGTGGATATACATACCTGAAGGAGCTCCGCATGGCTGCTACTCTTGCCTTCGCTATCCACCAAAATGTTGCCATCCAAAAATGGTGAAAATGGGACCTTGTCGGCCCTTTTTATTATTTGCTAATAATGGTTTCGTTTGGCCACATTTTAGGCTTTTCGTCCATCCACGCCGAACGATTATTTTAAAAAACCGCCAATGCTAACATGATTTCCCGATGATGGGACAGCAAATGGCACGGGGGATGAGACGTCCGACCATCATGTCTTTCCTTCCATCCGGCATCTTTTTCCTTTGCCACGGGTCCCACCTCTTCTGCCGCGGCTCTTTTCTCCATGTGGTATGGGCGCATATGCTATCATATACACATAGGTGATTTTTGTCCACAAGTTAAGGAGGGAGCAAGCTAACTCTTGGACAAAATTCACATATGTATATAACATAGGATATGCCAGTTTCAGGCATAAATTCACATATGTATATAACATAGGATATGTCAATTCCTCTACAACAAAGAGGAGACATTGTGTTTTCCAACTATGATGTCTCGTCATGTTGTGTAGTATCCATGCATTTTTCAATGTACATAGGTGAATTTTGTGTATGAGTTATGCCGGTTTCAAATTCCTAGACAAAATTCACCTATGCACATTGAAAACCACATGAAAAACATACATAAGAACATACGTGGACACATACATAGCATGAGGAGACGTCGTAGTGAAACAGTGGGTTTTACAATAGTCCGAGTTTTTTGAGACAGTTTGTTTTCCAAAACAACAGTGTATAAAATGGTGGCAAAAATGGGATTGGATGTGGGCTTTTTCCTATTTCCCAATTATGATTTTGAATGCCACGATATGCTCTTTTCTATCCATTCCAAAAAACAATGCAAACAATGGCGACATTTCGGGTTTTACATGATTTTTGAAATATAGCATTTCATTGCAGAACCCATAGATTCTACTCTCTACAAACATTATTCAGTAATTTCACTCATATTTCTACAATGGGTTGTTCCTTGTTTCATTCAGAAACGGAAAAATTCGAAAACTAGCATACGGGGAGGAAACAAAACAAAAATTTCAAAACCCTCGACACAAAAAAAAATGCTTCAAATCGGCATATCCTATGTTATATACATATGTGAATTTTGTCCAAGACTTAGCTTGCTCCCATTATATATAACCTAAATGATCCTAAAGCTAAAAAATAACCATAATTATTTAAGCTTTTGAGAAGCGACGAACAACCCGCTGGGTTTTCCATACTGCAACTTTACTTCTTTTTTTTGTGCAACTTTTGTTGCAAGCAAGGGCAGTTATAAAATATGAAAGTGACCTTCAATACATTGTTTTCTTATGGTGTGTATAACACTAAGTGTCGTCATTGAACAATATTTGAAAAGTGAAGGACAACCCAGTGTGTTTTCCATCGTGCAATATTTTTTGTGCATCTTATGTTTGAAACATATTCCGATATTGAAATAGAATGTTTAGTGCAGGTGATGGATTCTTATAAAATATGAATGTGAACTTCAATATAGTGTTTTGTAACATTCTGCATGACAAAAAGTGTTGTCTTTTAACAGTTTGTGGGTTGCATGGTTTATAACACCCTGTGTTTTCCAACCTGAAAATTCGAATAACAGTTTGAGTGTCTTGAAAAGCTTTTCTTATTTACACTATATGAATGTAAAAATGGCACCTCCAAAAATTACAACTATTATTTATGGTATAAATTGCAATTCATTATCTTTCTCATGATTGACAATAATAATTGGACAAAATAATTGCATGTTGTAAACCTGAGTGGGTTACTTGTATAGCATTTTACAAAAGTGTGGGTTGTGCGTTTCAATTTCTTCTTTTCATTGAAAACAATATATGCTTGATTACTGCAAAATTGCGCAATAAATTTTTGAACTTTAACTGTCCATAACACTTGCAACAATTTTATAGTTTACAGAAACCAAGGATGTGTGTTGTAAAACATAAACTAGTTCCTGCAGTGAAGAACGTCATTGACATGGATAGCACACCTGAAAGGTTGTGTAGTAGGGAATCTTCTTCAGGGCGGTCCCATTCACGAAATGTGCAGGTAAGATCTGGTGATTAAAAGATGCAATCCAATGTATAATTTTAATCTCTCATAAGTGGTTATGAGGTTGATTGGAAAGTGGGAATGTTTTATTCAGGAGGTAGCAACTGCGGTACGGAGGAAGTCCCCTTGGTTTACGAAAATGGTCAACTGTAAGGCAGTGATGTGTTCGGTAATTGATTGTGAACTTGCAATTGCCCTTCCCTTCTTATGCATGAATCAGAATGCTTTTTAATTTCAGTTCGAAAATATCATGTCTCTTACAAATATTTTGATTTTGGCATGTATCGTTCCTTTGATTCAGGAAAATAATCAGGGAGATGATCTCGCTCTTGCCATAGTCCATGACCGGAAGGAAAAGCATGCAGAGGGAGACCCTAAGGATGGAGAGGGATCCAATGAAGCACTTGGTGATGTCCTCGATGGGAAGGTAGATATAATAAGTGAATTATTGCATCGTTTGGCTGTGTATATATGTTGTGCATTCAATTTGATTGAATATCAAATATATTAAGCGATTTTCTTTTCCAAACTTGCTGTGTAGGTTGCTGCTGAATACAGCAGAGAAACGATGAATGGCAGATATATATATTATTGTATTGTAGAAGAATGTACCAGAAAGTATTATGATTGGAGAGTGTTCAACATGCATAGGTTTCAGCATCACCACCTTCCTATTCTTGATGCACCAAAGTGTGGCCGAGCTATGTTGGGGGGGGAACCAAAACAACCCGCTCCTCCCCCTAATAAATTAAAAGAGTACCTTCTAAGGAAGGTGGAAAATACATAGTACCAAATGAATATACGGCAGCGTCTACAGCAGAAGCGTGTTGTTAGACATGTCTGTCAAAAGTTTGGGAAACAAAACTTCCTTCAACTTCTCGAAGAAGGAAAGAACAAGGTGAAGAAGCAAATGGCATTATAAAACATAGATGAGATGAAGGAGTAGAGAAGGAAAAGAATATTACGATTGTAGGAGAGAAAGAGACAGGAAGAAATGGTAATGTCGAACTGAATTGTTAAATGTGAATTTTCCTTGCTAAATCATTTTTGTTCGGATGCATAGAAGGTTCACTTAATGCTAACTTACATGACATGCCAGGGTGATGGTCCAGAAGCGGTTTCTTCCCGCTAGCATAGTAGGGCTCATTTGCTAGAGGAAGCTATGACCACGAAAGGTGAAGACGGTGTTGTTCCTCCCACCCCTACGTATAAGATTTAGATTAAGCATCCTACACAGTTGAAAGTTTCAAGGCACTATCTGAAGAAGAAACGAAAACAAATGGTGATCTCCAAATCTTCTGTTTACTGTAAAGTTTGTTTTTCTTATTTGAATGAATTGGTTGCATGCATCTGAGTTTGGTGCAATGTTTCAATTCCCCCTATTACACAACAATGATGAACAATGAACTATTGCCCTCAAGCAGGTTTTTGTGATTTTTGATGGTGAACAATTGCCCATCGAAGCACCAGATGATGTTGTTCCTCCCGACCCGCCGTCTAACAATGTTGAGAAGAAGAAGAAGAATGAGCATATGCCATCAAACGTGTCAAGGTGCCTTGACATGGAGGAAGTAGAAGAAATGGTGAATTGCAATTCTTTTATTTAATTTTTGTTTTGATTATTTCAATGAATTGGTTGCATGCACCTGAATTTGAAATGACCTTTTAATTCTTGCTATTACAAGGCAAGGATAAATAATGAAGTGTTGGCCTTGACCTAATTGGCGATGTTGTTGCGATTGAAATGAGAGAGGCTAATACAGATGGACATGCAGATGGGGAGAGCACTGGCCACAAAGTGGGACAGGGTAACACAGATGGTCATGAGGATGGGGAGAACACTGGGCTGAATGTGGAACTGGGTGATAGAGATGGACATGGGGACACGGAAAGCACTAGCTTGCAAGTGGGAGAGGGTAATAAGGATGGACCCAAGGAGGAGGAGAGCACTGGCCTACAAGGGGGAGATGGAAATAAAGATAGAAATGGGGACGGGGAGAGGTGTGGTGTGCCATCTATATCGGTATGAAACCAAACACACTTCCATGCTCTATTCTTATTTCTTTAGGAATATTTTAATGTGCCTTCAATTATGCTTCACGTCAATGACGTTTCCATTGCAGGAAAATCTAGTGGATGAACAAATGATAGAGTTCAACGGCATAACTTTTAAGGTCAGTGATCACGTTGACCTTTGGAGGTAGCATAAATGGGTTGTGAAAGGCATTCTACATGTTGTCGCCAGAAGCGCTCACACACACTACTTGAGGCACCCAGAAAATTGTGTGAGAGTCAGCATTGTTGAGGCCATTGATGGTCGATGCTATGTCCCTTTTCCCATGCCTGGCACAGAGACCATTGTAGAGTGCGTGGGCGGCTTTGTCATATGGTAGCTTGTCGAGATGAAGTATTTTGTTCCAAAGGTACACATAAATGATATGTTGATGTATATATATCATGCTGCGTATATTGTTTCCATGCATACGTTAATTCTCATTAATTGTTTGCTATAGGGTGAAGCTATTAAACCTGACATGGAAAAAACACAGAGTACGAAGAAATCTGTTGTTTCACGTTCATCATCTATGAGGGTTCGTGGATCTAGAATCACCCCCCCAAAATATACAAGGACCCTAATAAATGTGTCGTATTTTATGTAGGCCTGAACTCGATTGCAAGGAATAGGCAGTGTAGGAATTGATGAGACAGGCTCCAAATACTGATTCTGCTCTGTGGGTTTAAATATTTCACTATTGAGCAATTGTGGTGTAGAGATACACCATTTGCATATGTTTCAACACTATGGTTTTATACATTTGATATGATACTTTTCATGAGCGATCTAGTTATGGTCTTTATGTTCATACATGTTAAAAATCATCAAACATGCTTCATAACTAAATTTCTCTAGAGCTTTCACTTTACATTTGGTTATTAATGCTAAAGTGGTTGCTATGGGAACAATCGATGCCACCATTTATCAATAAATTTGAGATTTTTATTTTTTTAAAATAATCCATGAGGTACAAGATTTGAAACCCATCAAGTTTCGGTAATCTAGTTTTGGATTGTGATAATCCATACAAGTGGATAGAATGATATACTAATATTTGAAATGCACCATTTGTAATGCATATTATATATATATATATAACTACCTAAAAAATACTGTTGGGTCTCAATCCTGGAAACATACAAATAAGGACTATCCATGACTCACTCACAAGATCAAATCAAATTCTGAATTAACAAGTTCTATGCCTCAAGAAAAGAATGATGAAAATCAAACTAATGTCAACAATTGCAAAGGTGATTACAATAGGCCCATCAAAATATCTCAATCAAGTAATGCACCCTTGATTCTCATTATGTACCTTCAACCATATGGTAATGACAACAATGTGATTGGTAAAGTATTCATTTTAATGGTCTACCCTTACCCAAATTCCAATGACAAAGCAAAGCATATATTGGTGGATTAGAAAACCCTATTCATCCTTCTAGAAAACCTTGAAAGTAAGGTTTTAAGTCTCAATATTCTAAAACACCACTCTGTATGAGTTGTTTATCCTCTACAGACTTCCCTATTCATTCTTCTAGAAAACCTTTAAAGTAGGGTTTTAAGTCTCAATATTCTAAAATGCCACTCCCTATGAGTTGTTTATCTTCTACAAACATAGTTGTTCAAACCTCTTCTCCATTTGAGGAGGGTAATTTACTGCTAAAAAAATATTTATCTTGGAGTATTTTCTCCATACAACCTAAATTGGTTCCTCTATAATAGTTTCTATACATAATTGTTGGAGGATGGAAAACACACTGTGTTTTCCCATACTTTGCAAATCTTATTCAAAGATGGCAGTTAGTGTTATGCACACAGTAAGAGGTCAATGTATTGAATTTGAGCTTCGTAATTTTTAACAACCCTTACTTTCAGCAAAACAGTCTTGTTTGATCTCTGCCCAACACATTATTCACATAATAGTTGCATCATGGAAAACACAGTGGGCTATGGCTCACTTATTATTTTATGCAGGCTGTGAGAAATGAATGTTTTGAAGTTCTCGTTTTACTCTTTTAAAAACACCTACTTCGAGCAAAACACTCTTTTTCAATATCTACCCATATGTTTCCAACACAAAATTCACATAACAGTAGCATCATGGAAAACACAGTGGGTTGTGGCTCACTTATTATTATTTTTCTAGAATGTAACAAAATAATGTTTTCAACTTCCCTTTCTTGTCTTATGAGACCCCTTTCTTTAAGAAAAAAAGTCTTGCTCACTACCTCTTCATATGTTTCCAACAAAAAATTTACTTAAATGTTGCGGTATGGAAAACACAATGGGTTGTTCCTGACTTTGCAAAAATAGTAAGAAGACAACAGCTAGTGTTATGCATAGAGTAAGAGGAGAATGTATTGAATCTGAGCTTCATAATTTTTAACAACCCTTACTTTCAGCAAAACACTCTTGCTCAATCTCTGCCCAACACAAAATTCACATAATAGTAGCATCATGGAAAGCACAGTGGGTTGTGGCTCACTTATTATTTTTTTTCGAAATGTAACAAAATAATGTTTTCAACTTCCCTTTCTTGTCTTATGAGACCTCTTTCTTTAAGAAAAATATTCTTGCTCACTACCTATTCATATGTTTCCAACAAAAAATATACTTAACTGTTGCGGTATGGAAAACACAATGGGTTGTCCCTGACTTTGCAAAAATAGTAAAAAGATAGCAGCTAGTGTTATGCATAGAGTAAGAGAAAAATGTATTGAGTCTGAGCTTCATAATTTTTAACAACCCTTACTTTCAGCAAAACACTCTTGCTCGATCTCTACCCAACACATTATTCACATAACAGTAGCATCATGGAAAGCACGGTGGGTTGTGCCTCACTTATTATTTTTTTCTGGAATGTAACAAAATAATGTTTTCAACTTCCCTTTCTTGTCTTATGAGACCCCTTTCTTTAAGAAAAATAGTCTTGTTCACTACCTGTTCATATGTTTCCAACAAAAAATCTACTTAACTATTGCAGTATGGAAAACACAATGGGTTGTCCCTAACTTTGCAAAAATAGTAAGAAGACAGCAGCTAGTGTTATGCACAGAGTAAGAGGAAAATGTATTGAATCTGAGCTTCATAATTTTTAACAACCCTTACTTTCAACAAAACACTCTTGCTCGATCTCTACCCAACACAAAATTCACATAATAGTAGCATCATGGAAAACACAGTGGGTTGTGCCTCACTTATTATTTTTGTCCGGACTGTAACAAAAT
Source organism: Sequoiadendron giganteum (assembly GCA_007115665.2). Classification (NCBI taxonomy): domain Eukaryota; kingdom Viridiplantae; phylum Streptophyta; class Pinopsida; order Cupressales; family Cupressaceae; genus Sequoiadendron; species Sequoiadendron giganteum. The sequence continues at coordinate 316,890,664 of CM021110.1, forward strand.
AATGTTTTCAACTTCCCTTTCTTGTCTTATGAGACCCCTTACTTTAGCAAAAATAGTAAGAAGACAGTAGCTAGTGTTATGCACATAGTAAGAGGAAAATGTATTGAATCTAAGCTTCATAATTTTTAACAACCCTTACTTTCAGCAAAACACTCTTGCTCGATCTTTGCCCAACACAAAATTCACATAACAGTAGCATCATGGAAAACATAGTGGGTTGTGCCTCACTTATTATTTTTTTCTGAACTGTAACAAAATAATGTTTTCAACTTCCCTTTCTTGTCTTATGAGACCCCTTACTTTAGCAAAAATAGTTAGAAGACAGTAGCTAGTGTTATGCAGATAGTAAGAGGACAATGTATTGAATCTGAGCTTCATAATTTTTAAGAACCCGTACTTTCAGCAAAACACTCTTGTTCGATCTCTGCCCAACACATTATTCACATAATAGTAGCATCATGGAAAGCACAGTGGGTTGTGCCTCACTTATTTTCTTTTTTGGACTGTAACAAAATAGTCTTTTCAACTTCATTTTCTTGTTTTTTGGCACCCCTTACTTTAAGAAAAATAGTAAGATGCTAGCAGCTAGTGTTATGCACACAGTAAGAAGACAAGAAAAGTTGCTGATTTTGATATTCCATTTCAGCATTCCATTTCAATATCCTTATACATTTCAATGAGAAGATGCACAAGAAAAGTTGCAGAATGGAAAACACAGACTGTAAGAAAATAGTGTTATTCAAGTTCACCGTCAAATTTTATAATAAGAATACACATTAGACAATGAAATGTAAAAATATTTCATGTCAATATTACACAATCTGAACAAAATTACAATGCACATTTAATACTGGTCACACTAAAGACTATGCCAACCATTTATGAACATGTATAATCTCTATGTTCTCAACATCTGGAAGCATTTGTCGCACTTTGATTGTCAAGGTAGAATTGATAGCATACAATGTTGCCACCCCGTAATTCTCATGTAGCAACCTGAAGGAGGGCCTCACATGGTGGATCTCAAACCTGACAGTGTGGTTGAATTTGAACACAGCCAACAACCATTCCTCCACAGGACCTTTGTGATTACTAATTATAGATTCCCCCTTGAGGAATCTCATAAACCTGATGCTCAACTGATCCGTAAGATTGTGCCTCTGTATGATAATTGTTGGTCTAATGCACACCTTCCATATGCATCCAGCTAGGAAAAGGTCTCGAATTTCTCGATAAACAGACATTGGCCAATCACATAAATTGACAATCTCTATTTGTAGATTGTAATATTGAACATCCATGCCCATATGCACCCAAACTCCAAAGACGTTGTTGAAGAAGTGAGCATAATTATCATATTGCAAATCTGTGCAGTTTGGACCTTTTCTATTAATTCTCATTAACATCTTTTCTCGTAACCTGTATGGGAGGCTGAGTTCCTCGATTCGAGCAAGAATATTGCATGGCAGATACGGGTGGTAGTTCTTCAACCAACTAGCCACCCATGCTCAAGAACTATGAGACATCTTCTATAGGACTGCAGCAACAGGTTGTAAAATTCTTGGAATGAAAGATAAAACAACTATTTTAGATGGTAGACTTGCATTCTCTAATTAGAAGGACATTGTCAATGCAATGGAAACAGTGAAAAAATAAGCAAGCAAAGTGGACTTATTTAGATAATGTATGCACTAAAGAGATTCTACCTATTGTTTGAACTGAATGAGGTGACACGTGTAGTATCTCCAAAGGGCATATGGCAACACACAATTCGAACAGTGGGAAGAACAATGCCTAAAAGGAAAGAGAATAAAAATTTCAGCACATACAACAACATTCTCTAATTGGAAACACACGAAACAGTTGGTAAAAAGTATTGAAAGTGAAAGAAAACTTTTCATAACTAACTATGTATGGACGGTGTCTTTTCCAACATGAAAAATAATTTGAGCATTTTATTTCTTGCAATCACATGAGTTGAAGTAATGAATTGTACAAAATATATTTTTGTTACAAACACAAGATGCAAATAATCACAATTGGAGGATGGAAAACACAGTGGGTTCTGCCTGATATTTTTATTTTCTGCAGACTATAACAAAAAGTCTCGAAGTTCACCTTCTTGTCAGTCTTAATTAGTCGTGCTTGAAGAATTTTATAGGCTTAATTATTTTATCTGTAAAATAGGCCTATTTTGGGGTCCACGACATTGAAGAAGAGCTTGTTTGAGGTGTTTGTTCCATAAGGTATTTTATGTTCTAGAAACCCATTTGTGCCAATTTTTACATACCAGAAATTGAGATGCTATTGTTTTGAAAAGAATGCTTGAAAACATGACTCTACCGCTAGAAATGCACTCAATTAGCCGAAATCTAGAAAGGAGCAGGTCTTAAATCATCATCTACTTTTACAAATACAAAGGCTCAAGGCAACGTTGATCTACTAAACCCTTACTTTATGCACAAAAAAAACTCTATCAAACGAGGCTTTAAATAAATAATGTATTCCAAACCTTCCCATGCTCTACCACCATATGAAACATGTTTAGAAATGTCTTCCCATGTTTTAGGAACAAACTTTCAGCCCCTTTGAATGCACTTTCCTCAGTTACCAACTTGTACACATCCTTTTTCATTGGAAATCTTCTGTATTTTATAAAGATCAGCAACCAAACATTGAATGGTTCACTTCCCCTACATCATTCAACAAATACACTTCTTAAATTATATAATGTCATACCAAAAAATGGACTTATGTAAGCAAAGTTACTAAATTTGAACCATGCCTTCCATTGGGTTTACACACACAAAAGACACTTGCCAATGAGGACTCCTTTCTCGAGCTTGGAATGCTGAAGTGAACAAAAAATTCCATAAACAAAATCATAAAGTTCATGGCGTGTTACAAGCACATACTAGAAAAAGGAATCTGCAAAAATAGTTCCTATTACAATAAAGAAATTGAAATGGGTTTTCTCATAATCACCCGTATTAGATGTTGTATCCTCTGCCAGATCCATAGTAGTTGCACCTAAAGTTTGACATTGCATATTGACATTCAAATTCAAACTATTATTCATGGACAATGGAAAGGAGTCATCCAAAGAGGTTTGGTGATGTGACTATTGTGTGGAATGCTTCGTACATCGGGTTGGACGTCGATGACAATCCCTAGTTGCACTAAACCATGGATGCATGCAAATGGTGCTACTTGCAGCTTGATCAGGATCCATAATGAATTCAAACAGAAATGCATTTGATTGTTGTAGGTCTTCTACAAACCTGTCCACGCATTTTACATATGACTGCACCTGTTGTAGAGATTGTGGCAGTGTACGCATCACTTTCTTCAAGAGCTCGTTAGTGTCATTCCAAAGAGACATTGTCACCACATGTTCATCATATACATGAATCATAGAAGGAGCTTGCACAAGGGTCAGAATATTAGGGTTGTTTTCTTCTATGGCCCCCTCTGACAATGTCTCATTGAAATCTATGTTTGAAGCAATTGGTTGACCTCCCCCATCTAAATGAGGACCCAAAAGAAATTTGTATTAGGCTGTAGAAAATAAAAAACACAATTGAAACCAATAAAGTAACGCAATTCGAATTAAAATTCACTTACCATGGACCACCCCTTCAATGGCAGATGATCTTTTAATCAAGTGAGCAACCTTCATGACATGTTTGCAAGTGTTCCCCTCCAAAATCCAAGGGCAGTCACAAACAAAAAGGTGCTCCCCAAATTTTTGAACAAGGTAGTGCATTGACCTACTTTGACTTTCCACCTAGTAGCGTCCAGGATCTGTTTCATCGGGAATACAGCCATCGTCTGAAATTGCCTTGGCCCACTCCACACTAGATTGCATATTTAAATAATTTTTGTTCATCAGAAAACCATAATGCTGCAACTTTTCCTTTTGCCTATACAATGGTTTCATTTTATACACAAGTGTGTAATACAAATAGTCCATTCTCCTATTGCATTTTTTTAAACGATCATACAAGTACTAAGTTTTAGTAGGCAATGGTACCACTCAATGGTTGCATTCGTATCCTGGTTGGCATGTGGGAATAGTCTATAATGTTTTTCCCACATGGAGCTGCAAACAAAAACATCCAATAGTCAAGTAAGCCACAACGTATTACACGTGACATCAAATAATTTCAATGGTGCGAATCATGCAAGGTGACGAAAATTGTCAACTGACCAATTCGACCTTCTCCTTCACACCAAGTCTTCTTGAAGTACTCTAAGAATCAGACCTGATCATTGAACTCCTCAAAGAAAGAATTCAATAGCTGAGTGATGCAATCTTTGGTGTCAGCGATTGCCATCATGATCGTGCCAAGACTATGGAAGATTTCCATTGCCCTTTCCTTGGCTGCATACTTGTATACATTCTTTAACCAAGCCCTTTTGACATGCCAAAGGCATAGAAGCACACGGCATTGAAAGACAGCCCTAATAGACAATACCAACGATATTGTTTTCCGCTCAACTGCATGAGAAAGTGGCATTGAAAATGAATAGCAAATGAGAAAGGTACACAAATGAAGAAATGGATGCACATATTGTATGGCTTGGATCTTTGCACTCGCATCATCGATCAAAAATGAATTGATTCTCCAGTCGGGCCTGGCTCTTCTTCCATGTTCAAGCAATACGCGTAGCCACGCAGAGATGTACTCAATCTTGTTTCGGTGAGGATACTACCCACGCAACCGGCACACCACTCTGTTGCTCATCGAAAACGAGGAGAGTATACAATGGGTACTATAGAGAGAACAACTCAGCATGAGCATTATGAAGTTTACAGCCAGTAAGATCATTGAAAACACGACGAACTATTTGTCAATGTTTGTAAGGCCTCACCTCATATTTGTTAGTTGCAAATGTGGAATCCATCGAGATGACTGAATTGTGTGAGCAACTAACCATCCTATCCAACATCCATGGAGTCTGAACCCTGATAACAAAAGGCGTATTGTTCCCATCGGGCCGTTGAAAGTAGAAGAAGTTTTCAAAGTCTTCTCCACTCCACAATAGGATACTTGTGGAATCAACTTTGCATTTTTGTGTGTGAGTACAATGCACCTTTTGCCACGCATTCATTACATCCTTTCTTGTAAGGAATTGATCCCTCTTGGACATCATGCCACATAACAAAGGATCGCTGATGTGTCTATCCGTTATTGCATTGACATTGACATCCATGAGCAAAAGGCTTTCAATATAGCTTTTGCACTTCATGGATAGATTAGTGGCAAACATAGAATGCTTCTCTCCACTTGTGTCATGAATGCCATGGAAAAATTCACCATTTTTATCTACATGGAACATTTCTTTGTAGATAATATAGGTGACATCGGGTTTGCCTTCCATAACCTTTACCATGAAGTGGTATTGACAACCTCGCTTTTGTATAAACATCTTATGTGGTTTCTTCTCTGGTGGAGGTTGGTTTCTATTGTCTTTAGGACCGTATTGACACCAGTAGCTGCAAGAAAGGAATCATCTCATCATGTTCAACCAAGAGAGTAAAATATCATTCAGCCATATAAACGAATGTCGATATATACAAACCTCTTATACAAAATTTTTTTGCTATAAGTTTTCTCGTAGATGGCACAGGAGGTGGTAGGTTCTCTTATTTTCTTGTCCAAAAATTTTGTTTCTACACCTTCAACATACACTTCACCGTGAATGAACTGATCAAGTCTTGTAAGAGGAATTGTTGCAACAAGGTCAAGGACCTTATCCCTATTGACAGAAATAGTAGCCCATTCCAAATCGGAAGACAAAAAAGGAGAGCCTCCATTTTATACATCTTGCACCTCCAATTCGTCTAGATTCTTCCATTTCAAACCTCTCCCCATTCTAGGAAATCACAACATTGGATGAATACTTAAAATTAGTGTGGATTGTGTGAAGAAGAAGGAAAAAAAATTCATTAAACAAAGATAAAATGTGCTTGCATTGCTCTCACCCACGTAAAACCAATAGGACGTTTCGGCTTCAATCGAAGAAAATTAAAGGTGATATATTCAATTGAGCTACGCATAAAATGTAACACAAATGCATGCTGGAAATCAGATAGTCCAACAACCCAAACACTGTGTTTTCCGAATAACAATTTTTTTTGCACTTTTCTTTCAATCATGCAAAATCCAAACACAACAATGGAATCTGTGGTTTGGAATACATTCATACTGTCCTATAACATTCCATGTTGCAAAACCATAGGTTTTAAGAAGCAAGCAACCCACCATGATACAACCCCCTACATTTAAACAAGGAGATTCAAATAACTGGAACTCAGCACCGTGTTTCCCATTCAAAATTATTTTGTGGAGTGTTCTTATCAATCAACTGAAATTTATACACAACAATGGAATGTGTGATTTGGAAGATAGTTATACTATATTGTAACATTCCATATTGAGACAAGGAAATATAAAAACAACAAACTAATTTGACAAGATGATTTCTTTTAGAATTCACAAATTCAGCAAATATAAAATCAACACAATTCCACTCAGCAAATATCATATTGAAGAACGATCGCAGAAGCACAAAGACATTTGTGATCAAGAAAATATTAAAAAACTAAAGGATTCAATCTTATTTCCTTTTCTCTCAATACAAAATATGGGTTCAAAGGCTCCATGGTTGTGTAACAAAATTGTCTAAAAATAGAAAATGCTCTTCTCCCCCATTTTCGTCTCTTTAATTCATTAATAAATGAACACTGTTTCCATTACACCCTACGAATTCGGTCAATACTCATAATTACAAAATTTTCATGCATGTAAACTAAAAATTCATTTTTTGTTAATAGAAACCAAGTTTGCTAAACAACTGGAGGAGTCGGACCCCGTAAAATCTCCACAAGCATTTCATTAAGCAAATTATTAAATTCGGCTCGCTCTTCCTCTCTATCTAAGACAGAGATCACTCTCGAATATTCAGCGTAGCTAGACTTTTCCTTCCATGCAAGTGAACGTAGCTCAGAAACAATGTCGAGTTGTTCCTCCTCAAGCCACATTAAATTAGGTTGAATGATTGGTACTGGCTCATTTTCCCATTCAGCAACTTTACCAGGAAGCGCCATGTCGAAGAAAAAACTGGGATCAAAATTCTGCCACCTTAAGAAAAACGTGGGTGTTAAGAAGCAAGAACCTAACCATAAAAAAACCCTTTACATTTCAAGTGGATGATTAAAATAACTGAAAACCAGCACTACGTTTCCCATTCAGAATTATTTTTTGCAGTTTCTTTTTTTATTGGTGTGAAATTGAAACATAACAATGCAATGTGTGATTTTGAAGACATTCGAGCAACTTAAATACTCCACATTTTGTTTTCCAAATTTCAAAAAGAAAGAACTTGTAAAACCCTCTACCTTAAAATAAGGAGAGATTCAAAAAAATGAAACCTAGCACTGTGTTTCCCATTGAGAAAAATTTTGGACAATTTTTTTTATTGAAACCTAGCACTGCGTTTCCCATTCAAAAAAATTTTTTGCAGTTTCTTTTTTCAATGGTACGAAATTCAAACACAACAATGGAATGTGTGATTTTGAAAACATTTGAACAACTAAAATACTCCACATTCTCTTTCCCAAATTTCAAACACAAAGAACTTGTAAAACCCTCTACATTAAAACAAGGAGATTCAAAAAAATGAAACCCATCACTATCTTTCCAATTGAGAATAATTTTGTACAGTTTTTTTATTGAAACCCAGCACTGCGTATCCCATTTAGAATTATTTTTTGTAATTTCTTTTTTCAATGGTGTGAAATTTAAACACAACAATGCAATGTGTGATTTTGAAAACATTCGAGCAACTGAAATACTCCACATTTTGTTTCCCAAATTTCAAACACAAAGAACTTGTAAAACCCTCTACATTAAAAAAGGAGATTCAAAAAAATGAAACCTAGCACTATGTTTCCCATTGACAATAATTTTGTACAGTTTTTCTATTGAGACACAATCTGTGTTTCCCATTCAAAATTATTTTTACTGTTTATTTTTTCAATGGTGTGAAATTCAAACACAACAATGGAATGTGTGATTTTGAAGACATTCGAACAACTGAAATACTTCACATTTTGTTTCCCAAATTTCAAACACAAAGAACTTCTAAAACCCTCTACATTAAAATAAGGAGATTCAAAAAAATGAAACCCACCACTGTGTTTCCCATTGAGAATAATTTTGTACAGTTTTTTTATTGAGAACCAACACTGTGTTTCCCATTCAGAATTATTTTTGCAGTTTCTTCTTTCAATGGTGCAAAATTCAAACACAACAATGGAATGTGTGTTTTTGAATACATTCGAACAACTAAAATACTTCACATTTTGTTTCCCAAATTTCAAAAACAAAGAACTTGTAAAACCCTCTACATTAAAACAAGGAGATTCAAAAAAATGAAACCCAACACTGTTTTTCCCATTGAGAATAATTATATATAGTTTTTTTATTGTGACCCAGCACTGCGTTTCCCATTCAGAATTATTTTTGTAGTTTCTTTTTTCAATGGTGCGAAATTTAAACACAAAAATGGAATGTGTGATTTTGAAGACATTCGAACAACTAGAATAAACCACATTCTGTTTCCCAAATTTACAACACAAAGAACTTCTAAAACCCTCTACATTAAAAAAGGGAGATTCAAAAAAATGAAACCCAGCACTGTGTTTCCCATTGAGATTAATTTTGTACAATTTATTTATTGAGACCCAGCACTGCGTTTCCCATTCAGAATTATTTTTGTTGTTTCTTTTTTCAATAGTGTGAAATTTAAACACAACAATGGAATGTGTGATTTTGAAGACATTCAAACAACTGAAATAAACCACATTCTGTTTCCCAAATTTCAAACACAAAGAACTTGTAAAACTCTCTACATTAAAACAAATAGATTCAAAAAAATGAAACCCACCACTGTGTTTCTCATTAACAATAATTTTGTACAATTTTTTTATTGAGAATTAGCACTGCGTTTCCCATCAAAAATTATTTTTGTAGTTTTTTCTTTTTTAAATGGTGCGAAATTCGAATACAACAATGGAATGTGTGATTTTGAAGACATTTGAACAACTGAAATACTTCACATTCTGTTTCCCAAATTTCAAACACAAAGAATTTGTAAAACCCTCTACATTAAAATAAGGAGATTCAAAAAAATGAAACCCAACACTGTGTTTCCCATTGAGAACAGTTTTGTACAGTTTTTTAATTAAAACCCAGCACTGCGTTTCCCATTCAGAATTTTTTTTGTAGTTTACTTTTTTCAATGTTGCGAAATTAAAACACAACAATGCAATGTGTGATTTTGAAAACATTCGAACAACTAAAATACTCCACATTCTATTTCCCAAATTTCAAACACAAAGAACTTGTAAAACCCTCTACATTAAAATAAGGAGATTCAGAAAATTGAAACCCAACACTGTGTTTCCCATTGAGAATAATTTTGTACAGTTTTTTTATTGAAACCCAGCACTGCATTTTCCATTCAGAATTTATTTTGCAGATTCTTTTTTCAATGGTGCGAAATTTAAACACAAAAATGGAATGTGTGATTTATAAGACATTCGAACAACTGAAATACTCCACATTCTATTTCCCAAATTTCAAAAACAAAGAACTTGTAAAACCCTCTACATTAAAACAAGGAGATTCAAAAAAATGAAACCCAGCACTGCGTTTCCCATTAGGAATTATTTTTGCAATTTCTTTTTTCAACAGTCCGAAATTCAAACACAACTATGGAATGTGTGATTTTGAATACATTCGAACAACTGAAATACTCCACATTCTGTTTCCCAAATTTCAAACATAAAGAACTTCTAAAACCCTCTACATTAAAACAAGGAGATTCAAAAAAATGAAACCCAACAGTGTGTTTTCCATTGAGAATAATTTTGTATAGTTTTTTTATTGAGACCCAGCCTTGCGTTTTCCATTCATAATTACTTTTACAGTTTCATTTTTCAACGGAGCGAAATTCAAACACAACAATGGAATGTGTGGTTTTGAAGACATTCGAACAACTGAAATACTCCACATTCTCTTTCCCAAATTTCAAACACAAAAAACTTGTAAAACCCTCTACATTAAAATAAGGAGATTTAAAAACATGAAACCCCCCACTGTGTTTCCCATTGAGAATAATTTTTTACACTTTTTATATTGTGACCCAGCACTGTGTTTTCCATTCAGAATTATTTTTTGTAGTTTATTTTTTTCAATGATGTGAAATTTAAACACAACGATGGAATGTGTGATTTTGAAGACATTCGAACAATTCAAATACTCCACATTCTCTTTCTAAAATTTCAAACACAAAGAACTTGTAAAACCCTCTATATTAAAACGAGGAGATTCAATAAAATGAAACCCAGCACTGTGTTTCTCATTGAGAATAATTTTGTACAGTTTTTTTATTGTGACACAACACTGCGTTTCCCATTCAAAATTATTTTTTGGAGTTTTTCTTTTTTCAATGGTGCAAAATTTAAACACAACAATGGAATGTGTGATTTTGAAAACATTCGAACAACTGAAATACTCCACATTCTGTTTCCCAAATTTCAAACACAAAGAACTTGTAAAACCCTCTACATTAAAACATGGAAATTCAAAAAAATGAAACCTAGCACTGTGTTTCCCATTGAGTATAATTGTGTACAATTTTTTTATTGAAACCTAGCACTGCTTTTCCCATTCAAAATTATTTTTGCAGTTTGTTTTTTCAATGGTGCGAAATTTAAACACAACAATGGAATGTGTGATTTTCAAGACATTCGAACAACTAAAATACTACACATTCTGTTTCTGAAATTTAAAACACAAAGAACTTGTAAAACCCTCTACATTAAAATAAAGAGATTCAAAAAAGGAAACCCAGCACTATGTTTCCCATTGAGAATAATTTTGTATAGTTTTTTTATTGAAACCCAGCACTACATTTCCCATTCATAATTTATTTTGCAGTTTCTTTTTTCAATGGTACGAAATCTAAACACACCAATGGAATGTGTGATTTTGAAGACATTCGAACAATTGAAATACTCCACAATCTCTTTCCCAAATTTCAAACACAAAGAACTTGTAAAACCCTCTACATTAAAACAAAGAGATTCAAAAACATGAAACCCAGCACTGCGTTCCCCATTCAGAATTATTTTTGTAGTTTCTTTTTTCAATGGAGCAAAATTCAAACACAACAATGGAATGTGTGATTTTGAAGACATTCGAACAACTGAAATACTCCACATTCTATTTCCCAAATTTTAAACACAAAAAACTTCTAAAACCTTCTACACTAAAACAAGGAGATTCAAAAAAATGAAACCCACCATTGTGTTTCCAATTGAGAATAATTTTGTACAATTTTTTTATTGAGACCCAGCACTGCGTTTCCCGTTCAGAATTATTTTTGCAGTTTCTTTTTTCAATGGTGCGAAATTCAAACACAATAATGGAATGTGTGATTTTGAAGATATTCGAACAACTAAAATACTCCACATTTTGTTTCTCATTTTGCAAACACAAAGAACTTGTAAAACCCTCTACATTAAAACAAAGAGATTCAAAAAAATGAAACCCAGCACTGTGTTTACCATTGACAATAATTTTGTACAATTTTTTTATTGAAACCCAACATTGTGTTTCCCATTCAGAATTATTTTTTCAGTTTTCTTTATTTAATGGTGTGAAATTCAAACACAATACTGGAATGTGTGATTTTGAAAACATTTGACCAACTGAAATACTTCACATTTTGTTTTCCAAATTTCAAACACAAAGAACTTTTAAAACCCTCTACATTAAAACAAGGAGATTCAATAAAATGAATACCAGCACTGTGTTTCCCATTGAGAATAATTTTGTATAGTTTTTTTATTGAGACTGAGCACTGTGTTTCCCATTCAGAATTATTTTTCAATTTTTTTTTTCAATCGTGTGAAATTTAAACAGAACAATGGAATGTGTGATTTTGAAAACATTCGAACAACTAAAATACTCCACATTCTCTTTCCTAAATTTCAAACACAATGAACTTCTAAAACCCTCTACATTAAAACAAGGAGATTCAAAAAAATGAAATCCAGCACTGTGTGTCCCATTGAGAATAATTTTCTACAGTTTTTTTATTGAAACCCAGCACTGTGTTTCCCATTCAAAATTATTTTTGTAGTTTCTTTTTACAATGGTGCGAAATTTAAACACGACAATGGAATGTATAATTTTGAAGACATTCGAACAACTGAAATACTCCACATTCTATTTCCCAAATTTAATACACAAAGAACTTGTAAAACCCTCTACATTAAAACAAGGAGATTCAAAAAAATGAAACCTAGCACTATGTTTCTCATTGATAATAATTATGTACAGTTCTTTTATTGAAGCCCAGCACTGCGTTTCCCATTCAGAATTATTTTTGCAATTTCTTTTTTCAATGGTGCGAAATTTAAATGCAACAATGGAATGTGTGATTTTGAAGACATTCGAACAACTGAAATACTCTGCATTCTCTTTCTCAAATTTCAAACACAAAGAACTTGTAAAACCCTCTACATTAAAATAAGGATATTCAAAAAAATGAAACCCAACACTGTGTTTCCCATTGAGAATAATTTTGTAGAGTTTTTTTATTGAAACCTAGCACTGTTTTTCCCATTCAGAATTAGTTTTTGCAGTTTCTTTTTTCAATGGTGCGAAATTTAAACACAACAATGGAATATGTGATTTTGAAGACATTCAAACAACTAAAATACTCCACATTCTCCTTCCCAAATTTAATACACAAATAACTTGTAAAACCCTCTACATTAAAACAATGAAATTCAAAAAAATGAAACTTAGCACTGTCTTTCCCATTGAGAATAATTATGTACAGTTTCTTTATTGAACCCCAGCACTGCGTTTCCCATTCAGAATTATTTTTGCAGTTTCTTTTTTCAATGGTGTGAAATTTAAACGCAACAATGGAATGTGTGATTTTGAAGACATTCCAACAATTGAAATACTCCACATTCTCTTTCTCAAATTTCAAACACAAAGAACTTGTAAAACCCTCTATATTAAAATAAGGAGATTCAAAAAAATAAAACCCAACATTGTGTTTCCCATTGAGAATAATTTTGTACTATTTTTTTATTGAAACTTAGCGCTGCATTTCTCATTCAGAATTATTTTTTGTATTTTCTATTTTCAATGATGCGAAATTTAAACACAACAATGGAATATGTGATTTTCAAGACATTCGAGCAACTGAAATACTCCACATTATGTTTCCCAAATTTCAAACACAAAGAACTTGTTAAACCCTCTACATTAAAATAAACAGATTCAAAAAAGTGAAACCCACCACTGTGTTTCCCATTGAGAATAATTTTGTACTATTTTTTTATTAAGACCTAGCACTGTGTTTCCCATTCAAAATTATTTTTGCGTTTTTCTTTTTTCAATGGTGTGAAATTCAAACACAACAATGGAATGTGTGATTTTGAAGACATTCGAGCAACTGAAATACTCCACATTCTGTTTCCCAAATTTAATACACAAAGAACTTGTAAAACCCTCTACATTAAAACAAGGAGATTCAAAAAAATGAAACCTAGCACTGTGTTTCGCATTGAGAATAATTATGTATAGTTTTTTTATTGAAGCCTAGCACTGCATTTCCCATTCAAAATTATTTTTTCAATTTCTTTTTTCAATGGTGTGAAATTTAAACGCAACAATAGAATGTGTGATTTTGAAGACATTCGAACAAATAAAATACTCCACATTCTTTTTCCCAAATTTCAAACACAAAGAACTTGTAAAACCCTCTACATTAAAATAAGGAGATTCAAACAAATGAAACCCACCACTGTGTTTCCCATTGAGAATAATTTTGTAGAGTTTTTTTATTGAAACCTAGCACTGCTTTTCCCATTCAGAATTATTTTTTGTAGTTTCTTTTTTCAATGGTGCGAAATTTAAACACAACAATGGAATATGTAATTTTGAAGACATTCGAGCAACTGAAATAATCCACATTCTGTTTCCCAAATTTCAAATACAAAGAACTTGTAAAACCCTCCACATTAAAAAAAAGAGATTCAAAAAATTGAAACCCAGCACTATGTTTCCCATTGAGAATAATTTTATACAATTTTTTTATTGAGACCCAGCACTGTGTTTCCCATTCAGAATAATTTTGGAATTTTTTTTTAATGGTGCAAAATTGAAACACAACAATGGAATGTGTGATTTTGAAGAGATTCAAACAATTGAAATACTCCACATTCTCTTTCCCAAATTTCAAACACAAAGAATTTCTAAAATGCTCTACATTAAAACAAGGAGATTCAAAACAATGAAACCCGCCACTGTGTTTCCCATAGAGAATAATTTTGTACAGTTTTTCTATTGAGAGCCAGTACTTCGTTTCCAATTTAGAATTATTTTTGCAGTTTCTTTTTTCAATGGTGAGAAATTCAAACACAACAATGGAATGTGTGATTTTGGAGACATTTGAACAACTGAAATACTTCACATTCTGTTTCCCAAATTTCAAACACAAAGAACTTGTAAAACCCTCTACATTAAAACAAGAAAGATTCAAAAAAATGAAACCTAGCACTGTGTTTCCCATTGAGAATAATTTTGTACAATTTTTTTATCGAGAACCAGCACTGCGTTTCCCATTCAGAATTATTTTTGCAGTTTCTTTTTTCAATAGTGCGAAATTCAAACACAACAATGGAATGTGTGCTTTTGAAGACATTCAAACAACTGAAATACTTCACATTCTGCTTACCAAATTTCAAACACAAAGAACTTGGAAAACCCTCTACATTAAAACAAGGAGATTCAAAAAAAATGAAACCCAACACTATGTTTCCCATTGAGAATAATTATATAAAGTTTTTTTATTGTGACCCAACACTGTGTTTCCCATTCAGAATTATTTTTGTAGTTTCTTTTTTCAACGGTGCAAAATTTAAACACAACAATGGAATGTGTGATTTTGAAGACATTCGAACAACTGAAATACTCCACATTCTCTTTCCCAAATTTCAAACACAAAGAACTTGTAAAACCCTCTACATTAAAACATAGAGATTCAAAAAAATGAAACCCAGCACTGTCTTTCCAATTGAGAATAATTTTGTACAATTTCTTTATTGAGACCCAGTACTGCGTTTCCCATTAAGAATTATTTTTGCAATTTTTTTTTTTCAATGGTGCGAAATTGAAACACAACAATGGAATGTGTGATTTTGAAGACATTCGAGCAACTGAAATACTCCACATTCTCTTTCCCAAATTTCAAACATAAAAAACTTGTAAAACCCTCTACATTAAAATAAGGAGATTCAAAAAAATGAAACCCAACAGTGTGTTTCCCATTGAGAATAATTTTGTACAATTTTTTTATTGAGACCCAGCACTACCTTTCCTATTCAGAATGATTTTTGCAGTTTCCTTTTTCAATGGTACGAAATTTAAACACAAAAATGGAATGTGTGATTTTGAAGACATTCGAACAACAGAAATACTCCACATTCTCTTTCCCAAATTTCAAACATAAAGAACTTGTAAAACTCTCTACATTAAAATAAGGAGATTCAAAAAAATGAAACCCAACATTGTGTTTCCCATTGAGAATAATTTTGTATAGTTTTTTTATTGAAACCCAACACTATGTTGCCCATTCAAAATTATTTTTTGGAGTTTTTAATTTTTCAATGGTGTGAAATTTAAAAACAGCAATGGAATGTGTGATTTTGAAAACATTCGAACAACTGAAATACTCCACATTATCTTTCCCAAATTTCAAATACAAAAAACTTGTAAAACCCTCTACATTAAAACAAGGAGATTCAAAAAAATGAAACCCAGCACTGTCTTTCCCATTGAGAATAATTTTGTATAGTTTTTTTATTTAAACCCAGCACTACGTTTCCCATTTAGAATTATTTTTTGCAGTTTCTTTTTTCAATGGTGCGAAATTTAAACACAATAATGGAATGTGTGATTTTGAAAACATTCGAGCAACTGAAATACTCTACATTTTGTTTCCCAAATTTCAAACACAAAGAACTTGTAAAACCCACTACATTAAAACAAGAAGATTCAAAAAAATGAAACCCAGCACTGTGTTTCCCATTAACAATAATTTTGTATAGTTTTTCTATTGAGACCCAATCTGCATTTACCATTCAAAATTATTTTTACAGTTTCTTTTTTCAATGGTGTGAAATTCAAACACAACAATGGAATGTGTGATTTTGAAGACATTCGAACAACTGAAATACTTCACATTTTGTTTCCCAAATTTCAAACACAAAGTACTTCTAAAACCCTCTACATTAAAACAAGGAGATTCAAAAAAATGAAACCCACCACTATGTTTCCCATTGAGAATAATTTTGTATAGGTTTTTTATTGAGAACCATCACTGCGTTTCCCATTCAGAATTATTTTGCAGTTTCTTCTTTCAATGGTGCGAAATTCAAACACAACTATGGAATGTGTGCTTTTGAATACACTCGAACAACTGAAATACTTCACATTTTGTTTCCCAAATTTCAAAAACAAAGAACTTGTAAAACCCTCTACATTAAAACAAGCAGTTTCAAAAAAATGAAACCCAGCACTGTGTTTCCCATTGACAATAATTATATACAGTTTTTTTATTGTGACCGAGCACTGCATTTCCCATTCAAATTTATTTTTGTAGTTTCTTTTTTCAATGGTGTGAAATTTAAACACAAAAATGGAATGTGTGATTTTGATGACATTTGAACAACTAAAGTAAACCACATTCTATTTCCCAAATTTCAAACACAAAGAACTTCTAAAATCCTCTATATTAAAACAAGGAGATTCAAAAAAATGAAACCTAGCACTGTGTTTCCCATTGACAATAATTTTGTACAATTTTTTTATTGAGAACCAGCACTGTGTTTCCCATTCATAATTATTTTTGTAGTTTCTTCTTTCAATGGTGTGAAATTCAAACACAACAATGGAATGTGTGCTTTCGAATACTTTCAAACAACTGAAATACTTCACATTTTGTCTCCCAAATTTCAAAAACAACGAACTTGTAAAACCCTCTACATTAAAATAAGGAGATTCAAAAAAATGAAACCTAGCACTGTGTTTCCCATTGAGAATAATTATATACAATTTTTTTATTGTGACCCAGCACTGCGTTTCCCATTCAGAATTATTTTTGTAGTTTCCTTTTTCAATGGTGTGAAATCTAAACACAACAATGGAATGTGTGATTTTGAAGACATTCGAGCAACTGAAATACTCCACTTTCTGTTTCTCAAATTTCAAACACAAAGAGCTTGTAAAACCCTCTACATTAAAATGAGGAGATTCAAAAAAATGAAACCTGGCACTGTGTTTCCCATTGAGAATAATTTTGTACAATTTATTTATTGAGACCCAGTACTGTGTTTCCCATTCAGAATTATTTTTGATGTTTCTTTTTCCACTGGTGTGAAATTCAAACACAACAATGGAATGTGTGATTTTGAAGACATTCGAACAATTGAAATAAACCACATTCTATTTCCCAAATTTCAAACACAAAGAACTTGTAAAACTCTCTACATTAAAACAAGGAGATTCAAAAAAATGAAACCCAGCACTGTGTTTCCCATTGAGAATAATTTTTTAAAGTTTTTTTATTGAGAACTAGCACTGCGTTTCCCATTAAGAATTATTTTTGCAGTTTTTTATTTTTTCAATGGTGCGAAATTCAAACACAACAATGGAATGTGTGATTTTGAAGACATTCAAACAACTGAAATACTTCACATTCTGTTTCCCAAATTTCAAACACAAAGAACTTGTAAAACCCTCTACATTAAAATAAGGAGATTCAAAAAAATGAAACTCAACACTGTCTTTCCCATTGAGAATAGTTTTGTACAATTTTTTTATTAAGACCCAGCACTGCGTTTTCCATTCATAATTTTTTTTGGAGTTTACGTTTTTCAATAGTATGAAATTAAAATACACGAATACAATGTGTGATTTTGAAAACATTCGAACAACTGAAATACTCCACATTCTGTTTCCCAAATTTCAAACACAAAGAACTTGTAAAACCCTCTACATTAAAATAAGGAGATTCAGAAAAATGAAACCCAGCACTGTGTTTCCCATTGAGAATAATTTTGTATAGTTGTTTTATTGAAACCCAGCACTGCATTTCCAATTCAGAATTTATTTTGCAGTTTTTTTTTCAATGGTGCGAAATTTAAACACAACAATGGAATGTGTGATTTTGAAGACATTAGAACAACTGAAATACTCCACATTCTGTTTCCCAAATTTCAAACACAAAGAACTTGTAAAACACTCTACATTAAAACAAGGAGATTCTGAAAAACGAAACCCAGCACTACATTTCCCATTCAGAATTATTTTTGCAATTCCTTTTTTCAACGATGCGAAATTCAAACACAACAATGGAATGTGTGATTTTGAAGACATTCGAACAACTGAAATACTCCACATTCTATTTCCTAAATATCAAACACAAAGAACTTCTAAAACCCTCTGCATTAAAACAAGGAGATTCAAAAAAATGAAACCCACCACTATGTTTTCCATTGAAAATAATTTTGTACAATTTTTTTATTGAGACTGAGCACTAAGTTTCCCATTCATAATTACTTTTGCAGTTTCATTTTTCAATGGTGCGAAATTCAAACACAACAATGAAATGTGTGATTTTGAAAACATTCAAACAACTGAAATACTCCACATTCTCTTTCCCAAATTTCAATCACAAAAAACTTGTAAAACCCTCTACATTAAAACAAGGATATTCAAAAAAATGAAACCCACCACTGTCTTTCCCATTAAGAATAAATTTTTACAGTTTTTATATTGTGACCCAGCACTGTGTTTTCCATTCAGAATTACTTTTTGCAGTTTTTTTTCAATGATGCGAAATTTAAACACAACAATGGAATGTGTGATTTTGAAGACATTCGAACAACTGAAATATTCCACATTCTCTTTCCAAAATTTCAAACACAAAGAACTTGTAAAACCCTCTACATTAAAATAAGGAGATTCAATAAAATGAAACCCAGCACTATGTTTCTCATTCAGAATAATTTTGTACAGTTTTTTTATTGTGACACAACACTGCGTTTCCCATTCAAAATTATTTTTTGGATTTTTTCTTTTTTCAATGGTGCGAAATTTAAACACAACAATAGAATGTGTGATTTTGAAGACATTCAAACAACTGAAATACTCCACATTTTGTTTCCCAAATTTCAAACACAAAGAACTTGTAAAACCCTCTACATTAAAACAAGGAGATTCAAAAAAATAAAACCTAGCACTGTGTTTTCCATTGAGAATAATTGTGTACAGTTTTTTTATTGAAACCCAGCACTGCCTTTCCCATTCAGAATTATTTTTCTAGTTTATTTTTTCAATGATGCAAAATTTAAACACAACAATGGAATTCGTGATTTTGAAAACATTCGAACAACTAAAATACTCCACATTCTGTTTCCCAAATTTCAAACACAAAGAACTTGTAAAACCCTCTACATTAAAATAAGGAGATTCAAAAAAATGAAACCCAGCACTATGTTTCCCATTGAGAATAATTTTGTACAGTTTTTTTATTGAAACCCAGCACTACATTTCCCATTAAGAATTTATTTTCCAGTTTCTTTTTTCAATGGTGCGAAATCTAAACACAACAACGGAATGTGTGATTTTGAAGACATTTGAACAACTGAAATACTCGACAATCTCTTTCCCAAATTTCAAACACAAAGAACTTGTAAAACCCTCTACATTAAAACAAGGAGATTCAAAAAAATGAAACCCAACACAGCGTTTCCAATTCAGAATTATTTTTGCAGTTTCCTTTTTGAATGGGGCAAAATTCAAACACAACAATGGAATGTGTGATTTTGAAGACATTCGAACAAGTAAAATACTCCACATTGTGTTTCCCAAATTTTAAACACAAAGAACTTGTAAAACCTTCTACATTAAAACAAGGAGATTCAAAAAAATGAAACCCACCATTGTGTTTCCCATTGAGAATAATTTTGTACAATTTTTTTTTTGAGACCAAGCACTGTGTTTCCCATTCAAAATTATTTTTGTAGTTTCTTTTTTCAATAATGTGAAATTCAAACACAACAATGGAATGTGTGATTTTGAAGGCATTCGAACAACTGAAATACTCCACATTTTGATTCTCATTTTGCAAACACAAAGAACTTTTAAAACCCTCTACAATAAAACAAGGAGATTCAAAAAAATGAAACCCAGCACTGTGTTTCCCATTGACAATAATTTTGTACAGTTTTTTAATTCAAACCCAGCACTGCGTTTTCCATTTAGAATTATTTTTGCAGTTTTCTTTATTTAATGGTGCGAAATTCAAACACAACAATGGAATGTGTGACTTTGAAAACATTCGAACAACTGAAATACTTGACATTTTGTTTTCCAAATTTCAAACACAAAGAACTTGTAAAACCCTCTACATTAAAACAAGGAGATTCAAAAAAATGAAACCCACCACTGTGTTTCCCATTGAGAATAATTTTATACAATTTTTTTATTGACACCCAGCATTGTGTTTCCCATTTAGAATAATTTTTGCATTTTTTTTTTAATGGTGCGAAATTCAAACACAACAATGGAATGTGTGATTTTGAAGACATTCAAACAACTGAAATACTCCACATTCTTTTTCCCAAATTTCAAACACAAAGAACTTGTAAAACCCTCTACATTAAAACAAGGAGATTCAAAACAATGAAACCCACCACTGTGTTTCCCATTGAGAATAATTTTGTACAGTTTTTCTATTGAGACCCAGCACTGCGTTTTCCGTTAAGAATTATTTTTGCAGTTTCTTTTTTCAATGGTGAGAAATTCAAACACAACAATGGAATGTGTGATTTTGGAGACATTTGAACAACTGAAATACTTCACATTTTGTTTTCCAAATTTCAAACACAAAGAACTTCTAAAAAAATGAAACCCAGCACTGTGTTTCCAATTGAGAATAATTTTGTACAGTTTTTTTATTGAGAACCAGCACTGCGTTTCCCATTCAGAATTATTTTTGCAGTTTCTTTTTTCAATGGTGCGAAATTCAAACACAACAATGGAATGTGTGTTTTTGAAGACATTCGAACAACTGAAATATTTCACATTCTATTTACCAAATTTCAAACACAAGGAACTTGTAAAACCCTCTACATTAAAACAAGGAGATTCAAAAAAAAAGAAACCCAACACTGTGTTTCCCATTGAGAATAATTATATACAGTTTTTTTATTGTGACCCAGCACTGCGTTTCCCATTCAGAATTATTTTTGTAGTTTCTTTTTTCAATGGTGCGAAATTTAAACACAACAATGGAATGTGTGATTTTGAAGGCATTCGAACAACTGAAATACTCCACATTCTGTTTCCCAAATTTCAAACATAAAGAACTTGTAAAAGCCTCTTCTTCCAACAAAATTACCCCTCACCTCGATTTCGTGTGTATTCTCCTTCAAATCCTCCACGTGCATTCCACACTTTAGCTAATTTGGTCGCTATTTTCCTCGAATTCGTCCACGTGCTCTCAGACCTTCAGCTTTCCTTTTCAATGTGCAGACCGAAAACAAAACAAATAGTATTTTTGCCTTGCTTTCTTCAAATAGAAAAGGCCCACGTCATTCCCTTCCACTTTTCTCATGCCACACAAAAGAAACTTGTCGACAAAGCTAACCCGCCCGCTTTTTCACCCGGCAACGAGTGGGAAAATGCACCTGACAGCACCGTTAACTCTTGCCTGACCGTAGCTCGGACGTTTCGTCACCTCCGCCAGTTTCAGGCATCTAGCGGGCCCCACACTACGACGTCTCGTCATGTTATGTATGTATGCATACATGTTCATGTGTATGTTTTTCATGCATTTTTCAATGTACATAGGTGAATTTTGTCTAGTAGTTAGTCGGTGCCCTAGGGGTCCCCATTGCCTATCTCCACATGGGAACACTTATATTTAATAGGAATCGTAGTAATTTTTTTAGGTTATAATATCCTCCCCTACTTACAATAAAGAGAGTGGTATATATGCTCATATCTTAAGAAAAGATCCTGTTACTTTAAATAAGGATATATTAGGAGTAAAAAAATCACATATTATTAGAAACTCTTTAAAATATTATCTCTTTAATTAAATTCCTCTTTCCTTCCCATTAAGGAAATTAATAATATGTAATGGAAGGGAATTAAAATATATTCATTGGAATAAGATATTCTTTAAATATATTACATTTAAATTTTATTCTTAGAGAGTATATATATGTGAATGATATAAATTGATAGTAATAAATAATAATAATATTAAATAAATAAATAAAAGAAGTTTACTAATTAGTTAATAAATTATAGGTAATTTATCCACTCTCATATTTTGAAATGTAAAGTAAAATATTGAATAATAATTTAATCGCTATCAGCAAGATGGCTATAAGGGGTACAACTATAAGGTAAAATATTGTTCCGTCAATTAATCCTTATGGTTTTCTAGTAAATCAAATTGATAATATTTATATGCTTCCCCACATGAGAACCCATACCATGGAGGTCTAACAAGGACATTAATTATTATGCAAAAAAGTGAGCATCAACTTTTGGTTGGTAGTTAAGGGTTTTGTAAACCCTATGTATGGAGTAATCCAAAATCTTTTTTTTATACCTTACCTCAACTCTTGAACGACAAGTCAGAGACAAAGTTGCATGAGTAGCATCACCCGATGCACATTGTATGCACCATGCACTTATATGGTTGTTAAATGATAGTATATTGTAGTATTGTTTAAAAAAAAATTGTTATATGCGTTTTTTCCCTAGTGTAAATTATGGGCATTACAACCTGCAACATGCATATATTTCTGCAAAAGGTGCTAACTTTGAGACAGAAATCATAAGGAATCAAAAAACATTCACAAGTAATCTTATCTATCAAATAATTTCAAACAGTAGAACAAAAGAACTGAGAAGGAAAAATACTTTACTCAATGATTTCAAGGCATTCATTGTTATTCAAGTCAAAAAGATTTACATAAATATGCTTTTCTCTATCATAGGACTATAAAAGTCACTAAGTCAGAAAAACACCAAGTAAGAACTGATTACGAATGAGTCACACAAGTGACTAAATCCATCAACTCTCAACAAGATCCACCAAAATAGCTCCTAGAAACCTCATGGGTCGGATGCAACAAAAATCCCACAAATCTAGCCCCTATATCTCATCCAAAAGACCTCCAAATGGGTGAAAAAGGTCAATTTTGACAAATTCAATAATCAAAAAATGCAAAAATTCCTCCAAGATGCCTTCAAGTTAAGTCCACATGCCTAAATTCACTCCATATGTTTGCAAACCTCCATTAACCTCCCCATATTCTTGGCCTATTATTAAGACAAGCATATCCTCCATTTCTCCTCTTGGCATGCGTTGAAATTCTAAAGCATTTTGTTTTGCATTTAAAACAATATTATGCTTTTAGTGATTTATAAACACCACTAAAACATAATGTTTTACAATTTCAAAAGAATGCAAATAAAAAATATACAAGGCCTTCTTCACTCGGCCATAAAGAAGTCAACTACAAGTCTTTTTAAAAGACTCACACCATATAAAATTTACTAAGGCATTTGAATAAGACTAATAGTCTTAACCCACGATGAAGATATTTATAATGTATATTTTTTAAAAATAAGGCAAAAAAACCTAACTCCGTCAGCCTTCGCTTAGGGTAAAAACCCTAAGACAAAAGGTAAACAAAACAAGATTTTTTTATTCTACCTTTGAAGCTTCCTAAAGAAGTTGTGTGCCGCCACCGCCTCCATGCTGGGGTTTCTTTGAAGTCTGAAGGAGACCTTCCATGGTGGAATTCATAGTTACAGAGGCATCTTCAGCTTGTTCATGTGCAACAAAACTTGTTTAGCTTGAGAATCTTTTGTAAGCAAGAATCCTATATCTTTTTACTTCTTCTATAGGTGTTCATTTTTTGCTACTTTCATGCACTCCATGTACATAGATCTATATGAATTCGCATTTCTCTTTATAGAAACTAGGGTTTTTGATATTTAAAAGCTCGGATTTTGTTTGTGGTTCCTAAAGTTTGCTCATTTTGTTGTTCCCTTTGATTTTTTTCACACAAAAACCCATTTCTAAGTTGAGGGTTTAAAATTTCTAGCAAGTCGTGGCTTTAATTTTTTATTTTTATGATTTTAATGAGCTATCCATTGCAGGCTTTAATCTTTTGGCCGTGGTTGCTAGTTGTATAATTTTGTGCCCTTGATTTTCTAAAACCCACTCCATCCTTGGTTTGCAGGGCTCTAGATTTGTTTTTATTGTGATGCCATGTAGTAATGGCCAGCAGTGCCACAATCACCTTTACCATGCGTGCAAGATTATAATATGAATGAGATTTCACAAGAAGGCAAGAAGTTGAAATAGGAGCCATTGAAGCCAACTGTGCCACATAAAAATGAAGTCCTACGAAGGAACAATTGATTTTCAAAAACAATTCAAATCCATTACACAGTGCGGGTACACACAAACACCATTGTGCATTTTTCCATTCTTTCATAAATACTACCCTTTGTAGTATGATCAAAACCCCCTTGAAAACATGGAGCTAGATCATAGATGTTTGTACTCCTTGTAAATTATTTTCCCTTCTTTTGTGCCTAGTTTACACTTTTCCATGCTATTTGTTTCATTACTTTATTTCGCTCTCATTTATTACATATGACTATCATACCTGTAACAAATTCATTGTATTGGCTTATCATCATGCCATTTATATGAAAAAATAGTATGACTACATCCATAGAAATTTTTGAGCATGATGCTAATTGTAGTCACTTATGAAGCTATATGTGGTTGTTACACTATTACATAACCAGATTGCCTATCACTGCAACTTTTACTTTTCTACACAACCATGGCAAGCCCAATGAAATGGTGGCAGATCTCTCTCCGTCATCATTGTTTGGCTTTTCAATGATAGGCTTTATAGTGCATCATGACTTGTTTTTCAATTTATAATCTCTAATAGGAACATGTGATCTCTTTCTGGGCAAAAACAAACATTGAGGCATTTTCCAAGAGCACTCCCTCATACACTGTCAAGAAACTCTCTTTATTCCTTATCAATACATGGTTGAGTTTTCACCTATTATTGAAGGTCTAAAGACACCATTTACTTTGCATCTAATGTATTCCTTCACACAGCCTACTAGATTCTCATTAAAAAAAAAATCCTCATTGCCATCATATCCTCTTATATTTTGCAAGAAAACAACACTGCCCTATTAAATGAGTAAACCATAGACATAAGACTCACACTTAAAGATAGCATCATTCTCTCTTTTAATTTATGTTGGATCTTAATATTTTTGCACTCTATAGATCTATAATTATGCATTTGATTGTGCTTCATGACATTTTGATCCTTTGGAATTTCACTTCTTTCAATATTCCCATTATCAAGAAGGTTTTTTCTTGACTATTAGTAATCTCATACAAGGTGACTGTTAGTATTTTTTTGAAATGCCTCTTGTATATTGACACTATGACCTATTGCCTCATTTGAAAAGCTCTATGTTTTATGGCTCTCCATTCCTCTGACAATCTTCCCTGTCTTTGAGTGTACTTCATCTAGCTCCTTGATTGGGTCCCAAAGACTGTCATTTTAAGTTTGCTCCTTTATTCAGCATTAAGTGGGAATATTATTTTTGTAGGTATTGCCTTATACTGTCCACTTAGTCCCCTATTTGCATTGACTATTTTCTTGTCCATAAATTGAGGATACAAATACTCCAAGCAAGAAAACAAAAACAAAACATTCAATTCTATCAGAGGAATGAAAAGTGATTGCAATATTATGCTTTTTGAGATAATTTCATTAGGCTCTGGCTTTTGCAAGACTACCTCTGAACCTTTGAATGATCAAACTATCCTATTGGAACATTTTCAGTATTGATTATAAGGAGGTGGATCCTCCACTTCCTGTAGCATCACTTCTCATGCATCATCCTCTTGATGATGAATATCTCTTTGAATAGGAAAAATTACATGCTTATATTATGGCTAAATCTGCTATTTGAAATTGGACCTACCTTCATTGAATAACACCCTCATATATTTGCATCATTGTGTTTCTTAAATTTTTTTTATGCAATACATTGAATACAACCTTTATGATTTCTTTGAGCAAGTACATGTTACTTATGACAGTGACTAAAAACTCACCATCATAAATGATATGTCCTTGCTTGACTGAACCATAAGGAGATGAATTACCTTTCTATGCCTCTTCAAAGAAGAACAAAGTATGTTGGGATCAACCCTTTTGGGAGCCACATTTATCCCATGTGTTGTAATAAGATGGATTAAGACAGCAATTTAACTTTCCCTATATCTTCATAGGAAACAAACAAGTTAGAAAAAACATGTGCATGTTTTAGGTGTGTTAGATGACTCTGATGGTTCTCCAAGATACCTAAAAAATAAATTTCTTTTTTAAAGCACATTGAGATCAATATATACATGCATAGGGTGAATGTGCATACAATGTTTGTAATCAGTCATTGCTTAGAGCATTGCTCTAAATCATTCCTATATCTTTTGTAGGGATCGGGAGAAAAGGAGATAGGAGGACTTGGCTCAAGGAAACATCAACCTACATCAACCTAAGTCAACACAGCAAACCTGTCATTCAATCAATGATTGGTTACCTTCTTTCTATGCACATTCATTTTTTTTCCCTACTTATTCATGTATATATTTTTCATAATTTGTATCGAATAGGCAATGGTTAGTCTCATGGATTGTGTGAGACAATTTACATTTCTACATTCAATAAAAATTAATATTCAAAAAGATTTGTGTAAATATTTTCTCTGTTGCATGCACTTGTATAAATGCAATGATCTATTACAATAATATTGTAATCTTTTTTTTAATTTTTCTGTCTATACAATTGAATTTAATGTAGGAAATTTAATAAAATGTATCTCATTTTCTCAGTCTAAAAATCAACAAACTCCACCTAATTGAGCTTAAGTGAAAATCTGGTAACATGAGGTTCTTGGTCACTTAGGCCCTAGGCAGGAGGAGGAGCAAAGGATGGTCATGGAGAGAGAGAGATCACCAAGGAGGAGAGATATAGCAAGAGATCGGGATTTCATGGTAGCAGGTCACATGAGGGACCTTTTAAGGGCGCATCCCCCACTTTTGATGGTTTTAGGGGAGGATTGGAGGCAGAAACCTAGCTAATTGATCTGGATCATTTTTTTTCTATGCATCCTTATGGCAGGAATACTAGGGCTAGGTGCACCATCATGCACCTCAAAGGATTCACATCCACATGGTGGTGATTAAAAGAGAAAAACCTACACTTAGACATTGGTTCTATGACTTGGGAGTTATTCATGGAGCGGTTTAGAGCCTGTTTCCTATTAGAGCACTAGAGACAACGTCGTGCGAATGAGTTCCACAAACTGAAACAAATGGCAATGTTCATAGAGCAGTATGAGCGTCGGTTCTACGAGCTCAAATAATATGTTGGGATTGGTAATGACGAGGGTATGCTAGTGCACCATTTTATTAGGGGCTTGAATGCCCGCATCAGTAGAGGAGTTTGAGTCTTCGAGCTGAGGACTATGGAGGTGGTCATGGAGAAGGCCTGTTTAGTGGAGGAAAACTTGGCCATGGCATTAGGAAGCCACACAGGAGTTTAGATAGGCAATACTCCTTCAGTTGGTTTTGGCTCTCATGGTGGATAGACTTAGGCAGCTGGCTCGTCTAGGAAGCATCGGTGGTTAGCAGCAGCAACACTCTCAATATAAACATAAGAATTCTCAACCTCATCATGGTGATGGAGGTTCTCAATTCAGGAAGAACTGAAATTTTTGGCATAACAAGCATAACTGTTCTAAGCAGCTTGCATAGAGCACATAGACTAAAGCTAGTTGAGGTAGTGTTCAGCAATCTAGTGCACCTTTTGGGGGTAGAGGTTTCAGTAGAGGAACAGGTTGATTTTTCATGTGGCCAATAGGGCCACATTGCTAGGCAGTGCCCATAGAGGAACACTACAGATTTTAGTCAAAGGTTGGCAACTTCGGAACTGATGGTGGGAGATGCAGGAAGATCACACAAAGTTTTTGTAGCGGTTGACAACCACCAAGTTGATCATCAAGGCACCATGGTGGAGGCATCAGGTGTTTTACGAGGCATTAATATCTCTATTCTCTTTGATTTAGGTGCTTCAGATTTGTTTGTTTCTCCTTATGTTGTTTAGCTCTATAGACTAGAGGCAGCAAAGCAAGGGGTTAGGTGGCAAGTCGAATTGGCCTTCGAGGTGAAGGTAGCAATAGAATCCTTCGTTCAGGGTTGTAGTTCAAAAATTGGGTCACTTGTGACTTCAGTGGATCTTTGTATCCTAACTCTTGGCTCATATGATATTATTTTGGGCATGGATTGGTTGGGTGCTCACCAAGCAATGATCGATTGTCATTGTAAGTCTATGAGATGTGTAGATGATTCAAGTACTGAGGTTGAGATTGTTGGCATCTAGAGACCCATCTCTCTTTGGATGATTTATGCCATGCACTTGAGGAGGTGTATGTGTCGGGGTTGTCAGTTGTTTGCGGCGTCAGTCAGTAATATGGAGCTAGGGGAGAGTCAAGAAATGTTCCTTGATGATTATCCTCTCCTTAAGGAGTTCATAGAAGTTTTTCCTTGTAAGATTTCAGGGATGCCACCTAAGTGTGACATCAACTTCAGGATAGACTTGGTACCTAGAGATGAACCTATATCTCGAGCTCCATATCGGATGACAACCCAGGAGCTTCAGGAGCTTTGGTTGTAGTTGGAAGAGTTGTTAGCAAAAGGGTTCATTCATCCTAGTGTTTCCCCTTGGGGAGTACTAATGATATTTGTAAAGAAGGAAGGCTCCCTGCATTTGTGCATTGATTACAAACAACTAAATAAGGTGACGGTGAAGAACTGGTACCCTTTGCCAAGAATTGATGATCTATTTGACTAGATAAAGGGAGCTAAGATATTCTCAAAAATTGATCTCAAGTTGGGATACCACCAATTGTGTATCGTTGAGGCTAATATACACAAGACCATATTTTGCACTCAATACGAGCATTATGATTTTACCATTATGCCATTTGGGTTGACGAATGCACCGTCAGTCTTCATGAGTCTGATGAATGGAGTTTTCCATACCTACCTGTATAGATTTATTCTCGTGTTTCTCGATGATATCTTGATCTACTCAAAAACTATGGAGGAGCATGAGGATCATCTAAGACATCTGTTGTAGTGTTTGAGAGACAATCAGTTATTTGCAAATCTAGCGAAGTGTGAGCTCTATCAGATGGAAGTGAAATACTTGGGTCATGTTATCTCTAGTGAAGGTATCATCGTGGATCCTTCAAAGATCCAATCCATCATTGATTGGCCTGCACCCATGAATGTTCCAGAGATTTGTAGTTTCATGGGTCTAGTGGGCTACTACCAATGATTTGTTCAGGGCTTCTTGAGGTTTGCTTACCCCATCACTTCTCTTCAGAGGAAAGGGAAGAATTTTATTTGGTTAGAGCAATGTCAGTCAGCTTTTCATATTCTTAAGGAGAAGTTGACTAGTGCACCTATCTTAGTTGCACCTGACCCTACTGGAGATTTTGTGGTTTGTATAGATGCATCCTTGGAGGTTTTAGGAGTTGTCCTTATCCATGAGGATCACATGATTTCCTATGATTCTCACAAACTCAAGGATCACGAGCTAAATTACCCCATGCATGATTTGGAGTTAGTTGTTGTTGTTCATGCTCTGGTGAGGTGGAGGCACTTCTTATTAGGGCATCAATTCAAGCTGCATAGTGATCATCGCAGTTTGTAGTATATATTTACGTAGCCAAATTTGAATGCCAAACAGGTGAGATGGATGGAATTCCTTTACGAATATGATTTTGAGATTAAGTACATCTAGGGCAAGGAAAACGTAGTGGTGGATGCTCTGGTTGGAGGAGACATGAGTTATCCGCAATGACTCTTGGTGATGACTTGAGGAGTTAGATTCTTGTAGCGCTTCCCACAGATGGTTGGTATTAAGAAGCTAAGTCAGAGATTGAGTCAGATAGAGCTTTGGAGGGAAATTTTGTTGGTTATTCTTTGGATTCTGATGGAATTTTGTGGTATTTGGGTCGTATGTATATACCTCCTACTAAGGTTCTTCGTACCCTAATCATGATTGAGGCACATCGAGCCCCCTATTTCGCTCACCTGAGAGTCAAGAAGATGTATGCAAACCTTCGATCATTGTATTTCTAGGCTGGAATGAAGAGAGACATTGCAGAATTTGTGGTAAGATGTTTGGAGTGTCAGAGAGTTAAGGCAAAGCACCAACATCCCACAGGTCTTTTACAACCCCATCTCATTCCTGAATGGAAATGGGATATCATATCGATGGATTTTATAGTTGGGTTGCCTATGTCTTCTTGTCGACATGATGCCATCATGGTCATTGTTGATCGATTGACTAAGGTGGCACATTTCTCTCCCATTCAGTCATCTTATAATGCTTCATTTGTGGCCAGAATATTCATGGAGGATATAGTTAGACTGCACAAAATTTAGCAAAGAATCATTTCCGATCGTGACCCGGTGTTCACCTTTGCACTGTGGACATCCTTGTAGTGTGCCTTAGGGACCCAGTTGAAATTCAGTTTTGCATACCATCCAAAGACAAATGGACAAATCGAGAGGGTCAACCAGGTTCTTGAGGACATGCTATGTATGTACGTCATGGATCAGCAGTCTCGTTGGGAGGACTATTTGCATTTGGTGGAGTTTGCATACAGTAATGGGTATCATATTTCAATTGGTATGCCTCCTTTCCAAGCATTGTATGGTCATCCTTGCCGGACTGCATTGAGTTGGGACCATCTTGAGGATAGAGTTCTTCTTGGACCTAAGATGCTATAGGATATGGAGCAACAGGTTGCTCGAATTAGAGAGCACTTGGTGGAAGCACAGGACAAACAAAAGAAATATGCAGATGTACATAGGGTCGACTATCAACTCTCAGTAGGTGATTGGGTGTTTTTATGAGTGCATCTGTGAAAAAGTCCAATCCGATATGGGAAAGGCTCTAAGCTTTCACCCTGTTTTGTGGGGTTGTTTGAGGTTTTGGAGAGGATTGGTCGTGTTGCTTATCGTCTTGTTTTTCTGCCCATTCTTTTGGACGTACATGATTTGTTCCACATTTCTATACTTAGGCCTTATTTTCTAATGTATCTCATGTTCTTGATTGGAGTTCATTATAGGTAGAGGACGGGCAGCTGGCACTAGAGCCTGTGGTCATTCTTCAGCATAGGAGACTCACTCTCAGGGGCAGAGACATTGAGTAGGTGAGGGTCTAGTGGGACCCTAATGATAAGACTTTAGCTACTTGGGAGGATGCATCCCAAATCCAAAAGTATTTTCCTTATCTGTTTGTAGGCTTCCAGGAGTAAGCTTGGTTCTAGATGTAGTGCTTCTCCTAATTGCTTTCACTAGATTAATACTTATTACATTATGATATGTACTTGAGACCTTGTTGTTGCTGGTTTTACATTATGGTTTACTTTGGATGACATTTCAATTGATTTTGATGATCATGACATTATGGAGTGATGCTTATGTTACGTTGGATTTATGGAGTTAGTAGAGTGTTTGGATAAATTTGACTCTTTGTATCATGTGACTTATGTTTATGCTCACTATGCTTCTAATTGGTGATGGTTATATGGTTTTTCTTATGATGTAATTATTGTTACTTGATGATGTGGTTATTGTTGTGGTCTTGGTGAGGGGAATGGGGTAGCATCACTCATTCACGAGTGCCCTACTACACTATGATTTCCTCTCATGGTGTGTTTGTTATTTTATATATATATATATACATGTGCAGGTTGTTCGACATCTTGTTTGATGCAAGTTGTAGGTATCGGGTACCAACTCCACCTGCACTATCAGGTCTGAGCATACCTCAAAGACCTAATGGATATGATGTGAAAAAAATGGAGATGACAAAAGTCCACAACCTTTCCATCATCCTCAATGAGGATGAGTTTCGGTCTAGTAACCCGTCTATCTAGTTTGTTACCCCTGTCTATTGTCTTGATTGGTCTTTTCACAGTAATTGATTTAATTGTGTTGTCATGCGGTTGTCTGTCAGTGATGCTGCTTTTGACTACGTATGTTTTACCTTGCCTTGATATTTCCAGGAGTAAGTTGATGCTTAGGGGGGAGGATGTAGTGTCCCTATGTTTTGGCCTTTCGTGACATTCGAGTAAGTAGTTTATTCAAGATGTCTTGTGATTTCATTGTTTTGTGTTATTGAATTGTGGTGAATTTAATATTTTAAATGGCCTTGTCTAATTAGTTAATTAAATTAAAAAAATTGATTACAAGGCAATTTAAATAAAGTGGGAAGTTCAAATAAGAATTAAATTAATTAATGTTATGAAGTATAGAGTATATGCTTATTAATAAATAATTAAATTAATTTTTTTTGTTAAAAGTATTGTTTCAATGGTATTTAATAATAATTGATAATTTATTATCATGAAAAGAGAATCGTTTAGATAGGGAAAAATAATGTTTTAAATTATATTTTATAATGATTGATAATTTTATTATCAAATGAGTTAATTATTTAAATGTGGCAAAGTATTTTGGTTTTGAAATAAATAAGAAATATATTATTTTCAAACTGGGGTGAAAGCAAAATTAAATTAGAAAAAATAGGGTGCATGCACATGCACAACTCTAAACTAATTTTTAATCGAAAACTTGCCCTTGTTTTTTATTTTTGTTTTTGAAAACTTTTCTCTGGTTTTATAGTACTAGTTTTTGGATTTTTGGGGAGTTAGTCTTTCATTTTCAAAGAAAAAAAAAATTACTCTGCAAAAATAACTCTGAAAACAATATAGTTTTGTATTGATGTTGTTCGAAGTAGAATAATTCTTCTAAAAGTGATTAAGATTTGGAGAATGGGATATTAGTTGCGAAAGAAATCTACTACCGCACATCTTCTCTGTTTCAGGCATGGGACTCTAGGTCGGTCATTAAATTCTTCTTGTGAAAATTTGGTTTTCTTTTTAAAAATTTAGTGTTGGAAATCTGTTGCATAGGTAATTTGGAATTCATTGTCCATATTTCCATCGTTGGCTTTCCTTGGGTTTCTTCGTTGCTTTTATGTTCGAACAATTTGTAAACCATGTCCTTGCACTTGATTTGATCTTTCCTTCATGATTTCATTTTATTTCCTTGAGTTTGCCATTCATTCTTTGATGAATAAATTTATTTAGAGAATTGTTTGGATTCTTTCTAGCATTTGATGCCTGTATATTGCCCTGATTCGAGTTTGTTTTGCATTCTTGAAGCCAATATAAGTGTACGTCACTATTTGCAGCTATAAATCCACAATTTGTTTGTTAAACATACTCTTATGGTTTTCAATCTAGCGATACTTGCAAAAATAAGGCAATCATTTTATTATTTTTGTTCATCCGGTATCTTATTTTTTGACTTCATGTTGTGCCTGGTATGGGAATCAAATTCCAATCTATAGAATTTATCTATGAGTTCCATTTGATGCTTTTCATGAGTTCGATTTTACTTCTTTTATTGTTCTTGAGATATGTTCAGCAATGGAAATTTGACTTCCAGTTGCTACCTTCTTTACTATAGTCGTAGCCATGTCTAAGTAATCCAATCTTGATATCACCTTCAAGCTACCTAATGACGTAATCATTATATGTTGCCTTATATGTTATAATCAATTAAGTTCAGTGGGAGAATCGCTTCTTAGTCCTTATAAGAGCATTGCTTTCTTGGGTAATTACATGTTATTCGCTTTTCATTCTTTTATGTAATTACTTAAGCTACATTATGGTTTTGAGTGGGTAGATACTTTCACATAGGGAAGTAGATTGATTCTTTTGCAGCCAAGATTTTATTTTTGCCTGGTCGTTGGGTCTCTTGAAGTCGCCCCTTGTAGACAGTTGTTGCATAGAATATTTATCCTTTAATATTCATTTTTCTTTTGGTAACTATGTTGTTGTATGTGGCATGCTCCCTCCCTTGGGTGGTCTGTGTGTTAAGGAAACCAAGCCTGGCCACAGCTGGCTGCCCTCTTCAATCGACTTTTTCTTTTCTTTTTTCGAATATATATATATATATTTATTGGTTTTAGCTTGTTTCTTTTTAATATGTTAAACTCTTTGTAATAGTTAAATGGTTGACTGACTATACACAACCATCTGTGAATGTGATCTTTAGTGCAAATATTAATTCTTGAGATATAAATATATGTATATAATCTTATATGTATATATATAAATAAATATATATGTGTGCATATATGATATATATATATATATATATATATATATATATTTGGTCTTATTTAAATCTATGGGTTTACTTAGGAAATCCTAAGTTTTATGTTGTGTTGTAAATTAATCTTGTACATGTGTAAACGTATATACTTTGTTTTATTGTTTAAAATGCGTATTTGGTTATTATGGAATAGGTTTATATAGCCTCATTGTTTATTTTAATGATTTTCACAGTGAAAATATAAAATGAAATGATGCTTTGAATGTTGTTGGGAATTTATTACTTTGATGTGTTAGTGGAAGAAAAGATGGTTAAATTGTTTTGTGATGTGTCTTCGTCTGGAGTTGATTTTTCCTTGAAGAGGTTATTATTGTAAATATTTTGTGTTGGGACCCATTTTACTTGATTTACCCTCATTTTTGAATTCATGGGTAGTCAGTTTTAAGCTTCCAGAGGTGGGGAAGATGTTGTTTTTAATTGGGTTCTCATGTTTGGTTCTCGTGAACTAATGTCTTATGATTCAATGTGACTATGTGGGTTTTAGCCTTGCACTTGGGAGTTGCCTTGCTATGGTGATCTAGCGTGAGATGGTGTTTGCCTCGCTTGGTACTTTTCTTTTGGTTTTGAAATTTGTGCAGTGGCTTGCCCATTTGTGATTGTGAGGTTTTGTTGCTATTAGGGAGTGTGGCTTTCCATGGGGGTCAGAACCCTAAGCAGTATCCAGGGCAACTCGTGTGGAAGTTGCGTTAATTTTAAGTGATAACCTAATAAATAGTTAGGGGGTGGGTACTAAACACACTAACAAAAAATAATGGATGCCTCTCTCATGGCTCAAGCACTTGTTTAGGCTTGGGATGAGACGAGAAGGCTTGGAATGGAAAATCAACTACCTTGTCTTCAAGAAAGGTAAGTTGATTCCGCATGTGCAAGAATGGGGGTCGGGGATTGGTTGAGGTCACTAGGGTAATCCAGGATGGAGGTTGGGACCTAGGAAGATCTACATTGGGTAACTCATATCAAGACATGTGATGACACACTTCCCTTTAGCAACCTTGTATGTTTGTAGTTTTCCCCTCGTTGTTCTTGTACCTCTAGAAGTGATTGTTCTTATTTTTTTTCTCGTTGCCTTTTGGATTGTGGAGTCATGTCAGCCTTGTGCACTTGACTATTTTTACGTTGTGGGTCCTCTTGTCATCTCCTAGCATGGGGGGTGGACCTTAGGGTCCACATGGTTGGGTGGAACGTGTTATGCACCCATTGGGTTCTCCACCAATGATTGTGATGATGTAGAGTTGTGCTAGTTGTAGTGGTTCCTAAGCTTTCCAATGTTGGTGAGAGTTTTGGTGTTGTGTTCTATATTCCTTTCCGATGTATCTCATTATATAAATGTGGATTCCTTCTCGTTGTTATAAGGGAAGATTATTGTATTATGTATTGTTCATCCTATGTATTGGTATGGTGTTGTAATCTTTGATTCGCATACATTGCACTTATGAGGTGTTGTATCTATGGAAATATTTATAATCATGTAACCTTTGGATTTGATGTGTATTCATATGACAAGTGTAATGGATGTATCTTTTTACATTATCATGTGATCACGTATGTATGTATATGTAAGGAATTATGGATGTATGTACATTGTTCATTTCTTTTATATAAGCGTTTTGAATGAATGCATTTGCCTAGTTATCATTGTTATGGGTTTCATGTTAAGTTAGAAATGTTCACAACGTAATGCAATCATGTCACCCCAGAGAACTAGTTAGGTGTTGTATATGCATGATTTCAGTATTAGAGTTGTATGATGGTTTACGTTTCATATTAGTTTGTGTTTTAAACAAAAAATTGTGTGGTTATTGTTTGTTGTTATGTTGTCCTTTGGGGTGTGTGTGGCGGAGCGTTACAACAATGAAGCATGCAAACACATCATCACATCAATAACCTGCAAACTAAGATATCAAAGAAGATAACCATGTAAACCCAATGACTCAAACACCAAATCAACCTTAGATTTGATTTGCCAAATATGTCCACAAATGAGTAATCATAGTCAAGGAACCAAATAAGCATTAAGAAGATAAGACCAATCTCCTAACATCAAACCATATCACCACCAAACAACCACATACATGATCATGTTGTGCCAATGCATCAAATGTACTTGCATATCCATGACACTATAACCATATTCATCGATGTACCTGCACTCAACTATCACCCATACAAGACTCCAAGTCTCAAACCATGTCCTCAAAACCAAAGACAACCTGTGTACCTGTCACCATCAAAGTCCCAACTCTGAAAAACACCTGTAAACCTATACTAGGAAGAACCAAACCGATAATTATTTGTACCATCATAAATTTCATATAAAAACATGTACTCCCTCAAGATTTTTCCTCTTGACTCGTCTGGATGCTCGCGCAATCACACCCTAAATCTTAGGCTCCTACAAGTGATCAAACAAGTACCAAACTCATCTTTCTCCTCAAACTGATAAATAATCTAAACCACTATGTGGTACACTACAAATGCTCTCCAACGCCTCTTCGAAATCAAAAATCCACTCTGTATGCAAAAGTTATGCTCAAAATAGTGCAACCGAAAACATCTAACTTATAGGCTCCAAAAACATGTCAAAATGGAAAAATAAAAGAACCAAACCAACTCCACATCAAAGAGCATGGAAAGAGCTTTTTGATGATTGTAAAAAGTCGAAAAACGAACATTGTGGATGAAAGTTATGCCAGTCTTTAAAAATGTCCAATTTAACTATATAAACAACCTTTTGGTGGACCCCTCTCCAAAATAAAATACAATTTAATTTTCTGCACTTTAGAGTGGTGGATTTTTCATAATATTTAATGTTTTAAACTTTTCAAAACAGCTTTATGAAGGGGGGCGGTTTTCTTTTAAAAGAATTTAAATTTTAAAAATAAAACTTCTAAACCCCTTTTTTTTAAAAAAAATCTTCATAATGCAAAAAAAAAAAAGGCCAACATACTTATTAAGATTGGATTGGCATGACCACGGTTGGTACAAAAATATGAATGTGATGCTAGGCTATGCAGGGCGGGTACGGGTTTGCGGACCCCATACCCCCCATATAATTTTTTTTGTTTTATTTCTTTTCAAGATTTTTCTAACCTTTTCAATTTTGTTTTGTAGTATATTTAATATTTTAATAATTCAACGTATTATTTGCTCTGTAGAATTTTTATATGATGGGATTATTATTTTTTTAATATTTTTCTCTGGTCAAATTGGGTTGTGAATAAAAAAAATTGCATTTTTTTCAATTTTTTCAAAATAGGTTGAATTTTATGTCAATCTTCATCTCTTGGCCAACCTGAATCCAACCATGAAATCCATTTTGTTTCAAGAGGTCATCTATGAAATTTCCCCTACAAAACCCTCATATAGAAACTCAAACCAAGAAACCCTCTTTCACCCAAATTTGGAAAACTTCATATCTGCAATAAACCCAACAAATCTTGACAACCCAAAAGACCAAATCTACATACAAACACCTGCAACATGTGTTCCATACCTTGCAATGTCTCAAACCCTACATGCATGTCCATGGCTTCAACTTTGCAAAAACTCTCAAACTAGGGTTATAACAAAAAATTCTTCAACCATGAAAGCTCTGATACCACTTGTTAGGAAATTATTGCATTTAACCCACAATCTTAATCCATTTCCTACATAACCCATGAGAGATAAACATGCATACAAGTAACCACAATGCATAGATCAAATAGACAAGCCACAAGATAACATAAAATATACCTTGGGAAAACCCCCAAGAGGGAAAAACCTAACCTCCAAAAGCATCCATACTCCATCATATTATTCAGCAATAAAACAATACAAGAGTTACAATGAATACCTCTGAAGCATCAAGCCTCTCAATGCATCTCCATGTGTCCAAGCATGAATCCACACATCCCATGCCATGCTTCACAAATACACTCCTTAAAAAGACTCAATAATGACAGCCAACCCACTCAGTCAGCCTAAACCACTACACATGTGTTGCTTTTATAAACACAAGCTCGCACAAAATACAACTAGTGGTAAGGTGAAACCACATGAATACAAAACCACTAACCCCTTATTTAATATTGGGTACTAAGATTTCACTTTATTTAATATTTTTCCAATATCAAATTATTATCACATGTCTCTCACACATTAAATAATAATACAATGTTACAATACAATATCAAGTGGTCCCCAAATATTTACCTAGTGTGATTATCCACACCACCAAGGTGCATCATAACTAAATAATTATTTAATTACAACATTATGATAAATCATTTTATGCAATGGTGTACAACACCATATCTCAACACTAAGTAGTCTTCACCCTTGATGTTGATTATAGTGTGTTACTTTCTTGGTCCTATCTCATGCTTTGTTTTATCAAAATTTATTATCTATCTTGAAAAAATTTGGATTCTCGTAGTCCTTGTAGGAGGCTTTCATCCCCAACCAAGGCCACTATTAAGGCTTTGTTTCTATAGTTTGGGGTCATATCTTTGTCCTAGTTCTTGTAATTAGTTTTCCTTATGATCCTTTAGTGTGGTATTTTTTTCCTTTAAAAAGTGTGGATAAGTGTCAGTTTGTCAACACATGGAAGAGGTTCTAAATTCTATGTCGAAGCTTGACAAAGTTTTCATAACCTTGTTAAATCCTAGCAATACTTTTCTAACCTCTTTGTTTTTAAAAAACAAATCTTGTAACCTTTTATGTTTATGTTTTCATTAGGTTCTAAAACTAGTTTTGGAAGCTAACATTTTTTCTAACCTTTTTGTTTATGAAAGAGAACGTTTTTAGGAGTATCAACGATTTGTATATGTTTTAAAACATTTATCATCTCTCAACAAGTTTTTCATAACCTTATCAGAGCACAATGGAAATTTTGTAACTTGTTAGGAAAAAAAGTAGGCTCTTAGTCTCTTCATTGGGAGTTTCTAGTGGTTTTAGAACTACCTAAGGTTGTTGAAAGTGGTTTGATCACTAATGAGTTTCACCAACATGCCAAAATAAGGAAGAAGAGGCAATGGTTTGTAATGATTTCCAAATGTTTGGGATGGTTTGATAACCTCCTCCAAGTGCCAACATGGTTTTGATTTTATAAATAAGGCTTTTTCATGAAGAATACAATGATTGTTGATTGACTATTTTGAGTGGTTTGAGAACCCCCTCTCCCCCCCTCCACCCCCAAGTGCCAAAATATAGAGGATGGTCAAACACAAGTGATGAAGAACATGTAGTGTTTTTCAAAGGTTGGGGTGGTTTGTGAACCACTCTATGTTGAAAAAACAGGTTAGAATGCCTCCATGAAGTACTAAAAAACGAAGAGGAGGAAATGTTTATGATATTGTCAAAGGTTTGGAGTACCTTTATAACCACTTCCAAAATTTTGACAATTGTTTTTCTCATTGAAGCCTTAACATGCAAAGGGAAAAAGAAAAGGCATGATGCACATCAACACTTTAAGGTGGTTTGAGAAACATGCCCAAGTGCTAACAAATAAAAATCTTGGTAAGAAGCGATAAATGGAACCTTGTGTATGCATCTCATAGCCTACAGGTTGTTATGCCAATATATACTAGGTAAGGGGTGTGATGTAACATGAACATGTCTCGGGTTTTTTAAAATTATTTTAAAGGGAATTTGAGCACCAAATGTAATATTGTTGTGTTTATTTTCCCACCTACTCACCATGAATGCAGGGGAGCTCTCCTAGCTACCTTTCCTACCTTATACAACTATCTTAATTTGAGGCTTCTATTTTCAACATGAATGCATATGAGCCTTTGGTTTTAGGTTGCTACAGTCCTACAAATTTAGGTTTCACCCTACTGCTATTAAAAGGAAACATTTGGATCATTTGGAGGGAGGTTGGTTGTATTCTATTTCCAAATTCCTATGTGGTTGTTGGAGCTTTCTAAGGGACAAACTTTGCCAATATCCACCATTTTGAGCAAGATTTTGTGTTCTTCAAGGACATTATGATTTTTTTGTGTGGCATGTGTTCATGAATTTATCCATGGATGTTTATAGATCTTCATGGAACTTTATTTAGATAGGGTTTCTATTACCACACTAGTAGGTATGATTGTAATGTGAAATTGGTGGATGTAACAACATTCCAAATATTATAAGTTTTGTAATTTGGCCTTTTGCACAATTCAAATAGATATTTGTAGTGAGTTTATAGATGATTAAGTATGTTATGTACATTAGTGCCATTATTCGGTGTATATGAATACATAGTTGTTGTCTTTGTTTTCCCAATCAACTATGACTCTATACCCAAATAAATAGGCAATGATCTAAAATCATTTTGGCCAATGTCACATCATCGAAACAAATCAAAACATAAATCATTAGTTTAGAGATAAGATGATATCTTGTACATTCATGATCTTGTATTACAACTATAGAATCAATCTTGGGAGAACTTGAATGGATTTATTTCATGTGGGTTATGTTTGCACAATTATATCAGCTATATAGAGGTTATTTCATCTAAACTTTGTTGACCTAGTGACAATATTTAGGTCAGAAATGCAACTGGTTCAAGTGATATTTATTTTTTGTTATTTATTTTGTTTTATTCAATACTTATTTAGGTTTTCCTATAGTAAAACCCTCATGAGTCTAAGTTGAGCTTAAAGCATAAGAGAGATAACCCACTCTTGTAATGTTGACCTTTAACTTTCCATGGTATGTGGATGAATAGGTTTTGCTTTCATGATGACTACCCTAGCCATGAAAGTATAACTTTGTTTTAAGAAGAGTTGTGGTTTTGGGACCCAACATGTATTATCTTGTATATCTTTTGATGTTGCTTCTTCTTCTTGCACTACATTGTGACTCACAATTTTAGCGGACCTATTATTTATTGAACTCTCCTTTATCAACATTATGGAGGGTATAATATTGATGGTGTTAGCTCTTGGTTTCAATTTGGAATGAGTTATGTATCTATTTTTTTGTTCCTATATTTTAAGCAGGTGTAGTGGCTAGTTGCCCATGCAGTTCAATGAGATGGAAAACATACCATTTAGAGACTCTTAAATCTATGTTTATGGAGGCAACCTTTCATACTTAGTTGATCAATATTATTGAGACTAGTTGCACCTATATTTTTGGCTTGTCAAATTATTTATTCATTGGTTGAGTAGTATTTTTGGGGTCACTCATGCAAATTGATGTGTCATTTGCATCTTTGACTATCAAATTGTTGCCTTGATAAGCAACCTAATCAATGTTTGATTAGTGTCATTGGGGTCACTCATGTAAATTTTTATCTTTTTTATCCTAATCTTCATTCTAAATGTAGAGGAGGCTCTTTAGTTTGAGCACAATAACACTCATTTTTTTATAGTTGTTTGTAACTTTGTGTTCTAGTGGTGTTCTTCGTGTTCCTACTCTTTTAAGACAATTTTGGAGGCTTCTTAGTCCTTCACATGTTTTTGTCTCCTACTAGAGGACATTATTGTATTTGTGATGATAGTTGTCCTTGGGGGTTCATATTATGTCTTACTTTGCTTTTTCATGTTTTTCTCTTTTTGGAGAGGATTTTTTTCCCATGAGCTTTTCTTTTCTTCTCAGTTTGTGAGAGATTTGTATCCATGGGTACCTAACATGGCCTTGTAGTTGGGACTTATATATGCATTTTTTGTGTGTTTTATCATTCTCTCTAAGTTGCACAAGGGGGGTGTTGGTGTGAAAAAGTTACTTTATCTAACTAGTTTCACTTTAGGAACTATTTACACCATATTACTTAAGCTTACTTAGGTCATTTTCTTTTTGTGTCTTGAGTCATATGATTATGACACTTGCCATGATCTTAGTTTGTCTTAGAGGTTCATTTAGGATTTTGATTCTTGCCTTTGCATCAAGGTCATCTTATTATTTTGAAAAAAAAATATAACCATGCATATGTTGTTTTCTAGCAATATAACAATTCTTTTATTGGATGTGGAAGGCATTTGGTCTTGCTCCTATGATTTGTTCCATTTATCCAGCACATAAGCTATGACAACATTCAATATTTAACTTTGCCTAGTCATGCGAATTATGACATTGTTGTGTATCTCATTTTATTAAACCATTGATCCTACCTTATCCTGCATGTGGCCATTTAAATGTGTAGAGAATAAAACAATCTCATAAAAACTTATTTAGATAAGAACCATCTTTAGATATCCTTACTTAAATTGTAAGCATGATGGCATTTGAGGTAGCAATAACTAAATGGTTGACCAATTGCTCTCCTAGGAATAATTTCAAGAATACTTTGAGCATGTAGGGTGAATCTAACAATTTGTTATAAGACTTGATTAATTAGTTGAATAGTTTTCACCTTTGAATTATGATCCCTACAAGAAAGACGAATTGAAAAGATCACTTAATAAGGGTGCTAAAAGGACCCTAAACAAAGCCTAAGTTAAATGCCACAAGCAATAATTATGAATGTCAAGTTCAAAACTGACACAATTACATTTGTATAGACAAAGGATGGTCAAATCAACAAAGTACCAATTATGTCAATAATGTTTCTTGCAATTAATAAATGACTTATTAGCTAAACAATTCCTACCATGCATATGTTGGCTACCATTCATGTTTCACATTCACGATAACAATTCTTTCTTAGTAAACAACTTAAGAGTTATCAATGATTGATGTGTATAATCAATATTTATGATTATTGAGATGAACTTTTCCAATGTGATGTATAAAGAGCTAACAATCTATTACCAATACCACTAATTGATAGAATTGTATTTAATAAAGCTACTTAAATTGTTTTTATTGTTATATGATGATATGATGAAGTGAATTACTGATATGCAAAGAGCTATCAATTTATTACCATTCAATACTATTGATAGAATTACTTTTAATGAAGCTACTTAAATTATTTTTATTGTTTTCTTGTTATAATTATCTGAAGCTACTTAAGTGATGTCAATATGTCAATGAAAGTTAAGTGAAACAAATTACCAAATATGAATTTGATTATGATCTTCAACAATGGCAAGGCCGTCTGTATTCTTTTTGACTAAGACGATTGTTGTGTTGTATACAAACCTGTAATAAGTAATTGGGAACAAGTATTATGGGGAGGATTCTTAACTTATCTACCATCATTGGTTTTCATGGACTAAATAATGTACCTTGATTGGACTTTTAAAATCTTTGGTTAATATAAAAATGAGTGCCTAAATTGATTCTGAATTTCAGACAACTAATGTATGGAAGGAGTAGATTCAAGGAGTAGATTCATTTCAATGGAAATAACCGAGCGCATGCTACTGTATTAATTCATAGTTATCTTCCTTTTCTAGTAAACTGTGTGTAACAGGTCTACAGAGCAAAAAATGATTTTTTATAGGATTATCTACATAAGCTGAGACAACTCAGGTTGAAGCAGCATAATGATCAGAATTATTCAATAATTCCCATCTTAATCAAATTTCAAATTACATCATCACATGGAGTTTAATTGCTGTACTGTGCCTTTGTATAATATACCATATCTTTGCATATGCTTTGTTTGGCTTCCATGATAAGCTATTCACAGAGGAAAACATTTGTCCATTTTTCAAACATTATATGCCTGAACTCTGCAATTATCGTAATTTTGGCATGCTAACTGGCAATTTGATCGGAACCAGTGAGTCA
Source organism: Sequoiadendron giganteum (assembly GCA_007115665.2). Lineage (NCBI taxonomy): Eukaryota > Viridiplantae > Streptophyta > Pinopsida > Cupressales > Cupressaceae > Sequoiadendron > Sequoiadendron giganteum. The sequence goes on from CM021110.1 coordinate 316,934,890, forward strand.
TTTCAGGTGTCAATCATGCATAAAAATATGTTTTGTAAGTAATATTCAATTTCATGATCTCTAATCTTGACCAACATTGGCTTCAATGGATTCAATGTAACGGCTTCTTTGAATCATTTTTTAAAATATACGGCTTGGAAAGGATAGAAATATTATACAGTCATTATGCCTAAAATATTCTTCCAGGGTACACGTTCAGCTGTGTCCAATGTCTAATTTGAAGTCATTTTATATGTATAACCTTTTCTTCTTTATATCCTTTTGAAGGGAAAATGACAGTTCATTTGCCGTGTTCTTATGATGCCCTGCATTTTCCAAGATAGAAATCGGGATGTATTGTAGCATCATGATTACTCTTTAAGAAAATAATGGCAGCAGAGGTGGTTCTTTAAACGTTAGAACACTGAAGCCTGGCTATTTGATATTTGTATGTTTTGGATTTTCAGTACACTGCATCTCATTTGAAGACCTGAGTAGGTCTGCACTTGTTCCATAAAGGTGGTCATAAGTTCAAATATGGAGGTAATCTGTTGCACAAGGCAAATGAAGAAAACACAGTCCTCCTAGAAGCTTCCACAAGGGAAGTCTCTGTCACACATCAAATTTGTGTGCCACCCAGGGGGATAACCTTAGAGACATGGGTTTTCCTTCTTTGATTGTAATTGTATCATGCAGCATTTTGTATTAGGGGCTTGACGAAGTACAATATAACGTTAGTTATTTAGTTAGGAACACTTCATATATATTGCAGAGTAATTCTTTTTATTTTGAAAATTTGATGTATGGTATTGTGATTTTTCTATACTTTGGGGTTCACCAAACTATTTAAAGTATAGGTTTTCAATTTGAGGAATTGCTGCAGGCTGTCTACAGCGACCCACAATGCTAAACTATTCACACAATTCTCTATGCCTTGAGCACCAGGGCAGTTTGGACCATGCTACTTGTAACCATTCATTTATTTTAAAATATTACATTACTCAAAGCTTTCTGAAGTCGTGTTAAAAAGTGGCTCAGGAATTAGACACATTAGAGAGACAAATTACAGTGGCAACTATATGTTCTCTACTAATTTGATAGAGAGTGGAGATGTCCAATTTTTTGGAAATTCCGTCTACAGTCCTATTTAGGATATTTCTAGACTGCTTGTTGCTCAATCTAGAATATTTTTCTAGACTGTAAACTACCTTAGCCTCCATACTAGAAACTTCAACGATATTCCAGAAAACAAAATTCTACCACCTTTACCTTGCTGAACTTTTATTTGCCACACTTCTAAATGTCAAAAACTCCATGAGTGCTGCCAAATGAGTGAAAACTTTTAAACTATCAAATAGTCCATGCATTATCTTCTAGATTGAAGTTCGCCCAAACCAAAGTACATGCCTATATTTAGATGTTGTTGAATAAACAGTTAGGAAGGTTTAAGCAACAAGATATGTCTCTCATGATTCAAGCAAATGATTTTCACACCACATGAAGTACAGGGAAAGGCTTCATCTCAGGCCCAGAAGAGGCCTGTTGAGTTTATTCTGGGTCTGAGTCTGGTAACTTTGGTCCTTATAGAAACTTATAGATATCATTTTTGTAAATCAACTGTGTTTAAAGTAACAATTCTGTGTTGAGTTTTACTGAATCCATTTCCAAGACAAAAATCAGCCTATCGACTCTATGCTAAGACCCAATTCGGTAACATATTAGATGTGAAGCTGTTCTTTGCATTGTATTGATCGGCAAAGCTCCTACTAAGAGAAAAGACAATGATTTAATATCTTTGATTGAGTTTAAATATCGTTCCATTTAATAAAGGATGTATGTTGAACATGGAGAGGTCTGCTGGAGAACTACTCGGAGTTGTCATCTCACAGTTTGATCATGACGAGCTTACACTCTCAAGAGTTACCACTAGTCATTATCAATCGATTCTTTGGCAATATTCTTCAAACTTGTAGCTTGATTTTTCAAAACAGCGTGAAAGTTGATTTTATTAAGGTAACAAATCCATTATAGTGATTTTAGATTTGATTAATCAAAAACCGGAAGCATATGAGGACAACTCATTCCTATCATAGATTAATATGTTTTTTCAGTCATCTAGTTGTTTCTTCATTTAAAAAAATATTAATTAACAGTTGATTTCAGAGTTGTTCTTGTCTTATTAATAGCTTATTTTCATACTTCGTTTCTTTAGAGCATCAAGTAGTGGCATTTGATGGTCAACATTTCCACTTCAGACAGAACATCTAAGCACATTTCTACCGACAAGTTTAACTTCCACTGTTTGCATCCTAATCCATCTGAATTGCAACAGTTGAACTATTTCAGAGGAATTTTGACTCCATACCAAACTTCATCTCTAATGTTTGCTTTTTGAAGTGCATCCTATTCATTGGAACACCTCTTAGTGGTTTTCATGCATCAAATAAAATGCATTCTTCTGTGCCACTAGATACAGGATAAACTGCTGGATCAGATAAACAGATCTAGCAAGTTGAGTTCATAAATTTGGGACAAGATTTTTTTTCTCTATCAAAAACCTTAGAAGGTGTTTCGAACCTTCTGCCCCGAAGGAATATTACAGATTCTTCCCCAAAGGAATTTAAAACTTCTTGCCCAATCAAAATAGAAACGGACTCTTTCTTCCGTCAACAGCCCATAATTGGAAGTCAGGACAAGGCTGCTCGCCAGCCTTGATTATTAGACATAACTTTAGTTTAGCTACTAACTGGATAATCACAAATAAGAACTATCTATACCTGCTAATAAGTAGGTGTAACTCACAAATTTTCTGCAGAAAGATATTTAAGCTTTTGAGCCTCAGGGCTCATTTTCAGAAAAGGTTAATCAACTTTTGTCACCTTCATAATTTTCATTAATAGTTATATGTAAACATATAGCAACTATCAAAATGAAATATCTGGACAACTGCAAAAGTAGCAAGCTGTAACCATATAGCAGGTATAAAAATGTGTTGGTGTAAATAAAGTCTTGTATCTAGTTAATTCTTTACTAAGGGACTTATTTACACATGTTAAGTTTACTTAGGTCCTAGGAAAGAATCTTTCTAGAAGGTGTAGTTGTCATTAGTTATTATCTTATCTTTTGACAATTACTATATGTGACCTAGGTAAGTGTGATTAGTTGTCTCATGTCATATGATTAAGACACATGTCATAATCCTATGACATCTTGCATCTCATCTTGGCTATATAACCAAGGGGTCTCTCTCATTGTAAACAATCAATCATCACAATCATATCATTGAATCACATTGATAAGAATACAGTTTATTTTTGTCACATTCCATTCTCTCTTTTTTGTGCTTTCCATTTGGTCTCAAGATCTTGGCATCCATAGCCAATTCTAACAAAATGAAATATCCAAGATAAGCTCTTGTTTTTACTTTCTGGCACATTCCAGCTAATGAGGCTGATAGCTCAATTACTAGTTGAGCTCAAAGTGGGGGTATGCACCGGTTGAAGTTAGGTAGGTGATCCTCACGACCTGGGGATTAAATATAAGGGTTAACTCTTTTCGCAAATAACCATCTAAGCCTTAGAGAATTCATAAGTTTTAAGTTTAAAAGTCATAAGCAAGGTGGATTCTAAGTGGTAACTGAGTTAAAAGAAAAAGTAATGTTTATCTCTAAAACAAGTTCTACGCCAAGAGAAAGAGAGGGAAAAAATTAAGTTTTGTTTTCCTCTTGAAGGCTTTTCATACATGTACCATGAGGTTTAGGGTTTGTTGCTGTTGTGTTTGCCTTGAAGAAGTCATCCTTGCTGGTGTTGAAGAAGTTCATGAAGAAGGCTCTCCATGTTGCAGAGATCAAACAGAGATTTAGGGGTATGTTGCAAGAAGTTTTGGAAAGCCATTCACCATATCTTGCATGAGACCAGCAGTTGGTTGCTCCAGATCACACCCACGTTGCAGATAAAGTAATGTCATGTTGTAAGAATCATGGGAAGGTGTAAGACATGTTGCATAGAAAAGGAGTGCCAGGTCTGTTCATCTTTAAAACTTTATCACTGTTAAGAGGAGACGTTCATGGTCTTTAAATTGTATGCATTATGGGGATCATTTTTTGTGTATTCGCTGTAAAGGATGCATATATAACAGTTGGTATGAGATTTGCATGGTGAAAGGGTAGTATAGGGTCTCCTATGACAGTTTCTGGTTAGTGCATAGGGTTTTAAGTCAGTCATCTCGTAGTTTTAAAGTTAAAACGTTGCATGAAGTCTATCATGTCCTGTGCAATGGGTGTGTATAATAAATAATATGCATGGTTCTATGGTCTAGTTCTTTTAATGTTTAAATTATTATTTCTATCAAGAAGGAAACCTTGTAATTGCCAGTATCATGAAGATAGTAAACAGATCTGCTATGAAAATAAGAGAAAAGGAGTACAGAGGTATGAGTTGACGGAACTTAAAGACATTGTGGCAAAGTCAGATATGAAGGAGTTCAGGTTTTTTAAGATGACAGAGAGACAGCCATGAGCAAGTTTGATATGATAGACTACAAGGCTAACATCATGTACACAGCACAGCACAGAGTATATGCCTTTACTAATGGACAATGGACTTAGTAATTTTCGCAATAGAATGAGTAAGGTCACAATACACAGTACCAAAGGGAGTTTGGTAGACCTATGAATGGAGATGGTAAGAATCATTAAATTATTGGTGTTTGAGGGTAGAGATGATATGGGAACAAGTCTCAAAATCCTAAATACAAAAGCATAGTGAAAATTATTACCTGGAAGCAAGTTTATTGGTGCCATTGTTATAATGTCATAACAGTTAAGTACAGGGTTATTATGTGCTAATACCTCTCAGTGAAAGTCATTAGAAGAGCATAATAAAGGGAAATGCACTTTAAACGAGCAGTCCTTGGTAATAGACATAAGCAAGAAGTCTGTCCAGAGAGAGTTCTTTATCCTTGTCTAGTGGCAGGTATGAAGGAGATACATGCCTTTTTTAAATGAGTTACAACAATGATGGTAAATCATCTGTAGCAGTCTTGAGATAATACACAGAAAGGAGAGTTTTTAAGAGGAGTGGTAGGATAAATGCAAGTGGTTGAAGAATATTACACAACAAGAAAGGACAACACAGTGGTGTTGACAATGGCAAGAGACCTATTGACAGAACACTCTTGTGCACAATCATTAAGACATGACAGTAGTCTCATTGTTAAAGTGTCAATGAAGTTCTGCTAGTTATGAATGGCAGTGTATATATCTCTTTAAGAGTTTAATGGAAGTGACAAAGAGCAAAGAACTGATGACAACAATTAAAAGATATGAGTAATTTTCCACGCAGGGCAGTCTATGAAGAGCAACTCAAAGTGATAAATAAAAGTAGATAACAGTTACAAAGGTTTGGAAGGCCATTATGACAGTTTTTTCTAAGTGTTATGTGCATGACAGAGTGGGCAGGGCAGTTGAATGAGCAGAGTATTCACAACAAATGTAGATCAACTTTCTACAGGGCAGTCTAGAAAATTGTCACATCTGCAGAATGATACTCTACAGGGCAGTCACAGTCATCAGTGCTTAGAAGACATGACAAGAGGGCAGTGACCTAAGTAAGGACTGTCAAAGTAAAGGACAGTGACCTTGGTATTCAAGAGGACAGTGATCCATGAATTCCATGTTTTTAAAGGTGATCACAGTGGTCTTAAAATTCACAAAGGCAACCCATAGAGGCCAAAGGACATTTGACTTTTCATGACAATCAAAACATGATATGCAGATGACAAGTCAATAAGGTCATAAAGCTTAGAAGTGAAGCTAGTGGCAACTAAGTTGAGTCCATTAGGTCATTTTCTATTGAAATCACCTACAGTTATAGTGTACAGTCAAGCTAGTGAACAAGTAGACAGTTTATGGAGAGCACAAAAGCATCACTAAAAGACATTGTGACAAGGTGTACAAGATGGGTGGTCAATAATCAAGGAAAAAGGGAGACAAGAAGGTCACAGCCAAGTAAAGGACAGTCATCATTCATCACAATCCATGAAAAGACAATACACTGTCAAGTGAAAAATTTGCTTAATGACAGATAAACAGTCACCAAAAAACACTATTATCATGTTTAAGCTATGTTACCAGTTTGCTGGTGGGGGCCCACCGGTCCCAGTCCAGTCCGACCTGGGTCCAGGTCCGGTCCCCTGTGGGTTCGGACAGGGTCTGGCCCACAGGCTTTGGGTCCAGCCCTGCCAAACCCAGGCAGACCAGAGGAGAATTTGGGTGTTTTTCAACATTGTTTTTGATATTTTTTAATTTTTTTGAGCTTTTTTAACTTTAAAAAGTCCAATTCACCCCCCTAACCCTAAAATGATGTCCACCATGAAGGTTTGTGTGGATTTGAAGGTTTTAATTTGGATTTTATTGTGAATGCAAAATGATGTACACCATGAAGGTTTGTGTGGTTTTGGAGGTCTTAATTTGGGCTTGGTGGCAAGGGCTCTGCCCCTCGACCCTGCCCTGTATTGTGACAAGGAACACACCAAAGACGCTACCCCCAGACCCTGCGAGGAGCGCTGCTCTTCGACCCTATTGGGGGCAATGCCCTGGGACCCCCGCGAGGGGCGCTGCCCCTCACCTCCACGAGGGGCGTTGCCCCCAAACCCTTGCAAGGAGCGGTGCCCCTCGAACCCATTGGAGGCATTGCCCTCAAACTCCCATTGAATTCATTTGATTTGCCATGCACTCTCCAAGTACAAGTTTCCAAGTTTGCCTACAAGTCTTCATCTATAATATCGTCATCCAATTGGACAATCTTCCTAGATGCTTACCTACAAGGAGAAATGAAGCAATGTAGTTAATTTTAATATATAATATATATTATGACATTCAAGTTTGACTAATTGACATTCTAATGTTTTTTATTTTTATGGTGGTTTTGTTTATTATACAATATATGATGCTATGTGTGGTATTTTGAACTTAATTAGTGTTGTAAATATGTATATATTTTTTGTTTTTATATGTTTTTGTATGGACAAACCCAAAACGAACCCAACCCCAAAAAAAATTTGCCCAAACCTAACCATCAAACCCGAATCCGAACCGGTAACTTAGTGTTTAAGGATTAGTAAAACTTGTAGAGAAGTGTTGACAAGTAATTAAAAAATGATAAAGCATGATGGTGTGGACAATTACATGATAGGGTTGTTACGATAAGACAGTGATTTTCAAGTGCCAACGGACAACAAATTTGAAGGATCATAGGTGCAGTATCATATCATGAAAATGGAGTTGTAATGGTTGAGGATAATTGAGCATAAAGGACAGTTGTCTCATAAAGGACAGTGGTCATGAAACAACGAAGAAAGTGACCTTGGAAACCATAGGACAGTCACCATGAGAAATGACAGAAGTCTATGCATGAACAAGAGGACAGTCAGGAGAGAGTTTAAAACCATAAGAGATGTCTAGCAATGACAAGATGTAGTATGCTTTTGACAGTCCTTAGTAAGTGACAGTCCCTCAGATAAAGACCTAAGGGCAGAGAGATATATGCAGAGTTTTCAAAGGTAACTAAAGATGAGTATCAAAGGTTTGTTTGTGAAAATATTTTACATAAGAAGTGTTGACAGTTGAATAGGAAAAGCCTTCATAGTGAATCATGACAGTCTCATTAAAATCATGACGAATAGTGATCAGATAACAAGCAAACATGCCAGTGAAAGGTAATTTCAACAAACATGAACATTTTCAGTGTCAAGGTCATGAAACTAAGAATACAAAGGGCAGTGTCCATGACAGTATCACAGAAGTTATTGCAAGGGGGCAGTGATTTATGCTTGGTGAAAGAATGAAGATGAAGGGTTTTAGGAAATGAGAAACATGTGTCAAAATTTTGTTCTAGAAGGCCTTCTACGTCCTCTCTGGAGTTGTAATCATTTCAAACTCTTCCACACATGTCCTATAAACATGTTGAGGGAAGTTACAGTGGTTTGAGGAGTTGTAATGGTCAGTTTTGACAGTTCCAATTACCTAAGGGCAGTTTTATGACATGGAGACAGTAGTTGAGAAGATAAAGGAGGTCAAAACAAACAAGTTTTACCAGTTTCAATGCCACCTTGGAGCTTTTGAAGGAGTCAAAACAGGGCAAACAGTTTTCCAGCACCCAAAGAGAGTTTTGACCTGTTCAAAACCTTCAAACAGTTAAGACACATGTCACCTATTTCTTGTAACTAGCTACTAGAGAATAGGAAGTGGTTCTAAGCTAAACTGGACGCCTAGGGACAGTTAACTGGAAAAAGTTCTTTTCTGTCAAAATTCAGCACGTAACTCAAAAAACCAATCATCTTATGACTGGATATCAATGTAGATTTCATTTTGGAAGGCAATATTAGTTTATTTTCTGACTATGTACTACTGTAAGAACATCTTTTGAGCAATAAAATTCAGTCTTCTACCTTCAAAACCTGTTTTATTGTGTGTAATTTGGTAATTGATGTTATTTCTGTGATTTCATTGCATGAATCCTTAAATGAATGTCTTATCTTTGTAATGTCCCCTAATTGGGAATGCCCTAAATTTGCCCTAGTTCCTCAATTTAAATAAACAAATGGATTAGAGAATACCTTTCACCCAATTGAAGCCTTGCACACAAATTAGAAACCATTTACCACAATCACACTGATTAGCAGATTATAACCATTTACCACAATAATGCTAATCAGCAGATTATCATAATTAAATATTAGTAAATTCATGGCCAAATTACTCATCCAATCACAAAGCATTTAATATCCTTGGAGGGCTCAACCATAGGAGAGTATGGGAGAATGTGATTCGATGGGGTGCCTAGGACCCTTCTACCCTAGGCCCAAGAGCAGGTATCTTGGCCTCACGTGGCCCATGCCATCCATATGAGGTGGTCTACCTAGGAGATGTCCCCTTTCCATTATCGCCTCATCTTGCCAACCATTTCCCTCTCTATGATTTGACCTCTGGTGCTGATTCACCATGATGGAGAGGTGAGATTACAACGGGTTCCCTGAAAATGCCATCTCTCTAAGCCCAAGGCATTGCACCATTGATACCCATTGGTACCCCCTTGGCCTTTTTAGGACTACTTGGTCCTCCATTATGGGACTACTTGGTCCCCCATCTCGAGGTGGTGTACCTAGGAGAATGCCCCATCACCGTTCCCCTCTTGTAATCTCAACCTCCTCTATCATGGCTAAAACATTCAAGACATATGGCAAACAAATATTAATCATATTTACTAATATAAGGATACAGTCATAACAGCAATGCATCATTAGTACCTTGATCTTCTAATCAAACAATCGGAATCACATATATTAAATGGTGCTACAACTACATTATTGTAAATCAGATTTCATACCACCCATTCAAGAAATCAGACTGCTGTGCACATGCCAATTTATTGCTTATTTCCAATTTAGAGGGTGCAGTCCTCTATTTCTTTTTATTTAATTTTTGTCTGTAGAGGGCTGCTGGTCTGTGTATTCTTCTCTTTCAATCAATCTGTCTTCAATATTCAGAAGATATTACTTACAGAGAAACAAAAAGATTAGTTCAATTGAATAATTACTAATAAGGATTAATAATTGCTGCAAGCATCATTAAGAAGAGGGATATCCCTATGAAAGGATATGTCCTTTTGTTAACACTAATGAGGGGTCGGCCTATGATTAATATAGATTACTGTTTATATAAACTAATTCCAACCGCTGCCCTTGTTTAGATAAAGTCTTAAGTAATCGCTGCCCATTATTATTGAGCGCTGCCTCCTTGTAATCTTAATCGCTGCTGAGTATATTAACCTGGATCATAATCGTTGCCTCCTTGTAATCTTCGCTGCTGTGCATATTAATGATAATTGCTGCTCATATTTTTCCCTCAGACTTGGGCGATCTAAGACACATATATATATAATTTGAATTATATAACAAAGTGGTAGGCCAGAATTTGTTATTTAATTTATTTTGTCCCTAGGTCGGCCCCCTTTTGAGAAATTTAGGTAGATTTTTGTTAATTTAATTAATTTTATTATATACTACTCGGCCTAGATTAGTATTATAATTGCGGGGGCATGACAATCTTTGGTACCTTTAAACAAAAAAGGCATATTTTGAAAAGGTTTTAGTCTGTGTGAACATGTAAGCAGCTTCTATTTGTGAAGAATGCTTCTCTTTCTTCCTTTTAAAACTGTCACAAACTTAACCTTTCTACGAAACACTGATACATGAGTAAAATGAAACTTGAGTTGTTTTAACATATCTGAATCATTGGTCTTTTGCGTGTCAAAATAGTAGCATAGGTCTTAGAAGAAATTTTGGTGCATCACCTCAGTGAGCTTAGTTTTCATTTCAAAGTTATTTCCCTATGCTTCTCCTCAGCAAAAGCAGTAGTTTAAACTAGTTTAGGTAATTACAAGCAAGGGAACCAACCCTCTCTACAGGTTGGCTTCAACTCATCAGAGCGTACACTTTGAGAAGTCATCCCATGTTTCACTGGATTGCTGGGTAAAGCATTTGGCACGGGTGTTCCCTCTCTACAGGTTGGCTTCAACTCATCAGAGCGTACACTTTGAGAAGTCATCCCATGTTTCACTGGATTGCTGGGTAAAGCATTTGGCACGGGTGCAAATCCAGGTGATAACAATAATCCTAAAAGAAATTGCCACAACCCTCCAAACAATAAAATCTAAATAATCTTACTTAGCGGTCCCATTAAAGGTGCAATCCTCAATACACTGAAACATAATTCTGCTACATCTTTGCTGTAAGTGGATTCCATTGTTAATTATAATTGCCACCCCAATAGAGTATTTTGGAACTGATAAGAGAGAGAACAATTAGATTCCATTTAGCTGTCATTTTGTACATAATTTCCTAAGATACCCCAAGCGAGCACAACAACGTTCGAGACACAACCATTCCTAAGCTTTATAAATTTTCAAAATAAGCCCAACTGAATTGGACTCATTATCTCACCCTTTTAAAGCAGCTCAAGTCTAACAGTAAAAACTTTGGAACAAGACTTTAAAAGTGTTACCAACAGGCTCAAACCCCTTGCTCTCCATTTCATGAACCAGCTCCAATGCCTGGTCATTTTTCCCTGCTTGTCTGAGTCCATCAACAAGACTAGTATAAGCCACGCTGTTCGGCTCAATTCCCTTCCTCCTCATCTCCTCCATCAATCCCACAGCCTCATCCACCACGCCTTTGTCGCACAGGCTCTGAATCAGACCACTGTAAGCAGATGAATCGAGAGTCACATCCCTTTCACAAATTAGCTTTATTGTATCCTTCACAAGGCCCACCTCACCCACCTTGCAAAGAGCATCTAGGAGACAACTGTAGGTCGCAAGATCAAGCTGACCCCCCGCATGAACCATCTCAATGACAAGAAGAACAGCTCTGGAAAAATCCCCTCGCTGGCATAGCCCATGAATGAGTGCACTATAAGTACTTTCATCAGGCCTGAAGCCTCTTTGAATCATTTCGTGCAAAAGCTCCACACCCACTTCATGTAGCCCCTCTTGGCATAACCCATGGATGATCTTCTTATATGTTAGCTCATTGGGGGCGCAATTGGGTTCCATAGATTTCATCTGATTCAACAAATCCAAGGCTCTGTTCAGCTCTCCTCGTGCACATAGCCCCTGGATGAGGGCCGTGCATGTAACCGTAGTGGGGCCAATTCCAATCTCCTTGCTTCGCATCGAATCCAGGAGCTCTAAAGCATATTCCAGTCGGCCTGCTTCGCAGAAGCCATGAATGAGTGTAGTGTATGTTATAACTGTGGGAGTGCAGCCCTTGTCCTTCATTTCACCCAGCAGCGAGAAACCCAATTCCAGCTGACCATCTCTGCAGAGGGCACTGATGAGAACATTGTATGTTACCGTGTCCGGAACCAGCCCCTTATTGTCCTCCATTGAACGTAATAATCTGATTGCTTCGTCAACCTGGGCATTTTTGCAGAGCATGTAGATTTTTCTGCTGTAAAAGACGAGGTCAGTGTCTCTATTGTTAGGAGGCTTCGGGGTGAGTATCTTGAGGGAAGAGGAGTTCCTTTTCTTCCTCCTCCTGGTCGTGCGAATGGCAGGAGGAGGTGGGAGTGGTTGTTGTATGTTAAACCTGTTGGGTATATCGGCTGGCACTTGGATGTGAATGCCATTATTGTAGGATGAAATTGAACATTTGGGCGCGGCGAGAGCCATGAACAAAGAAGATAAGAATGAGATGTGCACTGCGATTTCTAAATTGTGCTAGCTATAACATCTTGAAGCCCTAGCTAGTGATTTTGTGGGTTCGATTTATTACTAGCAATGGCACCTTGGTGTGCAATGGGTACGCTGAAGAGGTGTGGATCAATTAGGAAACAAATTGGTCTATTTTTCATACATTTGTTAGTGCATGAGGTCAATTGATAGGCCATTTAGTAAATTATATTGTTTGTTTCACAAAGCTATGAATAGAGAGGAGTAAGGAGATAGAGATAGAGAGGGAGATGGAGATGGAGATGGAGAGGTAGAGATAAATAGAGAGGAGAGATAAAAGAGAGGAGAAAGGGATAGATAGAGATGAAAGAGAAAAATATAGAGGGAGAGAATGAGAGAGGGATAGATAGAAAGATAAATATAGAGATAGGAAGTGATATAGAGAGAGGGAGAGGTATAAGGGCAGAGAGAGATGGAGCAATAACAAGACGATGAAAGACAAAATATGGAAATAGAAATAGAGAGGCAAAGAGATATAGATATAGAGGTCTAGAAAGAGGGAGAGGGAGAGAGATGGATGGGTAGAGATCTTGGGAGACATGTCTAGAGATAGAGGGGGGGAGAGGAAGAGGGAGACAAATAGATAGAGAGATAGAGAGGTAGAGTGAGATAAAGATCCAAATATTTTTTGTATATATAAAATATATTATTTCAATAAAATACAAATGATAACATGACCAAATTTTATTTCTCTCAAATTTCTTGTTTTTAAATAAAAATATTTATATTATGTAATTCAAAGGTAAAAAAAAGTTTGAAATAAATAAAATAGCTCTATAATAACATAAAGTAAAGATACCAAAGGTTTTAAATACATAAATTTCATGTTAAAATAAAAACACTAATTTTTTAAGATATGTAATAAATAAAACAACTCTTCTAGGAATCAAATAATTATGTGTTTTTTATTCTTAGATACATACATTTAAAAATGTAATCTATCATAAATAAATAATAATAATAATTTGAAACACTTGAAACATCTTTTAAATAAGTATATTTAAGATATCTAGTTAATAGTTATAAAACTCTAAAATGTCTATGATTCTATTAAGGTTATAGGGCATCATCAAAGATTCACAGTGGTCCTCATGTGTTGTTAAAGTTGTCTTATTTACTTCCTGTAGATAGGGAAAATGTGCAAATTTGGTTCGACACACTTGATCTTGATTATTAACAACATTTCTTTCTGAATCATACCCTCAACTTTTCATCATATTTTGTCTCTTAATTTAATAAATCATTGTTTATTTGATTAAGCCTTTCTCCTTCTTTGATTAAATTAATCTTATGTCACTGTTGAATTAAATAAATCATTTTATTTAATTAAAGTTTCTAAAGTCCTTTTATCAAATTAAATAAATTAAACCTTATTTTATTAAATCTAACATCTTCCCACTTAGTTAAATAAATCAAAATCATTTATTTAATTAAACCAATTCCTCTCAATTCTGATTTAAATTAATTCAGCAATTTAAGTCTAAATTGTCACATCTCCTAAATTCCTCATTAAATTAATTAAACTTTGATTAATTTAATCTTAATTTATGTCACATTCTTTAGAGAATGCAACTTGCACAATAAATCAATTACTTTGATTTATTAATTCATCTATTTTCTCTCACATAGCATCAAAAGGGAATATTCCCTCATTTTGAATTCAAAAGTCCAAGTGGATTTGTGCATCCAACAAGGCATTCACTCCTCTTACATGTCTTTGTGCATTGAGCCAAGTGGCATTTATTTCATTCATTTTCCCTCTCACATGTCATTTCTCAAATGTGAAATTCCACTTAAATACATTTATTGGCACTTTGGCCAAAAATGTGCACAACCATTAGCCATTCACATCTTGACAAGTGGCACTTGGCCATTGGATATTGAATGATCCCACATTGCTCTATTTCATTATCTCTTCCATTTTAGAAATCTATAAATTGGAAGCTTCTCTCCTCATTTCACAACACACAACTTTGAGTAAACTTACTATGCTCAAATTCATCTTCATTCCACAGATTTCATGCAAGGTTACTCTCTTGAATTGAGAGCTAATTTTGTTCATTCCATTCAAACCAGCTGATATCATCATCACAATTATCAAGCTTACAAACATGAATTGGGAAAGGGTTGATTTCGACATACCAATCAACAGCAATTCCCCCATGGGATTGATAGTTGTTCATTAGAATAGGATTTTCTTACTTTCATTTATATTGTGCTTCACTTGTTTTCCTATTTAAATGTTACAATCTAATTTCATGGGGAACCTTGATGTCTCTCCTACATATGATCTAACATTATGCTTCTTATGTTGTGTTTGTGCAAGTTATTGAAGTCTCGGTTCACATTGTGGTGCTAGAAGGAGGGCTGATAGTAACAGAGAAATGCTCTTATTAATCTCATTTCTAAATGTCTAGTGATTTTAGTAATCGATTATTCCTGATTTCTGATGCATTTATTTAAATATTAGAAGGCATTTAAGCTAAGCTTTGTTTTTTACTATTTAAACTGTGGGTGAAATTAAGTTTCAAGCTAGCGGCCTATTGTGCGTTGATTTCCTTTTTTAAGAAATTTCCTTAAGTTTACACTAATCTGGACATGTAATTCGATTGCAACATCTGTAATTTACATTCGCAGGCCTGGCTTTATTCTCCATATTGTGTCACGCCACTGCCTCAACATCCTGTCCCAAATCATCGCTCCCTATAAGACTGTTTGAATTTTACCTGTTTCCCGCACAGTTAATCTGGCCATCTCCCGCGTTACCACGCCTCTCCTTCTGTAAACTCGTGGTATAGCGGTGTCAGACGTTTTTCCTTGGCCTTTGTTTTTGCTTTCTACCAAGCTACCGCGCCGTCGTTGCTTGTTGCTTTCACTGTCCTCCACCACATTACCGCAACCTTCTACCGTACATGTCGCGGTAGAGCGGTGTTCACCGTGCTACCGCCAGGTAACCTTCCCTTACCCGCGGTAGTGTGGTAACCGTTCACGGTCTTCACCGATGTCCCGCGATCTACTAGCTAACCCTTCACGGTAGTGTGGTAACCACCTCCCTGTCTTTCTCGACTATCACCGCATCACCGTGGTTCCTTGCTAAACCATCCGTGGTATTGCGGTTAATCGCCTACTATTACTTGACCATCACTGCGGTTTCCCGCCTTACCACCTACGGTAGTGTGGTTGTCTTCCACCATCTTCACCACATCACTACGCTGCCAGCTCCAACCACCCTTGGTATCGCAGTGGATCCACTAGACCATCACTTGACCGCCACTGCATGACTGCGGTCTTCCATCTGACTACCCGTGGTATTGCGATAGACACACCCTAACCATCGTTGCACTGCCACCGCACCACCGCGGTCTTCAAACTCATCAACCGCAGTAACGTGGTAAACTTGCTGGTTGACTACATTTGCCACCACCACATCATCGTGCGGGCTATCCGAACTGTCCGCGGTAAAGCGGTAAGGGTAATGACTACCCTTAGCCATCAACCATAATACTGCAGGCCGCGGTATGACAGTGAAAGGTTCTAAATTCAGGAAATAAACAACGCCATAAAAAAAAACTGCATGTAGAAGGGGGAGAAAATAATTTTTTTTCTCTTAAGAAATGACATTTTTTAATAACCTATGTTTAAAGCATGATAGATTTTTGTGAAATATTTTATTAAATTTGTTTTTTCTTTTGCAAAGTTGAATATTGGAATCGAGCCAAGGCAAAACACGATTGGAGAAATTCACAAAAGCATTTTTTAATGCTTGTTGAGCTAAAAAAAAATATTTCGTTTTAAATCATCTCACATCTATTTTTGGGGCTTAAAATTAACCATTTTGACTTGATCCTTTTGGTTAAAATTGAACCTTAGACATTTACTAGATTTCAATTTGGGTTTTAAAAAATTGAACAAGGCAACTTTCACATTTCATTTTGGTGTTTAAAACGAACTCATCACTGCTTTTATGGTATAAAATGAACAAGTGTTTTCTATGTTTTGCAATATTTTTCACAAATTAATATCATTTAAAAGGCGCATGCGCTTCTCTCGTGCTTCATGGCGATCTTGAGAATCAAAAGTCTTTTGCTGATATTAGTTTGTTTAAAAGATTCCCTTCACATTTCGATTTGGGAATCTAAAATTGAACAAAACATCTTGCGAGTGTGGGTAAACTTATTGTGAGTGTTCTCCCTTTGTTTCTGAATGAAGGTTGATCAAACTACGAATAAGTTTACTCGCTTTTTTTTATCTTAACGGGCCTGCCTTGTGGGAAAAAGTACTCACCCAAGGGAACGACCCAACCAGTAACACACTAAAGCCAAGTGTATTTCCAGCCGGGATATAAAAGTGGGTACTGGAACAAAGGCCAGTATCACGCAGTTGGCTCCGACGAGAAGGGCAACAATGGTCTCTCACCGCATGGGTCAGCCTCCATGAATGGAAAGTCTGAACTAAAACCCTTGTTTAGAAGGCCAAATCATTGTCTATTTTGTTGGTGCAAAAGGTCATGTCCTTTGAAGCCACCCCACATTATACATGCGGTTTTGTTATAAAGATGAAAAGTATGCCATGGGAGATTCATGGGTATTGATGCTTGGCTGACCCGAGAAGTGTGTGTTGTGGAGGGGAACCAGTGTGGTCAAGCATCTAGTCATCCACACAGAATATGCGTAGCTGGATTCGTCTAAGTGGGAACCCAACAAATATTGTCTCATCATCCTAGGGTTGTACATGTGCTTGGAAGTGGAAAATACATTGCTTGGTTCTCAAAACATTTGAAAACAAACACTCACAAAGAACTCCAAATTTCAAACCCCTTGGAGGAAACAAATACCTTTTGATGAATTTAAGTGCTCTTGCTTTCCCTAGGGATCATATCCTTAGAGGTTTCTAAGTGCTTGGATTTTATCACCATTTGTTTTCACTAAGGTTAAACCTAGGAAATTTTTTCCCAAATTTCTTGATTTCCACATAATGGACCTTGTGGGATGAAAAAGAAAGTGGGACATTAGACATACAGTTTGAAACATAATCAAGCAAGTGATTTTGGTAAAAAGAAATTCATTAAGCCAAGATAAAAAGATGAATTGAACCTCATATTGTGTTGCTTCAAATGATTTCCCGAAAGGTCAAAATCCCGAAACCAAGGTTCAAAAGGATAAGTCTAAAAGCCCACGAACAATGTCTTGAAATACTCTTTGAAGTCAGAGAAAGACTAGTGTACAACTTCTATAAAAAGGCTTCAAGAAACAAACCAACTTTGTATGCATTCTACTATCAACAAAATCCTAAGCTTTTCAAAAGGTTTTCTTTCCTTACATGGGAAGTCTAGCATGTTCTTCAACACCAAGGTTTTGTAAAAAGAGTCATGTCTAGGTCAAGGTCCAAGATCAAAGTTGTCATCCTCATTCGTCTCTCCATCAAGTCAAATTTTCATCCCATCAACAAAATTTTGAGAACTCTAGAAAAATCACTCATGCTAAACGTAAGGGCTAAACCAACATCACTCTATCTTGGCTTAACACACCTAGCCAAATAGTCAAATCTCTTGGATGAATTTACCTCTAGGATAACACAACTTCCTGAGGTTTACTAGTTCATGATCACCTTGGTTGGCTTAACACACTTAGACAATTCATTCTCTTGTGTAAGTTTCCCTAGGATAACACAACTTCCTAAGGTCTACAACTTCACTACAATCTTGTTTGACTTAATACACCTAGTCAAACCATCACAATAATCTAAGTCCTAAACAGTTTAGCATAACCCTTCAAAAGTTCTTCAAAAGGTTCCACTCTTTAACTTCATCCATTTATCCCATCATCACTACCACCCTCTTTGATCTTTTGACTTCCCTAGTTCTTCTCTTTTGGGCCTAAAAGATTAATATCAAACGATCCCTATTTTTTATGGTCCAAACAAGATCACAATACAAGAAGAACATGGAAAATTTCAGCGAAATATCAACTTCCAATGACTTGGGTCAGGTACCCTCTAAAATAAACCTTGCAAGATCAAACAATCCCCTAAGTAGTTCTCCTTTACCACCACAAAATCTTCAAGAGGAAAGCTATGAAGAGGACATCACAAATGAAGACATGGGGATGACACAATCCGAAATGATGAAAATAGTTCAAAATCTAGAGAACCATAAAATTGTCAATGCCATGTTCAAATACTTACACACATTGGCGAAAGGAGGGGTCCAGTTCCCTTCTGACCTTGACGTAAGCAATAGTATGAACATACCTCTTACAAATGCATCCCCGATGTCAAATATCAATCAAGAAATTCCTCAAACCACATCGTCCATCATGCCAACCTCGCCAAATGTAAACAAGGGGAGTGCAATGTTTCGAGAGTTACAAAAGCATCGCCTTGTGACCAACAAAGAGGTGGCTTTCAGCATCACACTAGATAATTCTATCCCGATAAACCCATCACACCCATATGTTCCACTCACCTTCCATAATCCCATTGGTTCATCCTCATTCCATGCTACACCAGCCTGTCAATCAAACATACAAACTTCTCTACCACAAGGAGAAGGTGATTTTTTTGGAACAACAGGAGTTGTTGATCCATTTTCCTTCCAAGGTAGCATATCATATCTTCCCCCATTTCCATTCACATCCACATCACCCCTCGGATTGGGTTTTCCTCCCCTACCCATCGATAATTTCTCAGATCCGAGCAATTCGAGCATCACACCAAATTCTCCCTTTTTGCCTGTGGCATCACAACAGCAAGTGGTGACCATTCAAGCCACTACGGTAAATACATCAATGGGTCCTAAAATCTCTCAAAGCATACCTTCTCAAAGATTGAGCATCTCAACCACACCTCCAACCACTCAAATTCTGACCATCACCACAACCCTTTCGCCTGTCACAATGGTTGGCATCATTTCCAATCCACCACCTATCCCACCAAAAGCTAACCTGGAAAACTCATTCACCACTCTAATCCAAACCATCCAAAAAGTCAACAAACAAAGGGTATTCAAACAAAAGCAGTAGGCTGCCCAACAAGCTGCGCAAGCCGCACAAACTGCGCAAGCCGCTCAAGTAGCCCAACAAGCACAAGCCCAAGCTCTAGCCCAGCAACAGGTGCAAGCACAATACCAAGCACAACTGTAAGCAATCCATCAGAAGCATACCAACAAGCCTTGCAAGATTTTTAGGCACAACAACTCACCCAACAACAGGTTTCATTGGATCAACAATAGCTTGCCCAACAACAGGCTTCGTTGGCTCAACAAAAGCTCACCCAAAAATAGGCCTCGTTGGTTCAACAACAGCTTGACCAACAACAAGCTTTGTTGGCTCAAAAACCACTCGACCAATGACAAGCCTCATTGGTGCAACAACAGCTCGACCAACAACAAGCCTCGTTGGTGCAACAACAACTTGACCAATAAAAAACCTCATTGGCACAACAACAACTAGACCAACAATAGGCTTTATGGGAACAACAACAGATGGACCAACAACAAGCGTTGTTGGAACAACAACAACAAGATCAACAACAATCATTGCTGACGCAAATGCAGGCATACCAGCAAGCCTTGAACGTGTAGTAGAGCTTGCAACAAACTCCCACCAGTACCCCTCCCACCAATCAAACACCCCAAACACCTCAAAACACATTCATCCCACCTTCCGAAATGAACAACGATGTTGCAACACAAATCAAACTACTCTGGCAACAAGTGTTGGACCTCCAAGCCGGAAAAACAACAAGAACACTAGGAAACTTGTGCCCTTATCCTTTTGACAGAAGTCTCACAATGGTACCATTCCCCAAAGGGATTTGAGATCCCCAAATTCGACAAGTATAACGAGATGGGCAACCATGAAAACCACGTCAAGGAATTTGAGGTACATTGCATGGAGGTTGCATACGATGACACATATCTAATGCGACTCTTCCCCCGAAGTTTGACTGGTCTAGCCATGGAATGGTTTTCTCGCCTACCCACGGGCATTAAAACATTTGAAGAAATTATGGAAACATTCCTTACAAATTACGCTTTCAACATGGGTGCAGATGTTAGTTTGGAAGAACTATCAACGCTCAAACAAATGAAAGGAGAGCTATTCGCATCCTTCTTGCAAAGATGGGAATCCAAGGCTAATCAAAGCAAGCGGGCCATGCCAAAAGAACAACAAGTTTGCACGATCATATCTAATCTAGATGAAACCTTGGCATTCTACTTAAAAATGCAATGCATCACATCATACGATCAACTGATCCCAAAGGCGCTCAACATTGAAAGGGCCCTTAGTGCGTGAGGAGGCACCTCAACATTTACTCCACCATATGATAACTGCCTGTCTAACAATTATAATGATAAACCTCGAACATGGTTGAGGAACAAAAATATCACAAACAACGGCGTGGTCGACGCTAAAGTGGTCATAAGTGCTCCCAAACCAAACATCCAAACTCATTACCAACTGCAAAATCATAATCGCAACAATGTGAAGACTAATGCAATAGTAGCACAACAACAACCACTTCCTACCAATCAAATCAACAATCTAGGCAATCAAGGAGGACCACCTCCCAGAGGTAAAAATCCTCTCAAAAGAAAGTTCACGGCTCTTGGAGAACCCATCGAATCCATAATGAAGAAGTTGGTCAAGGAAAACCTAATCAAATCTCTAACTCTGACCAATACGCGAAACCCATGACCAAACCGCCATGGTATAAAGAAAATCTCCTTTGTGACTTTCATAAGATCAGGGGACATACCATTGCAAATTGCATGAGGCTGAAGAATATCATCCAAGACCTCATCGAGGACAAGATCATCAATGTCGAGCAACTAGCTAGTAATCAAAATATGAAAATATACACAAATCCGATGCCAAACCATAATCAAGGAAATGGCAAGGAGAACAACAAAGGCAAGCAAAAATATGCTAGTGCTAACCTAGTATATGAAGAGATAGTCGCATGTGTCGATGAAATGGTCACGGTCATTAATGTCAAGGCCACCAACATTGAATTTGGAGTCACCACATGTGGCGGAAAGGTCACCATCACAGGGGCACCATCTAAGACCCCCATTTTAAATACAAAATTCGTTCCCTATGACTACAATGTCATCGACCAGCTGAAAAGAACTCCCGCACAGATCTCCATCATGGAGCTGTTAAAAATTTCCACTGCCCATAGACAAATTCTTGTGAAGTGTTAGCAGCCTCCACCGTCTCTGCCACCCTTGACATAGATTAGTTTCAGGCTATGGTTGGAAATATCATCACCCAAAATCTCCTAACATTTTCTGATCAAGACTCCCCCCCACAGCCATCTCATAACTGCGCACTTCACCTTCAAGTACTGGTTCATAAAAAGAAAGTTAAAAGAGTCTTGGTAGATGGAGGTGCAGGCCTAAATATTTCCTGTCTCAAGCTTATAAGGAACTTGGGATTCGCCGAGGATTCCATTAACAAGAACAAGAGCATCACAATAAGGGCGTATGATGATCAAGAAAGAGTGTCTTAGGGCATTATCAAAATCCCCATCCAAGTGGGACCAACAACCATGGAAACTACTTGTTAGGTCCTCGACCTCGACTTACCATATAACATCCTCCTGGGTCATCCATGGATCCATGGAATGAAAGCAGTGGCCTCAACATACCATCAATGCATAAAGTTCTTATATCAAAATGAGGAGGTCACTATACATGGGGATCTCGAACCATTTTCCTACTGCAAAAAATTGGAAGCCAAGTTTTATAAAATCCCCCAAGTGCCAAAAAATGATGAAGGCCCATCCACTTCATACATCAACCCAACTAACCTCGCCTAAAATTCTGGAACAAAGACACCCGTCATTCCTGATATATTTGACATCAAAAACATGATCCAAGACAATGAATGCAAAGACTATAGAATGAAGAAAAGTGCATTTGTTGTAGGGGAGTTACCACAATCTCCTAGATCACATGGGCAACCTCGACCAACAAAAACACCCGTTCACACCCTTAGGGAAGACCCCTCTGGATTCCGCCATTGGGGAGACCTAAGTCGGGAAAGTGTTGGTGAGGAGGATATTTCAAGCATAATATACCATGATGCAGAATGCACACCCACATTACCTATGGATGAAGCCAACAAAGGGCCACAAATAATGCTTGGCATGGGCTACAATAGAAACGAAAGCCTTGGAAAGAACAGTGATGGGCGGCTGGAGCCCATCATTGCAAAAAGAAGAATGCAGAACCTTGGCCTCAGATGTACTCCTTTGAGTATAACCATACGTGGAAGAGGTACCCCTGGTAGGGCAATCAGGAACTCTCCTCAAGTGTTAGAAACTACCCTTAGACCACCCATATGCCTAGGTATCCCCCTTAACAACTTCACTCTTGACGTCACTAATGTCCATGCAAGTAGTGACGATGATGATTTCGTGGAAAGCCTTCCCATGCTCTTTGAGGATTCCTCCCTACTAATGATTAGTGTCTCACCTGTTGAGTCAAACCAATCAACCAATAAAATCACCTTAGTATACCCTCAACTCATCGATCATGACCAATGAGGACCACCAATTCTAGACTCATTCGAAAATGATGAGGCCCTCTTGAAATTCATGGGACTAAGGGATACAGTTCCATGCGAAGATCACAAGGCTAGGTTTGACATCACATTGGACACTCAAGCATATTATGGGGAGATGATTGAGTCCTTCAGCCACAAAAGAAAAAGAATGAGAATAAGCTCAAGGTTATTGAATGAAAACCACACTATGACACTCTCTAACCACATAACAGTAAAAATAAAGGACGCATCCAATGGTGAAAACCTCTCCGAGGTGCCAGAGAATGAAGGATTCAATCTCCCCCCTACTGCTCTACATCAAGAGAAATTAGTGGTCCTAGCAGAGCAGCGTAACCTTGATAACTTGGGAACGGGGGCAGAACCACAAATCACTTTCTACGCTGAGTCTCTCCTAACAGAAGAACAATAACTATTGGTAGCATTTCTAAGGGAAAGGAAGGTAAAATTTGCATGGACCTATGCTGCCATGCCAAGTCTAGATCCTGAAGTGGTGGTTCATCATTTGGCTATTTACCCTGGGGCAAAGCCGGTTAGACAAAAGTTAAAAAAAAAAGCATCCCCAGATAGCCTTGCTAGTCAAGGTAGAGTTACAAAAACTCCTAGATGTTGGCTTCATATGCCTAATTGACTATCTGGAATGGGTATCCAGCCTTGTACTAGTCTCGAAACCAAATGGGGGCATTCGCATCTGCACGGACTTCAAAGACTTAAACAAAGCATGTCCTAAGGATGATTTTCCACTACCCAACATTGACATGATAGTGGACATGATGACCGGACATGAGATGCTATCCCTGATGGATGGCTTCTCGGGATATAACCAAATAATGATTGCAAAAGAAGACCAACATAAGATAGAATTCACATGTCCTTGGGGCACCTACTGTTGGAATGTGATGACATTTGGGCTAAAGAATGCAGGGGCTACATATCAAAGAGCCATGACACTAATCTTCCATGACATGATACACAAAACTATCAAAGATTATTTGGATGACATATTGGCTAAATCAAAGAAGAGGCAAGACCACATAGCAACTCTAAGTGCAATCTTTGATAGATTGGAAAAATACAAGGTCAGGCTCAACCCAAAGAAATGTGTCTTTGGGGTACAATTCGGAAAACTACTGGGATACATAGTGTCAATGAGAGGGATAGAAGTGGATCCTGCAAAGGTAAAAGAAATCCTCGATATGGGAGCACCAAGAACATTGAAACAACTTAGAGGATTACAAGGCAGACTCCAATCCATCCGAAGGTTCATAGCACAGTTGGCGGACAAAAAAATTGCCTATTCACATATACTCCACAAGGGAGTAGCATACAAGTGGGATGAAAAATGTGAGCAGGCATTTAGAAAAATTAAAGAATATCTACTCACACCACCTATATTGATGCCACCCATTGCAGGGAAACCATTGATCCTATATATCTCGGAAACAACAGTAGCTCTGGGTGCTCTTCTAGCTCAACATGATGAAAATGGAACAAAAAGGGCTATCTATTACATCAATAGGACAATGGTTGGCCACGAGTTAAACTACACATTCATTGAGAAATCTTGCCTAGCAGTAGTGTTTGCTTCATAGAAATTTCGACACTACATGCTGGCACATAAAATCAAGCTCATTGCCAAAATAGATCCCTTAAAATATCTGCTATCAAAAGCTATGCTCATAGGAAGAATGGCTAAATGGGTAATGATATTGTCAGAGTATGACATCGAGTATGTGGAGTGAAAGGCAATAAAGGTACAAGTTATTACAGACCAACTAGCAAAAGCTCCCATCTACATAGACAACCCACTCATATCAGAGTTTCCAGATGAGTCCATTTTCAATCTTAGCATAGCAGATCACTGGAAACTATACTTTGATGGCTCCCACACACAACATGGATCAGGAGCTAGTGTCTTCTTTATCACCCCACAAGGGGATTTCATACCAATATCTTACAAATTAGCATTCCCCTATACTAACAACATTGCAGAGTACGAGGCTTTAACCATAGGTCTCAAAATTGCGGCACAATGGCGAATCATGGCATTAAAGGTCTATGGAGATTCACAACTTATCATCAACCAAGTCAATGGTGAATACCAAACTAAGGATGATAAGCTCACAACATACAAGAAGGTGGTAGAAAGCCTCAAGGAATCATTTATCGATATCACCTTTGAGCAGATACCGAGGGAAAATAATATAGCAACTGATGCAATGGAAACGATTGGATCCTTGCTAGATATCCCTCGCAATGTCTCAAAACATGAATTCCTGGTAGAGCAGCTTCTCATACCCACTTTTGAGGTACCAGAGTTGGAATATGTGTGTGAACTCATTGGTCCCAGTGATGTTTGGTATCATGACATTTACACCTACCTGAGACTAGGAGTTCTCCCAATCGATATCACCCCGAACCTCAAACTAACCTTTGTCAAGCGATCCTTACATTTTGTCATCTTAGGGGAAACCATTTTCTATAGGAGCACTGATGGAACCTTGTTACGTTGCTTAAAACCTGAGGAAGTCCTGATTGCTTTGACTGAGGTACAAAATGGAACTTGCAATTCACACTCAAGTGGTATGACCTTGGCTAAGAAGTTGTTGAGAATCGGATACTATTGGCCAAAAATGGAAAGAGAGGCACATGACTTTGTCAAAAAGTGCCTACAGTGCCAACAACATGGAGACCTTATTCATGCACCAGCTCAAGAGTTACATCCTATCATAACACCGTTGCCCTTTTCACAATGGGGGCTCAATCTCATAGGTAAAATCTCACCCACCTCATCCAACAGCCAAAAATTCATTATCACCGCCACCAAATATTTCATAAAGTGGGGCGAAGCAATTCCCATGACCTACATCACTGGAAAACAAATATCCAAGTTCATCCTGAACTACCTTATTTGTCGATATGACGTCCCTTAATCTATTATCTCTGATAACAGGATGCCATTCAAGAATCAAGATGTCTATGACTTGTGTGCGAAAAATTCAAAATCCAACATCGCTTTTCCACCCCATATTATCCACAAGGCAATGGTCAAGCAGAGCCTACCAACAAAACCATTCTGAAAATCCTTAAGAAAATAGTCAAGGACTCTAGTCGTGACTAGCATTTGCAGCTAAATCCTGCCTTATGGGCCTACCACACCAGCATCCACACATCAAGAGGCGCCACCCCATTTTCCCTAGTTTATGGATCAAAAGCCATACTCCCAATTGAGATCGAGCTCCCGTCACTAAGGATATCATTGCACAACCTCATCATAGATGAGGAATATAGGGTCACAAGATTGAATGAGTTGGAATTTCTAGATGAATAGTGCATGGATTCCTTAAACCATCTACAAGTCTACTAGAATCGCTTGAAATGAAGCTATAACAAAAAGATCAGGCAACGCACCTTCCAAGTCCATGAACTTGTGATGAAAGAGAACCAAAAGAATGTGTCGAATCCAAAAAAAAAAAGGAAAATTTGAGCCCAATTGGCTGGGACCTTTCATCATCATAGCCAACTATAAATCAGGAGCATATCAATTAGCAACACTAGAAGGCGAGCCTCTACAGGAGCCTCTGAACAACTCCCATCTCAAAAAAAATTATGCCTAAGAACTTGCAAGGTATAAAACCAAAAAATACAAAAACAATTAGAAAAAGTCCTAAAAAAGAAAAGAAAAAAAAGAGGGTTACCTTGATGAAAACCTGGCAAACAGGCGTCTTGGTGACAACAAAAAAAATACAAAAATTCAAAAATCCTAAAAAAAAATTAGAAAAAGGATTGAAAACAGTAAAGAAAAAAAATCATCTTCTAGTGAAAACCACTTCGGTGGCACTTTGGACAAGTACCTTGGTGAAAACCTGGAAAATAGGCGCCAAGCATAAATAAAGCACTCCCCATCTACCAGGATCTACACGACTCACTTGTCCATCCCATCACATTTCAGTAATCCTTCATCCACCCATCCACTTGCATCCATACCATAGCCTGAGCTGATACCCATATCACATTCCACCATAGTACTAATTGGCATATTTCTAGGGTCAGTTTGTCCTACCCATTCGAAGTAGTCTATCGCTTAACGCTGGGGGCATATCTTTGAAATTGGCACTGGATCAGATTTATGTAAAATAGCCACAAAATATCAGAAAAATCCAAAATGGTGCATCCATCTCATCTCACTTTCACCCGCGCTTGTTATCACTCATAATAAAATCAATCGTCACTTTCACCCTTTGGTGAGTCAGTTAGAAGCAAGTCTAGCAGGTTCAAAAGTGAACACTCTAATCGTCAGAGTCTCGAAATTCTAAAGCAGTAAGCAAGCAAGTTGGTCAACTCAGAGTATCAATAGCTTATCACCCAAATCAGTCCCATCAAAACCCTGATCACAACAGGTCCTAGAATGAAGCTTTCCTGCGATGGACATAAGCATCAGGTACCTCACAATAGTTTAGTCTTGGCTAGCGGTATGAAGAGCATTAGCTTGTTTGGTTTTCTTTATTTGGTCTTTTATTGGCTTATCTTATTTTGTGCTCATTCCAAGGACCTCTCGATGATGCCTAAACAAAACAGGTTTAGAGAGAAAGGAACGGGGCAAAGATCGTTGTCTCTTTTATCTACTATGCTTGTGGGATACACTTGTAAAATAACTTAGTCATATGTGCTTTGTTTGGTTTGTGGAGAGGATATTTTAGATATCTTGTTGACCACATAGGAAGGCTTTCTCTCTTGTATTTTGGCTCGAGATGTTTAGAATGTTTGTACCACATCCCGAATAAAGTATGCATGCTAAGTGTGAACAAGAATACTCCTATCCAATTTTCAAATCAAAGTCCATCACACTAGGTACAATGCCATCCTGGTCCTTTATACCTTGATGCATCGTACCTACATGTGTTATCAAACATAAAGAAATTGGCCCTTTGAAAATCCCAACTCCTAGTAAGCAGATCATCACTAATCACCATCTTGTGTGGATCTTCCTTCCATTCTTTTCATTCTTCTATCTTTACTAACATTTCTATCTAACATCGATGTGTCACATCAAGCTATACATGAGACTACCCATAGTCGATGACTGTCTATGCATCATTGGATTTGTCTACATCAAAGAATTATCTTTCGTTATTTTGATCAATAGGACCACTCCTCTCACATTATCGTGATCTCGATCAGAAAATTAGTATTTCCATTCGATCTCTCGAGGGGGCAGTATACCAGTGCATCCTTCTCACCGGGGCAATAGTGGGGCATTTGAAAAAATCAAGAAATTTTGAACTTTGATCACAACAGTTTATTCTTTGAATCAATTCAACAAGTACATTGCTTCAAAGAGGGGCAAAATGTAGACAGGAAAAATGTGCAAATTTGGTTTGACACACTTGATCTTGATTATTAACAACATTTCTTCCTGAATCATACCCTCAGCTTTTCATCATATTTTGTCTCTTAATTTAATAAATCATTGTTTATTTTATTAAGCCTTTCTCCTTCTTTGATTAAATTAGTCAATTTAATTTAATTAATCTTATGTCTCTGTTGAATTAAATAAATCATTTTATTTAATTAAAGTTTCTAAAGTCCTCTTATCAAATTAAATAAATTAAACCTTATTTTATTTAATCTAACATCTTCCCACTTAGTTAAATAAATCAAAATCATTTATTTAATTAAACCAAATCCTCTCAATTTTGATTTAAATTAATTCAGCAATTTAAGTCTAAATTGTCACATCCCCTAAATTCCTCATTAAATTAATTAAACTTTGATTAATTTAATCTTAATTTATGTCACATTCTTTAGAGAATGCAACTTGCACAATAAATCAATTACTTTGATTTATTAATTCATCTATTTTCTCTCACATAGCATCAAAAGGGAATATTCCCTCATTTTGATTTCAAAAGTCCAAGTGGATTTGTACATCCAACAAGGCATTCACTCCTCTTATGTATCCTTGTGCATTGAGCCAAGTGGTATTTATTTCATTCATTTTCCCTCTCATATGTCATTTCTCAAATTTGAAATTCCACCTAATTACATTTATTGGCACTTTGCCCAAAAATGTGCTCAACCATTAGCCATTCACATCTTGACAAGTGGCACTTGGCCATTGGATATTGAATGATCCCACATTGCTCTATTTCATTATCTCTTCCATTTTGGAAATCTATAAATTGGAGGCTTCTCTCCTTATTTCACAACACACAACTTTGAGTAAACTTACTAAGCTCAAATTCATCTTCATTCCACAAATTTCATGCAAGGTTACTCTCTTGAATTGAAAGCTAATTTTGTTCATTCCATTCAAACTAGTTGATATCATCATCACAATCATCAAGCTTACAAACAAGAATTGGGAAAGGGTTGATTTCGACATACCAATCAACACCAATTCCCCCATGGGATTGATAGTTGCTCATTAGAATAGGATTTTCTTACTTTCATTTATATTGTGCTTCACTTGTTTTCCTATTTAAATGTTACAATCTAATTTCATGGGGAGCCTTGATGTCTCTCCTGCATATGATCTAGCATTATGCTTGTTTTGTTGTGTTTGTGCAGGTTATTGAAGTCTCGATTCACACTTCCTCATCTCTATTTCTATATAATGATAAGTGAAAGAAAGATCAAGTTACAAAATCAAATGACATAGAAAGTGACTTAAAGATATTATTATATTGTGAATGTGCCAATCTTAAAGCTTGAATTTGACAATTGACTCAACATATCAAACAATTTTTTTATAATTATCTATTTAAATTTATTTGAATCATATTTGAAATAAATTATGTATTTATTATATCATTGTAGGTAACAATCCAAACACAACCCTCTACATAGCCTTTGCAGTCTTTGGCATATTGGGTGGTGGAATATAAAACACACTAGGCCCCCATATGACTCTCTTCATAGGTTGTTGTACTTATCTTATGTATGCAGCCTCATTCCTATACTACAACCATATGCAAAACAATACCTTTGTAATAATTGGAGGGGCCATATTGGGGGTCAGAGCAGGGCTATTGTGGGTTGGATAGGGTGCCCTTATGACCTCCTACCCTATCGAAGATAGAAAGGGGGGTATATCTCTTTGTTTTGGAGTATTTTCAACTTTTGTGGGGGTGTTAGGAGGCTTAATTCCCTTCATTCTAAACTACTCAAAAAATAATGCATCGATGAATGATGGAACATACATAGCATTCACGAGCTTCATGACCTTTGGAATAATCCTTACATTGGGTCTACTACATCCTGATAAGGTTGTCAGAGATGATGGCAACAAGGTCACTCTCATAAATTACATTGATGTGTGGATTGAGGCTTGAGAGATTATGAAACTGTTTTAAGAATAGGAATATGCTTTTGTCGACCCCTGCTTGTTGGGCTAGCAATTTTTTTATAACTTATTAGTTCAATAGTGTGAATGGGTTGATACTCAATGTGAGGACCAAGGGATTGAACAATTCTTTTAACACAAGCATGGTTGCATGCATATAGAACACAAGCAAAGCTTACAATGTCATACTATGTTCGAGAGTGCTTCATTAATTCAAATATTTTGAGAGCATCCTTGCAAAATCAATATATATTTCCAAAATATCTCAAACACTATAATGACTCATATGATCTTCTATGGAGCTTGATTATATTCTTGATTCAGAGGTCCTACCAATTGATCTCATGTACTACACAAATGTATACAAAAAATAGATGAAATATTGCCTAGTTGACCTTCCACACCTCTTTGGTGTACCCACTGCACTTTAAATGTTTTATTGATTTGAGTCTTAATTAGTCATAATTTTTTGTATTATGATCTTACAAGGAGGGTAAGTGAGTCAAAGAAAATGTAAGGACATGTGTTAGATAATCAATCTATATACTATCAAATTTGGAGTTGGAGGTTCAGTTGACAGTAGCTGAATCCTACCCTATCCAATCCACGATGAAAAAATTATTAAAAATATATTTTTTCATCTGTAATTATTTTTCATAAAATAATTTTGTGTGTTTCAAAAGGCTAAGAACTGCAAAGTGCAATTCTTGGTATTATTTTGATCCACACCACATTTAGAAGTAAAACTCCTCCTACACAATTCTCTACTATACAAAGGCTCCACTAACAAATTTATTAAGATGGACACATTACATTAGATCCCATGAGTTTATTTACAAGAGAACAAACAACATTCATCATCTAAAATTATATGGAAAAATGATTCATATTACATTATATTACATCTCTACTATTTATGGTCGAGATCTTTACAAATGAGACTTGTTTACAACAATTTTTAGAAAGGGAAGATATATTGAGAACCACAAATGAGTTGTCAGGTGTGTTAGAATAACCCAAGTCTCATCCACTGCAAATCATAGGTTTGATCTTTTTGAACTTCTAAGAAGCCCTTCCCAATGCAAAATGATCCAAATTCCCGAGGTTCTACATATTGCAAAGCTCACCCACATATTCCATGAGATGACATCTCTTTGAGGTATTTTGTCAAACAGTTCATGTGCCTTTTCTATGCTTTCACATTTTGGATACATGTTCATTAGGGCAGTTGCATCTGCAACGGTTGGGAAAATTCCTCTATTTTTTATGCTTTGATGGATGTCCATACCTTGTTCCAATTCTCCTATTTTGGAACAGGCAGGGAGAATGTTGGAAAAAGTTGTCAAGTTTGGCTTTACACCTACTAATTGCATTTGCTTGAAAGTTTCTAAAGATTTTTGAAAAAATCCATTTTGGGCATATCCTGCAATCATTGCATTCCATGAGATAACCTCTCTTCAAGAAGCATTGTGTCAAATAGTTCACGTGCCTTTTCTATTCTTCCACATGTTGCATACAAAGCATTTCCAACTATAATATCTAAAAAAAAATCCTCCTTCCATGATGCTCTGATGGATGTCCATACACTCTTCCAAAGCTCCCATTTTGGCACAGGTAGGGAGGATACTAGCGAAGGTTGTGGAATTTGGCTTTACACCTGCCAATTGCATTTGCTTGAAAGTTTCTAAAGCCTTTTCAACAAATCCATTTTGTAATTATCTTGCAATGATTGCAGTCCATGAAATGACATCTTTTTCGGGTATTTTATCAAACAATTCACGTGCCTTGTTAATGCTTCCACTTTTTGCATGCATGTCTACTAGGGAAATCATGACTATAATATCTAACAAAGTTTCTCTATCCTTTATGCTTCCATGGATGTGCATACCATTCCAAAGCTCACATTTTGGCATGGGCAGGGGGGATGCTATCAAAGGTTGTGGAATTTTGCTTTAAACTTGACAATTGATTCGCTTGGAAACTTTTAAAGCCTTTTCAACAAATCCATTTTGTGCATATCCTACAATCATTGCAGTCCATAAGGCCACATCTCTTTGAGGTATCTTGTCAAAACAATTCACATGGCTTGTTTATGCTTCCATATTTTGCATACATGTCTACTAGTGCACTTGTAACTACAACATCCATACCTTATTCCAAATTCCCCATTTTTATAGAGGCAAGGAGAATGGTAGCAACTTGTTGCAAAAATATATTTGTAGAAGGTAGCAATTTGTTGCAGAAATATATATATCAAGTAGTGGGATAGTTGAAAGAGTTGAATAGAAAGTTGTAGCCAATCCAATCCATTTTCATGCATTGGAATAGGTTATATCATCAATGTTAGGATTGTTTCTGGGACATATACTAATTTTGCTAATGAATATAGAGTAAAATGGTAGCTCTCATTTAAATAGAAGAGAAGCGAAAAATCAACTAGGATGAAGAATATCCAATTTTAGAATACATATTAGACAAAACTAGGCAATACAACAATCTATTGAATGAAATCATGCTTGTTGTGAGAGGAATTGATTAATGCATGAGCATTTCAAACACATTGATAATACAGTATGAAACCTAATTTTTTCCAACAAGCAAATTGGAAACTCTGACAAATCATGTACACATCCACCCTCTGACAAGGTAAATGTTGCCCTGCCCAACTAAATCTGGAAGATCACCTATCCAAGTGTTTGTCAAATTTGATACAAATTTAATAATTGCATTTGCAATTTAAAGCATATGAAAACAAAAGCTCAGGAAGCACAAGAATACAATTTTGAAGCAAGGAGGCACATTTGACCTACTTATCAAAGCCATGGAGGAGTGGGAGAAGCCATTCAAAGCCTTGTTGGGAAGGATTTCACTGGATTTTGTAATCCATAAAATAACACAGCTTCTCGCATCACAGCCAAACTGGGCATTTCCACCATTTTTGTTGCCAACATGTCTACCGTCAGTTCAGGTTTCCTTATAGGCCAAGAAGCCATTATAATAGAGAAGGGAATAATAGTCCCATAATATTTGGTTCCTATTGGAAAATGTTTGTAGGAAACTTCAACGCTGGGAAATGAATGCAAAAGGTAGGTAACATTTTAAATTATTGTAGTACATTGATTTTTTTCTTTGGTTCACATTCGTTGTGTACTTATTGCCGTTGAAACTCATTAACTATGTCAAATATTGGACAAAAATATCTCACACGCGTTGTCAAAGTTGAATGAAATAGGTCAATGAAAACTATAAAATTCGAATGGTCGAAGTTATTCCAATTATCTCCCATCCCTTTTTGTGCAATCTGAGCCATCAATCTAACAACTTAGCTTTTTCTTCCTCAAATAGGATACGCCTTTGGCATAACTATGGAGCAGCCACAAAGGTATTTAAATGAATGAATGTTTTTAATATCGATCTTAGATGTTCTGTTATGAAATTTGATGAAAAAAGTTACTTGTTTTGGTCTCCCCTATTTAGTTAGTAATCTAAAAGGAAGTTGGGTATGCAGAGAAAATTCCAACACCAATCTATTAGAGGAGGGAATGTACAAATTTCTATAGTTTCAAACCCTTATTAAATTACAATAAAGAATATGTAAAAAATAGGTAACATAAATAGAATAAGAGATACAACCAAAACACAATACCAAATATATGTGAGGAAAAAAAAATTCAAAGAAAAAACTTCACACTCCAAAAGCTTAAACAATGTATTATCTATAAACAAATGGTTACAAAACACTTGCAGTGCAAGCCTCTATAGGAGTTTGACTATGCTACAATTCTAGATTAAATCTGGCAGCATAATGATATATCAACACATCATAAAACTCCAAAATACAAGTGCTCAATATATAGGAGCTTACAATGCATAAATTAGAAATTTCTAAATCGACTACCAAAGGCTAAAGATGCAACATGGAAAGTGTCAAAACCACTAAACATGCATAATGATAAGTTTCCAATTGTCACTAAACCTACACATGCAAAACCTACACTTGCCAAATAATAATTACACCTCAAAAACTCACATTCCATGCAAAATCAACATGAAAATAGAAAATTCCTTCATGCACAACTCCACCTGTAAATGAAACTTTCCAACTTGACTCCTCCTCAGAAAAAGAAACTGGAAATTATAACGCACAAGAAAACATGGGAAGTTTATCATCATTAAATATTTAAATAATCAATGCTACAGAAAAAAAAGGTTGAGACACCTTCATTTTCCTAACATTATCCCACTTATCAAACACCTTTGAAGAGTCAATGGAAGTAACAAGATTTAACTGCTAGAGGCCGAGAGGCCCATAGACTTCAAACACCATTTGAACTTCTTTGTGCTCACTAGCTTTGTCATTGCATCTACAACATTTTTTAGGGTGTCAACCTTCTCCAACTTCACCTTTACATCTTCCACCATATCATAAAAAATGAAATTGTACATCAATGTGCTTTGTTTTGGCATGGAAAGTAGGATTCATTGCCAAGAAAATGGAACTCTGACTGTCATAATAGATAGTGATCTATCCTACATCAATCCCGACATCTGAACATGAACGCTTAAGCCAAATGGCTTCCTTAAAAGCATGATTAGTTGCCATGTACTCTAATTTTGTCGTGGACAAAGTGACTACTACTTGCCACTTACTCATCCAATTAAAGACACCACCAAACATCATGAATACATATATCCATTGGTGGATCTTCTGTTGTCAATATCTATTGCCCAATCAGAATCCAAAAACCCATGAATATAGACTGAATATTGAGATTCAATAATATAACTATGAAAACACAAGGCATACTTGGAAGTACCCTACACGTATTTGAACACTCTCTTAACTGCATCCCAATGCACCCATCTAGGATTAGCCATAAAATGACTTAGGACTCTCACTTCTTGGACAATGTCTAGCCCTGTACATACTATATCATACATCAAACTACCTACAACACTAGCATAGGGTACTCTGGTCATGTCCTCCATCTCAGAAGGAGACTTTGGACAATCTTCCACAAAAAGCTTCATCCCTTGCAACATAGGAACAATTAACTGTTTGCTAGCTATCATGTTGAATTTCTCCAACAATGTATTCACATACTTACTTTGGTTTAACCAAAGCTTTTTTTAGCTCTATCTCTTTTGATATCCATCCCAAGAATACCGAGTTGCACCTAAATCCTTCATTTCAAACTATGATGACAACTAGGACTTCAGATTTGAAATTAAACTTTTATCTTTCCCAAAAAATAATATATCATCAACATACAATGCAATGATGAGAAAATGATCTTTAACAATTTTGTAGTAAACACAATGATCTAATTTAGATCTCAGAAATCCCAAACTCAATAGAAAATTGTCAAATTTTTGCTACCACATCATAGGAGATTTCTTAAGACCATACAAAGACATTTTTAACTTGCATACCAGATTTTCTTTACATTTAACCACATATTGTTTAGGTTGTGGTATATAGATTTATTCCTCCAAGTCATCATGATGAAATCTTTTTTTCACATCCATCTTCTCCACTTCTAAATCATAAGCCACTGCTAGTGATAACAGGAACCAAATAGATGCTAGCTTTGCAATAGGAGAGAATATCTCACCATAATCTATCCCATCCACTTTTGAATAACCCTTTGTGACCAAATTTTCCTTATGCTTCTCAACACTACCATCAAGACCAACTTTCTTCTTAAACACCCATTTGCAACCAATGGGTTTGCATCCTTCAAGAAAGGGTACCAAATCCCATGTATCATTTTTCTTCAATTCAACCATCTCTTCATCAAGGAAGCCACATCACTCATACCCATTACCTCTTGTACAATCCTTGGCTCATCATCGTTAGCAATCAAAGAAAAAATATAATTTGAATCCAACAATGAATAACCAAACCTTTCAAGTGAATAACGGGTATGTGCAGGATCATCATGGAAAAAACAAGCCCTTAAGTGGCGATGAAAATTTAGAAAAAATCAAAGTTAGGCAACTTGACATAAAAATTTGTATAAGTTATCTATATTATTTAAAAAATATGTAAGAATAGAATTTGTAGCAAATTGAATGTAGTTTCTAAACTATAAACTACTAGGTTTATTTTTAAAAAAAATCTATTTGGTGAAAATTTGAAATTTCAATGCAATGGTACTTAAATTCCAGGGAAAAAATAAGTAGGTGTATGTTTGACCACCCTAACCACAATAAAATGATAATATTTTTTTATAATATTTTAGATATAAGTAGAGGACTCATGTCCCGATGTGATGCATATTTTTTTGTAATTTTTTTCCAAGTAAATAATTAATTATGATTTTTTTATTACAACTTTTAAAAAATATAAAAACTTGTATGTCTGACCACCTTAACTTGGTCAAAACTTCATAAAATTCATTTTTTTTTTTAATCCTATAGTATGCAAAGCATAGAAATTGACGCATGTTTTAGATTCAAAATATGTGATACTATTTGAAAGCTATAGATGTTCTTCAATCAGCCTATCAATCAAGACTTTAGTCGTAATTCAAATAGAAAATGAATAATAATTATTTATTAAATTCAAAGTAAAGCATAATTTATATTGTTGGAAAGTTGAGAATCTCATTTAAAAACCCTTTTCGTTTCATCAATTTTGGGTAAAAAAAAGTCGTTAGCCACATGGACGAAGTCTAGAAAAGCAAGGTAAGTTGTTAAACACGTTTTTTGTGTTGACTTCTTAGGATTGGCATGTCCTAGCCAAATTTTGAAGCAAGCCTGAGGCTAATCCCTAGGTAGTATGAATTGTGTCAGACATATTAGATATCTGATTCAAATCAGATATCCGATTTATTTTATATATGATTTTAAAAAATGTAATATAGTTTATAATATATGATCTAAAAAATCCAATAAATAGTTTATAGTTTATTTTAATATATCTAGTTTTGAATATACAATATAGTTTATTATTTAATATATAATATACAATTTATGATAATCTCTTACAAAATTATTTATAATATATAATATATAATATTATTATGTATAATATTTAAATATTATTTCTATATTTTAGTTAATGTATATATATATATATGTATCAGAGTGAATTTGCACCCCTTATGCAAACTCGCCTTTCTCCCTTCCACACTTTAGAAAACCAAAGGTGGAGGCGTTTCTATCAAGGACGCTCGTGCAACGCATAGACGTCTATGTGGAACACTTATATCCTTGACGGATTCTCACGTCTGGAGCCTGTACAGGCATTACCATTCCCATTAGGAGTCGACTTGTAATGCCCTCTTTGGCCGACAGACCCCAATATGGTTGTTTTCTTCCCTCTTTCCTTCATATTCACTATTCATTCCTTCCATTTTCAACTTTGGACCTCTCGATCCTTTCCATCTCTCTCATAGCCCTCTCTTGGATCTCTTGACCATCTCTTGGGCTCTTCTCCATTCACTCTTCACTCTCTAGCTCTTCACAAGCTCCAAGCAGCTTCCTCACTATCTCCATCACTCTCAAGCAACACTTTACACTTCACAATAACAACATCAACACTCCATCACTTCAGTAGAGCAAATGTGGAATGAAACACCATGACAATAGAGGCTTGATTTCCTCTCATTTTCTCCCCCACTAGCCTTGAATGCTTTGGGAAGAGGTGGTGAGATTTCACTCCTCTCCTCTATTACTTGGTTGAGTAGCATAACACTGTTTTGTAGTACTTTTGTATTTACTTCATTTCCCAACACTTTATCTCTCTCTCTCTCTCTCTCTCTCTCTTGTGTGTAGGTATTGAAGAAATTCATGAGTTGGAGGCTTCATCACTCACATGATTGTAAGCATTTCCTTTCCCTTCTTCTCCTTATATTTATCACTTCTATTTAAGTCTATTTCAGCTTTATCACGTTTTGTTGGTTTATCACTTTCTAGAAGTTCTTATCAATCAGACTAGAAGTAGTCGCTTATCCATTCTCTATGATAAAATTTCTCTCTAATCCATACGAGACGTCAGCCCATCGCGTTGTCATCTGTATTCTGCATTGTCGTCCTTTGGTTGAGAGCTTGTTAGGTTATCCAGAGGATCTTCGTGACTTGCTCTTTCAGATTCTAGAACTCTCACCGCTATCCCTTGAGGTAGTTTAGGGAAGTTTTCCCCATGAGGCTCTCTGAATGAAGAGAACTCATGAGAATCGAATCCCCCTTCTCTACATTTTGGTGAACCCGACATGAAGAATGTCTTTTTCAAAAACTAGGAATTTATTTACCCCTACTTGGTGGAGTCATAACGTTTGACTCAATGCTCAGAATTCAGAACCATTTGCACCGTTGGAAAGGTCTCTTAGAGAATTGGTTTAGTCCCTAAAATATTGGTGCCTTTGGCATACAAATTTTAAGGATTGACGCAAATTTTGACCTCAAATTCTACTCTGGAGACCTCCGAAAATACAAATTACCAGAACATAGAAAATACTGGAAAAAATCATAATGAATTTAATATCTTCTTTTATTAGTTCTGCATCTAATTTTATTCAAAATTTTAATGATATTCCATTTCATGCATGTAATGGTGACTTGGCTTTACCCATGTGTCACTTGATATCTTTGATCCGTCTCATGAGAGTCCTCTTGCTTCAGAGGATATATTGTTGCAAGAAGATGAAATCATTGATACCTTTCTAAATGTTGCTCTACCTTCTATTCATTCCAATGCACTCTCATCTAGAGATGATGCATCAGTGAATGACGAACCCTCTTTTCATTCCAATGCACTCTCTTCTAGAGACGTTACATTTGAGAATGCTGAATTTCTTATCTATCCTAATGCACTCTCCTCTAGAGATGATGCATTAGTACATGATGAATCTCCTTCCACATTTGATACTATTTGGATCCATGTTGAGAATATGATTTTGAATAATTTTTCTACTAGTTGTGATGATTATGTAAATGTAATCTATGTCTCTACTGCCTCTCAAAGGCCTAAGAGACCAGTCATTTACATGACTCCGACTAGTCCTTCTAAAAGGGTTTATTCTATTGATGGTGTTCCATTTGATAGTGATTCCCTCTATCTTTCTAAGGCTCCATCTTATAGAGAAGTAGTTGATACCTATGATACTGGACTGACTAAACAAATAAGTCTTCCTTTAGCTCCTAAACCTAAAACTAAAGCACCTAGTGATTACAATCTTGTCAAGAAACCCCAAGTTACTCCGACTAAGGTCTCACTGTGGGACTTGCTTCAGTCTACTTCAGTTTGTCAAGGTATTCTTCAAGAAGCCTTGTAAAAGATCCTCTTTCCTTCTTCTGCTAGGCCGGTAGATGTTGATGTGTTCATAGCTTATATTCATGTAGATTTGTCGAATATTATGTTCTATCCACAGGAACTCTCACCTTTAGAAGTACAAAAGCAAGCATATCCTTTAATGGTTACAGTTAACATTGATAAGATTGGTATTAGATGTACTCTCCTTGACGTTGGTTTGGTGCTTAATTTATGTAGCATTGATCTATTACCTAAGATTAATAATGATCCATCTTCTATTAACGCTTCTTTTGTTGACATTTGTGGGTTTGATAATGTTGGTCGAAAACCTTAAGGCACGATAGTCTTTCCTTTGAGGTTGGGACTCGTTACTATACCTACCCTTGTGTATGTTATGTCAGAGAAGTTACCTTATAACCTTCTTGTTGGTAGACCATGGATTCATACTATGGGTTCAGTCTCGTTTACCTTACATAAATCTAATAAGTTCATTTATAATAATAAAGTAGTAACAGTTAAGGCTGACCCTGATGCTATCCACTTGTGTGAGATGGAAACTCCTTGTTAGGCTTTAGTTGTGCCTACTCTTATCCCTTCAGTATCTTCCAATGTGTCGATGTTTACTCCAGCAATATCTACTACAAAGGATACGCTTGAGATAGATGTCCCTAAGGAAGATCCTTCTGAAGCGAGAAATACTAAGTCTTCTCCTTCTACCTTTACTCAAACGAGTGCATTTCTTGGAGATGATTGGGGTCCTTTAGACTTTACATATTCCTTCATTCTTGAATATAAAGTCAACCTGATCCACTTAGACCCTTCGATGACATCATTCACACCTTCTATCAAAGATGATCAATATTTTGCATCCATGGATAATGTGAATGTGAATTGTAATGTTCTTAGTATTGATCCTCCTTCTGAGGAAGATGATTACGCTTCCGCTAAGGAGGATAATCCTGACAGTCCTATCAAGAATAATGATGATGATCCCGTAGAAGAGTATGTTCCCCCTTGCTAGAATAATACTCTTTATGAGGATCCCCCTTCTTCTCATGATATGAAAACATGTTATGGACCTGGCTTTAAGCTTTTCTCTAAGTATGGCTATGAGCATAAAGGTTGTGGGCATAATGAACAAGGCATACAGATCCCTATAGAATTTGTGCCTCATAAGCATAGCTTGGGGATTGGTTTCTTGAATGAACAATTTGAACAAAAACCATAGTTGAATGTTGGCACAAGTTTTTCTCAACCTATTTCACATGGATTGGTCTATCCTTCTTTGTCTTCTTCCTTCATATCTTCTTCTTATGAGCAGTCAAAATTTTCTCTACAAGAGAAAGGGTTACTTCTTGCTCCTCATCCTCTATCTGAACAAGAGAATATTTTGCTGTGGCTTCTAAAAGTTTTCTTAATCACTCTTCCTCCTACACGCAAGAATGTCACAAACATAAAAATTCTTTATGTGCATACCATCAAGTGCCTGACCATTCCACTAGTGAATGTAAGGCCTTGAAGGAAAAAATACAACAACTTCATGATTTAGGTGCCATCACTCATTCATTTGTCGATGCACCTACCTTTTCTTTGCATGACAAGTGATATCGAGGTGTACCTCTATCTTGTTCTAAATATCTTGTGTGGTTATCCTTCCCTGTACATTAGGGGTAGGGATAACTTGTTTTAGAGATGTACATCCTTCTTATTGACCCCCTCTCTCTCTCTAAGTCTTTTGAATGTAGCATCCCTTAAGCATACCCCATTTTCTTTTGAAGGGTCCCCAAGGGACCTATTTTGCAAGATTTTTTTTCAAAAAATTTTTATGACATCTAGCTCGGGGGCAACCCAACTAGACCTACTTCACATCTTTACGTCTAACTTGGGGATAGCTCGACTAGACTTGTTTCCTATCTTTGCGTCTAGCTCGGGGGTAACCCAGCTAGACCTGCTTCACATCTTTACGTCTAGCTTAGGGACAACTCGACTAGACTTCACTTTTCAAACATCACGTCGCTTGAGTGGATCCATCTTCCTTTTGAAGGGTTCCCGAGGGATCCCTTTGAAAGTCTTCCAATTTGACAATAGTCTGCATGACTATCTGCTTACTTGCTCTGCAGGACCAAGAACCTGTAGATCTCTTTACTCGGTGATACGGGTCTTCCTCCTCGAGCGGGGATTACTCTTATCACTTTTACTCAGTGATACAGGTCTTCCTACTTGAGTGCGTATTGATTTTATCACTCTTGCATTCATTTCTATCTTTCTCTTCTCAATTGTATATACTGGATTGAAGATCTACATCTTATTCATCTTGAGTATATGTTACTTTCTTCAACTTCATAGTTTTGTAGAGCTATGAAGTCCTTTGCTTGTCTTACACTCCCAGGTTCACTAGATCATGGTCTACTTCTTCGACGGTTCAAGTATATATTTCTAACTCTACTACTTCTGATCTACATTACCAAATCACTCATTAGTATTCATGCTCGCTAAAGTGGGAAAAAAATCTATAGGAGAAAATTTTCACCCCTTATTCAAATTCCCCTTTTTCCCTTCCACACTTTAGAAAACCAAAGGTGGAGGCTTAATTCCACATAAGCCCACTATTCACATCACACTTGGCACCCATTTTGAGTGTTAGTGGAGGCGTTTATATCGAGGAAGACTACACGGTGCATAGACGTCTGTGTGGCACGCTTTTGTCCTTGATAGATTATCATGTATGGAGCCTATAGAGGCATTACCATTCCCATTAGGAATCGACTTGTAAGGCCCTCTTCAGCCAACTGACCCAAATATGGTTGTTTTCTTCCCTCTTTCCTTCATATTCACTATTCATTCCTTCCATTTTCATTTTTGAACCTCTCAATCCTTTCTAGCTCTCTCTGAGCCCTCTCTTGGATCTCTTGACCATCTCTTGGGATCTTCTCCATTCACTCTTCACTCCCTACCTCTTCACAAGCTCCAAGCAACTTCTTCACTATCTCCATTACTCTCAAACAACACTTCATAGTAGCAACATCAACACTCCATCACTTCAGTAGAGCAAGTGTGGAACGAAACACCATGACAACAGAGGCTTGAGTTCCTCTCATTTTCTCCCCCACTAGCCTTGAACGCTTTTGGTGGAGGTGGTAAGATTTCACTCCTCTCCTCTATTACTTAGTTGAGTAGTATAACACTATTTTGTAGTGCTTTTGTATTTACTTCATTTCCCAACACTTTCTCTCTCTCTCTCTCTCTCTCTCTCTCTCTTGTGTGCAGGTATTGAAGACATTCACAAGATGGAGGCTTCATCACTCGCACGGTTGTAAGCATTTCCTTTCCCTTCTTCTCCTTATATTTATCACTTCTATTTTAGC
The DNA here is from genome assembly GCA_007115665.2 of Sequoiadendron giganteum. Lineage (NCBI taxonomy): Eukaryota > Viridiplantae > Streptophyta > Pinopsida > Cupressales > Cupressaceae > Sequoiadendron > Sequoiadendron giganteum. The sequence goes on from CM021110.1 coordinate 316,977,696, forward strand.
TTTATCACATTTTGTTGGTTTATCACTTTCTAGAAGTTCTTAGCAATCAAACTAGAAGTAGTCGCTTATCTATTCTCTATGATAAACTTGCTCTCTGATCCATACGAGACACCAGCTCATCGCGTTGTCATCTGTATTCTACGCTATCATCCTTTGGTTGAGATCTTGTCAATTTATCCAGAGGATCTTCGTGACCTACTCTTTCAGATTCTAGAACTCTCACCGCTATCCCTTGAGGTCATTTATGGAAGTTTTCCCCATGAGGCTCTCTAAATGAAGAGAACTCGTGAGTATCGAATCCCCATTCTCTATATTTTGGTGAACCCAACGTGAAGAATGTTTTTTTTTTAAACTAGGAATTTATTTACCCCTACTTGGTGGGGTCATAACTTTTGACTCGGTGCTCAGAATTCAAAAAAATTTGCACCATTAGAAAGGTCTCCTAGAGAACTAGTTTAGTCCCTAAAATACTAGTGCCTTCGGCAATCAAATTTTAGGGATTCACGCAAGTTCCGACCTCAAATTTTGCTTCAGAGACCTCTGAAAATACAAATTACTAGAACATAGAAAATATCGAAAAAAATCATAATGAATTTAATATCTTCTTTTATTAGTTTTGCATCTAATTTTATTCAAAATGTTAATGATATTCCATTTCATGCATTTGATGGTGACTTGTCTTTACCCATGTGTCACTTGATATCTTTGATCCTTCTCATGAGAGTCCTCTTGTTTCAGAGGATATCTTGTTGCAAGAAGATGAAATCATTGATACCTTTCTAAATGCTGCTCTAGCTTCTATTCATTCCAATGCACTCTCATCTAGAGATGATGCATCAGTGAATGACGAAACCTCTTTTCATTCCAATGCAGTCTCTTCTAGAGATGTTACTTTTGTGAATGATGAATTTTTCATCTATCCTAATGCACTCTTCTCTAGAGATTATGCATTAGTACATGATGAATCTCCTTCCAAATTTGAACCTATTTGGATCGATGTTGAGAATATAATTTCAAATAATTGTTCTAATAGTTGTGATGATTCTATAAATGTAATCTATGTCTCTGCTGCCCTTCAAAGGCCTAAAAGACTGGTCTTTTACATGACTCCAACTAGTCCTTATAAAAGGGTTTGGTCTATTGATGGTGTTCCATTTGATAGTGATTCCCTCAATCTTTCTAAGGCTCCCTCTTATAGAGCGGTAGCTCGTACCTATGATACTAGAATGAATAAAAAACTAAGTCTTCCTTTATCTCCTAAACCTAAAACTAAAACACCTAGTGATTATGATCTTTTAGACAAACCTCAAGTTACTTTGACTAAGGTATCATTGTGGGACTTGCTTCAGGCTGCTTCAGCTTATCAAGGTATTCATCAAGATTCCATGCAAAATATCCTCTTTCCTTCTTCCACTAGGCCGGTAGATGTTGATGCGTTGATAGATTATGTTCGTGTAGATTCATCGAATATTACATTCTATCCACAGGAACTCCCATCTCCAGAAGTACATAAGCAAACATATCCTTTAATGGTTATAGTTAACATTAATAAGATTAGAATTAGACGTACTCTCATTGACGCCGGTTTGACACTTAATGTATGTAGCATTGATCTATTACCTAAGATTAATATTGATCCATCTTCTATTAACACTTCTTTTGTTGACATTTGTGGGTTTGATAATTTCGGTCGAAAACCTTTAGGCACAATAGACTTGCCTTTGAGGTTGGGACCCATTACCCTACCTACCCTTGTGTATGTTATGTTAGAGAAGTTACCTTATAACCTTCTTGTTGGTAGACCATGGATTCATGCTATGGGTGCAGTCCCGTCTACCTTACATAAATTTGTTAAGTTTGTTTGTAATAATAATGTAGTCACAGTTAAGGATGACCTCGATATTATGCACTTGTGTGAGATGGCAACTGCTGGTTAGGGTTCAGTTGTGCCTATTCTTATCACTTTAGTATCTTCCAATGTGTCTATGTTTACTCTAGCTATATCTACTACAAAGGATACTCTTGAGATAGATGTCCCTAAGGAAGATCCTTCCAAAGCGAGAAATACTAAGTCTTCTCCATCTACCTCTTCTCAAAGGAGTGCATGTCTTGGTTATGATTGGGGTCCTTTATACTTTACATATTCCTTCATTCTAGAATATAAAGTCGACCCGATCCACTTAGACCCTTCGATAACATCATTCACACTCGCTATCAAAGATGATCAATATTTTGCATTTAATGGATAATGTGAATACGAATTGTAATGTTCTTAGTATTGATCCCCCTTCTGAGGAAGAGGATTATGCTTCCGCTAAGGAGGACAATGCTGATAGTCCTATCAAGAAGGATGATGATGATCCCGTAGAAAAGTAGGGTCCTCCTTGCTAGAATAATGCTCTTTATGAGGATCCCCCTTCTTCTCGTGATTTGCAAACACGTTATGGCCCTGGCTTTAAGCTCGTCTCTAAGTATGGCTATGAGCGTAAAAGTTGTGGGCATAATGAACAAGGCATATAGGTCCCTATAAAATTTGTGCCTCACAAGTGGAGCTTGGAAATTGTTTGCTCGAATGAACAATCTAAAAAGAAACCATGGTTGAATGTTGGCACAATTTCTGCTCAACCTATTTCTCACGAATTAGTCTATCCTCCTTTGTCTTCTTCCTTCATATCTTCTTCTCGTGAGCAGTCAAAATTTTCTCCACAAGAGAAAGGGTTACTTCCTGCTCCTCATCCTCTATTTGAACAAGAGCATATTTTGTTGCAGCTTCTAAAAGCTTGCTTAATCACTCGTCCTCCTCCTACATGCAAGAAATTTTACAAACATAAACATTCTTTTTGTGCATACCATTGAGTGTTTGGCCATTCCACTAGTGAATGTAAGGCCTTGAAGGAAAAAATACAAAAACTTCATGATTTAGGTGCCATCACTCATTCATTTTCTGATGCACGTACCTTTTCTTTGCATGACAAGTGATATCAAGGTTTACCTCTATCTTGTTCTAAATATCTTGTGTGGTTCTCCTCCCCTATACATTAGGGACAGGGATAACTTGTTTTGGAGATGCACGTCCTTCTTAAGGACCCCATCTTTTCTCTCAATGTCTTTTGAATGTAGCGTCCCTTGAGCGGACCCCATTTTCTTTTGAAGGGTCCCCAAGGGACCTCTTTTACAATATTTTTTCTTAAAAAAATTCTATAATGTCTAGCTCAGGGTCAACCCGACTAGAAATACTTCACATCTTTGTGTCTAACTTGGGGGTAGCTCGAATAGACCTGTTTCCTGTCTTTGCATCTATCTTGGGGGTATCCCGACTAGACTTGCTTCACATCTTTATGTCTAGCTTATGGATAGCCCAACTAGAATTCACTTTTCAAATAGCACGTCGCTTGAGTGGACCCCTCTTCCTTTTGAAGGGTTTTTGAGGGACCCCTTTGAAATTCTTCCAACTTGACAACAATTTGTGTGACTGTCTGCTTACTTTCTCTGTGGGAGCGAGAACCTATAGATCTCTTTACTCGGTGATACAGGTCTTCCTCTTTGAGCAGGGATTTCTCTTATCACTTTTACTCGGTGATACGGGTCTTCCTCCTCGAGTGGGTATTTCTTTTATCACTCTTGCATTCATTTCTATCTTTCTTTTCTTAATTGTATATACCAGATCAAAGATCTACATCTTCTTCATCCTGAGTATATATTGTTCCTTTCTTCAACTTCATAGTTCTGTAGAGCTATGAAGTCCTTTGCTTGTCCTGCACTCTTGGGTTTGCCAGATCGTGGTTTGCTTCCTCAACGATTCAGGTTTACATTTCTAACTCTACTACTTCTGATCTACTTTACCAAATCACTCATCAGTATTCATGCTCACTAAAGTGGGGGAAAATGTATAGGAGCGAATTTGCACCCCTTATACAAATTTCCTTTTTTCCCTTCCACACTTTAGAAAACCAATGTTGGAGGCTTAATTCCACATAAGCCCACTATTCACATCACACTTGGCGCCCATTTTGAGTGTCGGTGGAGGCATTTTTGTCGAGGACAACTACGCGACACACATACATTTGCGTGATGTGCTAACGTCCCTGACAGATTATCGTATTTGGAGCCTACAGAGGCGTTACCATTCCCATTGGGAGTCAACTTGTAACACCCTCTTCGGCCAACCGACCTAAATATGGCCATTTTCGTCCCTCTTTCCTTCATATTCACTATTCATTCCTTCCATTTTTATCTTTGGACCTCTTGATCCTTTCTAGCTCTCTTTAAGCCCTCTCTTGGGATCTTCTCCATTCACTCTTCGCTCTCTAGCTCTTCACAAGCTCCAAGCAGCTTCTTCACTATCTCCATTACTTTCAAGCAACACTTTACACTTCACAATACCAACATCAACACTCCATCACTTCAGTAGAGCAAGTGTGGAACGAAATACCATGACAATAGAGGCTTGAGTTCCTCTCATTTTCTCCCCCACTAGCCTTGAATGCTTTAGGCAGAGGTGGTAAGCTTTCACTCCTCTCCGCTATTACTTAGTTGAGTACCATAACACTATTTTGTAGTGCTTTTGTATTTACTTCATTTCCCAACACTTTCTCTCTCTCTCTCTCTTGTGTGCAAGTATTGAAGAAATTCACAAGATGGAGGCTTCATCACTCATACGGTTGTAAGAATTTCCTTTCCCTTCTTCTCCTTATATTTATCACTTCTATTTCAGTCTATTTCAACTTGATCACATTTTGTTGGTTTATCACTTTCTAGAAGTTCTTAGCAATCAGACTAGAAGTAGTCGCTTATCCATTCTCTATGATAAAATTGCTCTCTGATCCATACGAGACACTAGTGCGTCGCGCTGTCATCCATATTTTGCATTGTCGTCCTTTGCTTGAGAGCTTTTTAGTTTATCTGGAGGATCTTCCTGATCTTCTCTTTCAGATTCTAGAACTCTCACCGCTATCCCTTGAGGTATTTTAGGGTAGTTCACCTCGTGAGGCTATCTGAATGAAGAGAACTCATGAGTGTTGAATCCCCCTTCTCTATATTTTGGTGAACCCAACGTGAAGAATGTCTTTTTCAAAAACTAGGAATTTATTTACCCCTACTTGGTGGGGTCATAACTTTTGACTCGGTGCTCAGAATTCAGAACCTTTTACATGATTGGAAAGGTCTCCTAGAGAACTAGTTTAGTCCCTAAAATATTAGTGCCTTCGACAATCAGATTTTAAGGACTGACGCAAGTTCAAACCTCAAATTCCGCTCCAAAGACCTTCGAAAATACAAATTACTAGAACATAGAAAATATCGGAAAAAATCATAATGAATTTAATATCTTCTTTTATTATTTCTACATCTAATTTTATAGAAAATGTTAATGATATTCCATTTCATGCATGTGATGGTGACTTGGCTTTACCCATGTGTCACTTGATATCTTTGATCCATCTCATGAGAGTCCTCTTGCTTCAGAGGATATATTATTGCAAGAAGTTGAAATCATTGATACCTTTCTAAATGTTGCTTACCTTCTATTCATTCCAATGCACTCTTGTCTAGAGATGATGCATCAGTGAATGATGAACCCTCTATTCATTCCAATGCACTCTCTTCTAGAGATGTTACATTCTTGAATGATGAATTTCTTATCTATCCTAATGCACTCTCCTCTAGAGATGATGCATTAGTACATGATGAATCTCCTTCCACATTTGATCCTATTTTGATCGATTTTTTTTTTTTTTGAAAAAAAGGGGTAGAAACTTTATTGAAAATCAGAAGAGAACATTATAGTGAGGACAAAGGGAGCAAGCCCTAGAAACCCAAAAGAAGCAACAAAGCAAGTACAAAAACAAAATCAACTATCTTCTAGTAGCCTTCTATCCTCTTCAAGGAGTCTTTCCAAATCCTGATGTAACTCAGGGGAAACTTGCATCCAATCCTCAATCTTCTAGCCAGTATCATTCTTAGAAGCCCATTTAGCCAAACAGTCAATGACCTGATTCCACTCCCTCGAGATATGAACAAATGAAACCGCCTCCATCCTAGAGCTAAGTTGGAGAATATGCTGAACAACCGAGGCCAACTGCCAGTTAATATCAGACATCTTTCTTTCACTCAATAGATTAATCAAGATCTTCAAATTAGCTTCACAAATAACCTTTTTCCATCCCAAAGCAAAGGCCCACTCCATAGCATAAAGAATTTCCAAGCCCTCCATGAGATTAACAGTCTTCAGCCCCTCATGAATGGAGAAAATAAATATCACATAACCCCCAGAGTCCCTGCCGACCCCACCAATCCCAATAGGCCTAAGATTACCTCTAGAAGATCCATCAGAATTGATCTTCAAGACACCAGCAGGAGGTGGTAGCCACCTACCGATCCATTGCACTCTCTGGGTCCCATGCCTGCATCCCTTGGAACCCCCAAAAGAAGAATGTATCCCCTGAAGACCCAATCTATCAACCAATTCAACATTCCCTTTCCCCAGGGGGAAAAACACTTCACTTTTAGCCGCAACCGACTCCTGTAGCATACCTAATATACGTATCCACACCTGCTGCCCCACCACTTTAACACCATGAAATATCATGCGATTTGGCTCTAGCCAGTTCTGCCAAAGAAGAAAAGTAGGTCCAATATACCAAACATCCTGCAAAAAGGAGGCCGACGAAAGGGGTCTACCCATACTATCCTAGAACTCCAAAAGAGGAAGCATGTACACAAGGTTTCTTCCAAACCTCCCACCACCAATGCCAAAGTTGCACAACAAAGGGGTATCGAAAGAACAAGTGCGAAGAATCCTCTTCCGCTTTCCCATAGAGAACACAAACCAAAGGCCCTTGGAAACCATGCTTACAAATGTTATCCCAGGTCAAACACCTATTCCACGCTAAAGTCCAAACAAATCAATTATATTTAGGCCATGATAGCTTACTCCACACCCTCTTCCACCAATGGACCTCCACCCTAACCAACTTTTGAGCCAATAAAACCTAATAGCCACTGGCTATAGAGTAACTTCCCTTGTGATTGTGAGCCCAAGCGATAATATCCTCTTCCAGTAGAGAGCTACAACATCTATTACAAAGAATCTTGCTAAGTTCGACCTTGCCTTCCTCCTCACCAAAATCCGGCCATTGGGAGGGATCCTTCCAACAAGCCCTCTCCAATGGACCATAAAAAGAGGACTTGAAGTCACTCACCCTCGACCAACCAACTACAAGAAATTTCTAGCTCAAAGGAAGTAGGTGAGGAAATTGAGAGATAAGCGAAGGGAAGCCATCCCAACAGTCTGACCAAAAAGGAGCTTCCGAACCCCGTCTGCAAATCCAAAATAAGCCTTCCTTAATGAGCTTTGTACCCTTTAGAAGAGTACTCCAAATCACCAAACCTTTCCCCTCAAGGGGGTACCTAATGAGATCATACCGAGGGATGCCATGGAAATACTTATGAGATAATATCTTGGCCCACAACTGATCTTGCTCCACACACCATCTCCAAAAAAGCTCTGCAGCCACAACCACTCTGAACAAAGTAGATTGACGAAGACCCAGACCACCATATTGCTTAGGACTACACACATCTTCCCACTTGACCAAGCTCCACTTGGAGGACAACAAGCACCCAACCCATAAAAATTGTCTTTTAAGAGAATCCAACTCCTTAAGAAACCCCACCGGAGCCACTTGAAGCATACATCCGTAAGTAGGGAGTGCTTGCACAACTGACTTAAGAAGTTGAACCTGCCCAGCAAAAGACAACCATCTATGTGTCCAATGATTGAATTTCACCTGAAACTTATCAATAATATTTTGCCAAGAACCCTTGGGAAGATGACCAACAGAAATTGGAATGCCCAAATACATAAAAGGAAGAGCCCGTATCTGAAATCTCAAAATATTAGCAATTCTTCTCTGAATGGGGGCAGGCGTATTGAAGAAGAAGATGGAAGATTTATCCTCATTAATCAATTGCCTAGATGCCACAAGGTAAACATCCAACAACTATCTCAATAAAGTAGCTTCCCTGATAGTAACCATCCCCATCAAGGCAGTATCATCAACAAACTGCAAGTGAGACTGCGGAGGAAAATCTCCACCCCAATGCCAACCCTGAATGATGCCAAGCCCAACATTTCTTTTCAACAAATGCCCAAGAACTTCAGCAAGAAGAAGAAATAGGTACGGGGAGAGAGGGTCACCTTGGCGTAGGCTCCTAGAAGCCCCAAAAATTTCAGAATGATCTCCATTTATCAGTACCAAGAAGGATACTGATGTAACACAACTCATAACCCATTGGATCCATTCTTCACAAAATCCAAATGCAACAAGAATCTTTTGAAGGAAGGACCATCTAACCTTGTCATAGGCCTTGGCCATATCCAACTTAATAAACATTTTCTTCTCATGAGAACTGGCCATGGAGTGGATGGTCTCAGTAGCAATAACAACACCGTCCAAAATTTGTCGACCCGCAACAAACCCACTTTGTTCCTCTGAAATCAGCACTTTAAGCCACTTCTTCAATCTCTCAACCATTAACTTTGATATAATTTTATAAGCCACATTGCAAAGGGAGATAGGCCTAAAATAAGTTAACCTATCCACCCCTTCACACTTGGTAATGCGAGCAATGAAAGTGGAATTAAGAGAACAGAACATCTGCTTGTTTCTCTGGGACTCCTGAACAATAACCAAAAGATCCAACTTTATGATATCCAAGAACTCTTGAAAGAACTCTATTGGGAAACCATCAGGGCCAGGAGCCTTTCCTCTCTTAATCTGAAACACAATCTCCTCCAGCACCTCTAGAGAAATCTCCCTCATCAGATACTCATTCGCCTCTCTTGAAACCAACTGAGGGATACAAGAAAGGACTTGTTCCTCATCGACAGGACCCCCTTATGAATCATCTTTGAAAAGAGCAGAAAAATACTGTGATACCTCTGTCGCAATTTCCTAAAATGAGACAACATGATCCCCCCTGTCCTTGACCAACATAGAGATGGAGTTACCATGCCTCCTGGCCTTCACAGAATTAAAGAAAAATGTGGTATTCATGTCCCCTTCCTACAACCAATCAACCTGTGCCTTTTTCTTCCAATATACCTCTTCACATAGCTCGCATTCCTCCACCACCTTCAGGTTCCTAGCCTCTTCTTTTAAAAGATCCTCAGAAACCCCATTATCTCGGATCAATCTCGTAACCTTATTTAACTCTTCCTGAGCAGCAACCTTATCATGAAAAATATTACCAAAACACCGATGATTCCACCTTTTAAGCTGATACTTGACAAACTGAAGAAGCTTGGCGAAGGTATACATAGAAGTACCAAAAGAAGGTCTACCAATCCTCCACCACACCTCCACATGGTCAGAAAGAGTAGAGTCCTGTAACCACATAAGCTGGAATTTGAAGTAAGGAGAATGAGACACCCGAGCGGAAATGATATTAAGCTTGATAGGCCAGTGGTCCGAACCCCTCCAATCCAAAATTTCAGAGGAGGTACACCACAGGTCACCGACCCAGTAACAGGAGACCAAGAACCGATCCAGCCTCTCAGCAACACAACCCTCACCAACCCTCCTATTATTCCAAGTAAAGTGACCATTACTGGGCTGAACATCAATAAGATTTAGACCATAAATGCTATCCCTGAGAAGCAGCGCAAAAGGTTCGAACCGAGCAATTCCACCCCTTTTCTCAGACAACTCCACAATAGCGTTGAAATCCCCAGCCAGAATCCACGGGTGGAAAGGAGCCAGGCTGTGGACATATCAAAGATGGGACCAAAGAAGCTGCTTACCCTGATAATCAACATGCGCATACATATTAGAGAGGATAATACATTCTCTTGTCACAAAGCATGAGGCCACCAATGGAATAGTAGATCTAGAAGACATCCACCAGAGAGGGAAAATCCTCTGGGGATTCCATAAGCAAGCCACCCCCCCGAATGCACCATGAGCTCCAACAAATTGGCACTCACCATACTTCCACAACTTAGGTAACATACTCAACATATTCTCCACAGATAATTTAGTTTCTTGAAGAAAAAGAACATTTGGAGAATGATTCTTAACCAAATCATGAACAACTTTTTGTCGAGGGGCACTGTTCAAGCCCCTAACATTCCAGGATAAAATAATCATTTCTGGGTACACAAGAAATGTGAATCCAGGGTCTTAACTTCCCCTGACTCCACCAAAGTTTCCCTAGTTGCTTTAATCTTTTCCAAATCCTTTTTCCTACCTAGCTTGGGATTCCTCTCACCTACCCCTTTCTTTGGGTCCTTTTGCTGAATACCTAGGTGAGAAGAGGACATAGAGCTCTTTCCAACTTATGCACCAGTCTTTATAGGCAAAGGAGAACCCTCTCCCCCATTTGTCAACGCCCCTATAATAGGATCCGGCCCAACCTGGACAATCAATTGCTGATTCATGTCCCTCTGCCCAACCCCTGTGTCCTGCACAACCTGTATTGTCTCCGAAGGAGGCCCATCCTTTCCTAAACCCAAAGTTCCCTGATCCAAGTTCATCAAACCCAGATTCACTTCTTGTTGGCTAAGATCGTCTAACACCTCAAACCTATTAAAAGTAACATCATCCTACCTATCCCCCAGAGTCCTCTTCTACCCCCAATTCCTATTATGAGCTTTGATAGGGATATATCCATCTTCTCCAGTACCATCACCTAGAATAGGCCTCTTCCCTTTATCAACCCCAAGTGGATTGCGAGGAATTTGGGTAGATTGGGTCCCCATTGGCTTAGCCCTAGGGCATCTGCGCTGCAAGGGTCCATACTCATGATAGAGTCGACACTGAAAAGGCAAAGTTTCATAGTCTAACTATTGCACCCATGTATATGATCCTGCATTCACTTCCACAGAATCTAGTAATGGCATGCTTAAATCAATTTCCACACAGGTACGGGAAAAATTCATTACCTTTTTAAATTGCGTCAGTTGTGAAGACCCTACTAGTTTACCAAGCATTGAAGCCACTAAATGTAGAAAATCCTCTCGCCAACATTCGACTGGAAACCACGGCAGTTGAACCCACACTGGAACCCTATTCGTCAGCTCCTCAGTCAGATTAAAGCCTGCATGCCACGACTTCATAAACAAGCCCACTTGGTTATAGAAATAGGGACCCCCTTCAAAAATCCTATTCCGATCGGCCATGTAATCAAATGAAACCATAAAGTAATTATTTGCTAAGAGCCTAATCTCCATCTCTCCTTCCGACAACCAGGTCCTCTAAGCCCAGGATTCTAAAAATTGCAATGATACTCTTATGCCCATAAACTTGCAATAAAAGGAGTGTTTCGAATAATATTCAATATCATCCACCAGCATCTCCATCGGGATAACCAATTTCGGTCTCTCTTTACATCATTCCAAACAACCATTAATTTTCGTAATCCTAGATCCTCCAGACGACCCAGAGCCATTCATTTCCTAATCCAGTGAAAATAAATTATTATCAATCATTTTTTCATTTCACATTGAAGGCATTGAATCAATCGCTAAACGAAAATCCAACTTGGGGCTCATCCCAGATGAAACCCCACAAGACATGTTTCACGGACACCCAAGTCGGGCATGCAACCCCCGAGGAAGATGATCAAAGAAAATCTTCAACGCAAGGGTACACTATGAACCCCAAGCGCCTCCTTTGGTAGTTTCATAAATACTCTTCACAAGAGTTCCACCGACCCTCCAATCCCAGGCACAAAGGCAAGGCATCAATGGAGGAGGGAGCAACAAACACCCCCCCCAACACAACCTATAAGAGATAAAAAGGCACAAAGAGTGGCATTCACCACCCGCCACAGTCACCGAAGCCCACAATCCATAGGAATGTACTGTTCTATGGCAACCCACCACCACCACGCCTATCAAACAAGGGCGAAGGCCGCAAGAAATGATGCCCCCAACAATCGAAGCCACACCAACACCACTGTAGAACCTCTCCCCCCAGAACGCCATTTGGATTGATGTTGAGAATATGATTTTGAATAATTTTTCTACTAGTTGTGATGATTCTATAAATGTAATCTATGTCTCTGTTGCCCCTCAAAGGCCTAAGAAACTGATCATTTACATGACTCTAGCTAGTCCTTCTTCTAAAAGGGTTTTTTCTATTGATAGCGTTCCATTTGATAGTGATTCCCTTGATCTTTCTAAGGCTCCCTCTTATAGAGTGGTAGCTCATACCTATGATACTAGAATGAATAAACAACTATGTCTTCCTTTAGCTCCTAAACCTAAAACTAAAGCACCTAGTGATTACGATCTTGTCGAGCAACCTCAATTTACTCTGACTAAGGTCTCATTGTGGGACTTGCTTTAGTATGCTTCGGTTTATCAAGGTATGCTTCAAAAAGCCTTGTAAAAGATCCTCTTGCCTTCTTCCGTTAGGCCAGTAGATGTTGATGCGTTGATAGCTTATATTCATGAAGATTTTTTGAATATTATGTTCTATCCATAGGAACTTCCACCTCCAAAAGTACATAAGCAAGCATATCCTTTAATGGTTATAGTTAACATTAATAAGATTGGTATTAGATGTACTCTCATTGATGTCGGTTTAGTGCTTAATGTATGTAGCATTGATCTATTACCTAAGGTTAATAATGATCCATCTTCTATTAACACTTCATTTGTTGACATTCATGGGTTTTATAATGTGATCAAAAACCTTTAGGCACGATAGTCTTGCCTTTGAGGTTGGGACCCGTTACCATACCTACCCTTGTGTATGTTATGTCAAAGAAGTTACCTTATAATCTTCTTCTTGGTAGACCATAGATACATGCTATGGGTGCAGTCCTATCTACCTTACATAAATCTGCTAAGTTCATTTGTAATAATAAAGTAGTCACAGTTAAGGTTGACCCTGATGCTATGCACTTGTGTGAGATGGCAACTGCTGGTCAAGCTTCGGTTTTACCTACTCTTATCCCTTCAGTATCTTCCAATGTGTCGATGTTTACTCCAACAATATCTACTACAAAGGATACTCTTGAGATAGATGTCCCTAAGGAAGATCTTTCCGAAGTGAGAAATACTAAGTCTTCTCATTCTACCACTTGTCAAAGGAGTGCATGTCTTGGTGATGCTTGGGGTCCTTTAGACTTTACATATTCCTTCATTTTGGAATATAAAGTTAACCCGATCCACTTAGACCCTTCGATAAAATCACTCACACCTGCTATCAAAGATGATGAGTCTTTTGCATCAATGGATAATGTGAATGCAAATTGTAATGTTCTTAGTATTGATCCTCCTTATGAGGAAGACGATTACGCTTCCACTAAGGAGGACAATGCTGATAGTTCTATCAAGAACGATGATGATGATCCCATAGAAGAGTATGTTCCCCCTTGTTAGAATAATACTCTTTATGAGGATCCCCCTTCTTCTCATGATTTGTAAACACTTTATGGCCTTCGCTTTGAGCTTGTCTCTACATATGGCTATGAGCATAAAGGTTGTGGGCATAATGAACAAGGAATATAGGTTCCTATATAATTTTTTCCTCACAAGTGTAGCCTTGGGCTTGGTTTCTCAAATGAAAAATATGAACATAAACCACAGTTGAATGTTGGCAAAATTTCTGCTCAACCTATTTCTCACGGATTGGTCTATCCTCCTTTGTCTTCTTCCTTTGTATCTTCTTCTCGTGAGTAGTAAAAATTTTCTCCACAAGAGAAAGGGTTACTTCCTACTCATCCTCTATCTAAACAAGAGCATATTTTGTTACGGCTTCTAAAAGCTCGCTTAATCACTCTTCCTCCTCCTACACGCAAGAAATGTCACAAACATAAACATTATTTCTATGCATACCATTGAGTGCCTGGCCATTCCACTAGTGAATGTAAGGCCTTAAAGGAAAAAATACAACAACTTCATGATTCGGGTGCCATCACTGATTCATTTGTCGATGCACCTACCTTTTCTTTGCATTACAAGTGATATCGAGGTTTACTTCTATCTTGTTCTAAATATCTTGCGTGGTTCTCCTCCCCTATACATTGGGGGAAGGGATAACTTTTTTTGGAGATGCGCGTCCTTGTTAAGGACCTCCCCTCTCTATATGTATTTTGAATGTAGCTTCCCTTGAGCGGACCCCATTTTCTTTTGAAGGATCCCCAAGGGACCTCTTTTGCAAGATTTTTTCTCAAATAAATTCTATGATGTCTAGCTCAAGGGCAACCCGACTAGACCTACTTCACATCTTTGCATCTAACTTGGGGGAAGCTCAGCTAGACCTATTTCCTATCTTTACGTCTAGCTCGGGGGCAACCCAACTAGACCCACTTCTTATCTTTATGTCTGGCTTAGTGATAGCCTGACTAGACTTCACTTTTCAAATAGTGCATCCCTTGAGTGGACCTATCTTCCTTTTGAAGGGTTCCCGAGGGATCCCTTTGAAAGTCTTCCAACTTGACAACTGTTCACATGACTATCTGCTTACTTGCTCTCTAGGACTAAGAACCTATAGATCTCTTTACTCGGTGATATGGGTCTTCCTCCTTGAGCAGGGATTGCTCTTATCACTTTTACTCGATGATACGGGTCTTCCTCCTCGAGTGGGTATTGCTTTTATCACTCTTGCATTCATTTATATCTTTCTCTTCTCAATTGTATATATCGGATCAAAGATCTACATCTTCTTCATCCTGAGTATATGTTGTTCCTTTCTTCAACTTCATAGTTCTGCAGAGCTATGAAGTCCTTTGCTTTTCTTGCACTCTCGATTTTGCCAGATCGTGGTCTGCTTCCTCGATGGTTTAGGTATACATTTCTAAACTATACTACTTCTGATCTACTTTACCAAATCACTCATCAATATTCATGCTCGCTAAAGTGGGGGAAAAATGTATAGGAGCGAATTTGCACCCCTTATGCAAATTCCCCTTTTTCCCTTCCACACTTTAGAAAACCAAAGGCGGAGGCTTAATTCCACATAAGCCTGCTATTCACATCACACTTGGCACCCATTTTGAGTGTCAATGGAGGCGTTTATGTCGAGGAAGACTACACGGCGCACAGACATCTGTACAATGCGCTTACATCCCTGATAGTTGTAAGCATTTACTTTCCCTTCTTCTCCTTATCTTTATCACTTCTATTTCAATCTATTTCAGCTTTATCACATTTTGTTGCTTTATAACTTTCTAGAAGTTCTTAGTAATCAGACTAGAAATAGTCGCTTATCCATTCTCTATGATAAAATTGCTCTTTAATCCATACGAGATGCCAACATACCTCAGGGATGCCAGCGCACCACGCTATCGTCTGTATTTTGTGCTATCATCCTTTGGTTGAGAGCTTATCAATTTTTCTAGAGGGTCTACGTGACCTACTCTTTTGGATTCTAAAACTCTCACCATTGTCTCTTTAGGTAGTTTATGGCATTTCACCCCGTGAGGCTCTTTGAATGAAGAGAACTCATGAGTAGCGAATCCCCCTTCTCTATAATATATATATATTAATTTAGTATATAAAAATATTATATAACTAATTAATATTACTAATATATAAAATATTTATATATTATCTCTTTCCCTCTCTCTCCCTCCCTCTCTCTCTCTCCCGCTCTCCCTCTCCCTCTCCCCTCTCTCTCTCTCTCCCCCTCCCCCTCTCTCTCTCTCTCTTCCCCTCTCCCTTCCCCCTCCTAATTCTCTCTCCCTCTCTCTCCCCTTCTTCCCATCCTAATTATCTCTCTCTCTATCCCCTTCTTCCCCTCTCCCTCCTAATATTCTCTCTCTCTCTCTCCCCCCCTTCTTCCCCTCTCCCTTCCCCTCCTACCTTCTCCCCTCTCTCTCCTCCTCTTCCCCTCTTCCTCTCTCCCTTCCCCCATAATTCTCTCTCCCTCTCTCAGACCCTTCTTCCCCTCTTCCCTTCTCCCTCTCTCTCTCCTTCCCCTCCTCCCATCTCCCTCTCCCCATTCTCTCTCTCCCTCCTCCCCTCACTCCCTCTCCTCTCCCCTGCCCCCCCCTCTCTCTATCCCTCTTCCCTCCCTTCTCTCTCTCTCTCTCTCTCTCTCCCCCTTTCCCTCTCCCCTCCTCTCTTTCTTGTCCACCATCCACCTCCTAATTACTCTTGGGTCTATGTGTGCAAAAATTGGATATTCAATTTATAACACCAAAATCTTATTGTTACAATACATTTTGAAATGTTTTTCAAATCAGATATCGGATTTTATCCGATATCGTATTTGTGGGCCATGGAAAAACCTTAGGTGGGTCATTTTGGGAATCCCAACGGATCCTACATTCTATTTGTAGGCTTTGCAAGTGACAAAAACATGATTTCAGATAGGAAGAGACAAAGATCAAATTTTTGGAGCATCTTCTACTAAATTTTTTCATAAGCAATCATTTTTTTAGCATCTTTTTGGAGGTATAATGGGGAGCAACAGTCATCGGAAGCAAAAACATAAGAGAAATCTTACAAAATAACAAATTGAAGCATATAGACAAAGAGATAGAGAAATTAATAGGAAGAGAAGATAAGGTATGTCAAATATTGGTGAACCTGAGCCCTTTGGTCTTTCAAGTGAAGAGGAAATTGAATATGTTCAAGGTGAAAATGTTGAACATGATATTGAAATTGGGAATCCTAATGTTGAAATTGATATTGAAAATGTTCAAGGTGAAAATGTTGGAATTGAAGATGTTGAACATGATATTGAAAATGTTAAAGCTGAAAATGTTGGAACTGAAGATGTTGAACATAATATTGAAATTGGGAATGAAATTATTGAAATTGATATTGAAAATTTTCAAGGTGAAAATGTTGGAATTGAAGATGTTGAACATAATATTGAACCACGTGTAAATTATGTTTCACCAAATTACATGAGAAATGAAGAAATACATATTCCAAATTCAAGATCTTGAAGAACCCCTAAATGGTTACTTGAAATTGATGAGAACATTATAAAAAAAATTGAAGGAAATAGGTCAACACGAATCATTCAGTTTTGGGCTACACAAATTTTCAACCAATATTTTAGCAATAAGACATTGACTGAGAAATGCCAAATTTTTGTACAATTGCTAAAGATACAAAAGATGAGACCTTTGCTAGCCAAATTGAAGATTTGTGTGAACAAGAAGACCAAAAAAAATTCTATTATTGTCAAAAATACTTTTAATGCTCTCAAGTCTATTGGAAAAAATAACAAGGAAAAACATAAGAGAGTTGCTTGAAGAGTCATTACAACTTCCCTAATAAGCCATCAATTGAAAAAGGCTCACTTTATTAGGCAAAATTGTATTATTTTGACATAAATCATTAAACTTTGGATAAAGCACTTGCAAGAAGAGAAAGACTAGAAGATCCTCTTCAAAATGATACATGGGATTTTGTTGGGAGGCTCCATGTGTTGATACGAAGTGAACTGATAATGTGAAGTAGGTAATTCAACAATTTTGGTATGATAACTCTAGAGTATCACCCAATGCGAAGGATGTTTTAAAGTTAAGAATTGGTAATCGAGACCGTACACTGCATCCTAAACATTTCTTGGAATCAAGCCAAACAATTTTGTTCAAAATTTTTATTGAAACACATCCAAATATGGAAATCTCACAAAGGACTTTTGAAGGTTTGAAGCCATTTTATTGTGTGCCTCTTAAAATTTGTAATACTTATAGCAAATACCATGTGGAGTTTTCAATTTACCATGAACTATTATGCTATATCTGTTGTACTTTGCATACTAATGAAATGTTGTAGGAGTGTGGTGCAATGCATCTTCCAAAATCATCAAGGGACTTGATAGATCTATTTTTATGTTCTAGAGATGATGGTTTCCTTTTCTATATAAATGATTGTTTAAATGCGAAGTACTCACAATGTTGTGGCTTGCCAAAGTTTGTTCAATGTTTTCATGAGGGTTTCGAACATGAATTTGGAAAGAAGCTTGTTGAGAAAAAGAGATATGAGATAGTCAAATATACTTTGCACAGTGGAGGTGAAGGTTCTAGATACGAGTTGGTTACAAAAGAATGCAATGTTGCTGATTTTATTTCAGATTTTAAGGACAATATTTTCTACAAGTATGCAAGGCATAGCCATAGCTCTCAATGGTTGGATCAACAATTTAGGATGTGTAAGGACTCTTTTCTAATTGGAACTATTATATCAGTGGTTGATTTTGCAGAAAACTACACAGTGCAACCACAAAATGAGGTACAATCTCAATATTACAACTCCATTCAGATTGTTATTTTTGTCCACATAACATATAGACATGAACTTGATAGTACAAAAGAGGATCAAAAGATAATCAGAGAGTATCATTTTTATATGAGTGATGATAGATCTCACTCATCCGAGTATGTCCAACATTGTTTCAAGAATTTTATTGAGTTCTTGCAAGAGCATGATATAGCAGTGGGTCGACATCTCATTTGGTCAAATAACTACACAAGTCAATTCAAGAATGCTTGTATGTTTTGTTGGTTGAGTAGAATGCATGTAGAGAGGGATGTACCTTATATTTGTAGTTTTTTTAAAGTTGGGCATGGGAAAGGGGAGCATGATGGAGTAGGTGCATGTGTAAAGAGAGCTCTAGTTAAGGAGAAATTGAAGATTTTAGGAGCGAAATTTAGTGATGTACATTCAATTGTTGATTGGTGTAGTTCAACACTGTCACATGGAGGGACACTTGATCCAACAATGCACAAATTATTTTGGCTGGTTGAGGAGGGTACAGTGGGAGGCAGATTGGATTGTCATACAATCAAAGGTTCTTCAAAGATGCATTCATTTTGAAGCTCAAATGCAAGAACATGGACCATTTGGACACAATGGTTGGCTTATTTTTGTCAGAGTTGTATTCAGTGCGAGTGGGATCAATGTGAGTCAAGTGAGTGGGTGGATACATGGGTTCCACAATATCTAACTCCTTTATCTCAAATAATATCCATGACAAATGACACAATGGAAAGTTCAGCTGATTATGACTCTCTTTCATATCTACTACAACGAGGACATGTTTTTGTAGTTGTTGCACTGCAAGGGAATGAAGAGAGATCAAACTATTGATTGGATTTATGTGTGCAGGTAAAGCATAAGCTAACACAACCAATGGAAGATGATGATGGGTTTATGTATCCTATAGGTTCAGTTGTGGCTGCAGGAACTTGGTTGTGAGCATACATGATTAGAAAGAATGTCATACCTACATTTGAAGACTATGAGAAACACAAAACCATTGTCATGTATTCACACCTTGTTATAGCAACAAATGTTAAGTTGTTGAAGCATCACACCAAACCAAAGACAAAACAACTATGGACACTTATTAATGTTGATCGTGAAGCAATATTAGATACTATTAAGCAAAGAGATGAACCTTTAGGCACACTTGAATAACATATTCAAGAATGGAAGGTACAATGCTTAGGCTCATTATGCTTAAGTTCATTAGTGTTCTTTATTTAATACTTGCAAAAAGTAATTCATTGGCTGATGGGACAATTAGGATACAGTTGAAGAAGCTGAAATTAAGGTAATGCTTTGATATGGATACAAAATTTTCAACGCTTTTAGTTCCATAAGCATCTTTTTGCACTTTTTCTATCTATTATCCAAATAGAGAATTCTCTTCAATCTATTTTCATTTAGTATTATTACTGACACATCCTGCTACTATGGTAAACTATATTTTCAATGTCTAGAGTGAAGAGAGGAGGACTAGCAAGCATGTTTGAAAGACAAGAGAACCAACCATCACTCCATCTAGCCAAATTTCGAAGGCAACACGAGATCTATTTCCTTCCCCTAGAGGGAAATATGTTTTGTACTATCGATATATACATGAAATTTTATGTCCATATGGCTCCTTTGTACGAAGACTATAGGGATCCTTTGCACTAGGGTAGGTTTAGATGTTAGCATAGGTGTTAAGAGTAGGGAAGGTGTTTTGGTGGATTTTGATTGCTGCCCTAGGTGTATTTTCATGAATTTTGGCTTAAAAATGATGGGTAAGAGTTGAAGTTTGGTGAAAAGACAATGTTAAAGGTTGGGAGTTGATGGAATAAGCTTGGAAAAGCTTATTTTGATGTTTCTAAGGTGTTGATAGGTTGAAATAGGGTCTGGAGAACATAGTTTCATTAAACCCTCATTATACAAGCTTGAAATGGCCTAGAACAAGGGTTTGATTCTTTGGTGAATTTGTGATTGTTTCCCTTGATGAAAATAGTTGATTCTGAGGTTTTGAAACCTATTGAAAGTGTTGGAATAGAGTTTGGAAGTCTAAGTGAAGGATCCCTTGAAGTTTCTTTGAAAAAGTGGCCTAATTGGCTCAAGGGGCAACATACTAGTCAATTTTAAGAGGTGATGGTCTGAAACAAGCATATGCATAATTGAGGGATGATGTCCTTATATACAATTTTTCAACCCCTTCTCGAGTTGGGAGAGTGTGCTTATATACCTATCATCTATCTCAACCATTTACAACCACTTTTAATCAATTTGTTAATTAAACTTCATTTTTGCATTTTCTTGCAAAAGTTGCTTGACAACATTTTAACAACTTGATAAATTTTTACATTTTTTGACAAATGAACCCAAATCACTTCAAAATGACTCCAAATGGTCATGGATGACCTTATTACACCCAAGAAACACAAAATCAACCAAAAACCCAAAATGATCACCATGTATGCCTATGGGGCTCTTGATGCCCCTACATCAGTGGACAACCATTAAAGCATAAATGATATAGAAATTTTGTCAAATTTATTATATTTGCAGCTACCCTTATAGACATGTATGGAAACTGTACAATTTTTTTCATAACTAGGGTTCTCATATCCTTTGTGGTGCAGGGGCGCCTAGGCCATGCTTTTGCAATTAGGGGTCAAGTGTTAGTGATGTAGAGCAAGGAGGAAATCACTCACCAATAATAATTCAAACACTTTGAAACAACTTTTCAACTCTTAAGTTCCTATCTCATCAACTCTTCAATATTTCACCTAGTCTCACTTATAGATGTGTAGACCTGGTATTTTGAACTTTTCTCTCAATTAACTATTTTCAACCACAAACCACTCACCTTTTTAGACACCCTTTAAGACAACATAAAACATATCTCAAAATTAGTATAGGTCACTTTGGACCAACTTTCTCAAAACCCAACTTCTACGTTGTCCTAAACCTCAAAGAGGTCAAATTTACAAAGCAAGTATACTAAAAACTTCCTTCCACCTCCACAAACCTATGGAAAGTATATTAGTAGGTTAAGAAACCCCCAAAACCAACATTATTTTCTAGAGAAACACTCTCCTAAACACCTAACTCCAAAACCCTCATTTATACCCTTTTTGAAGAGAGTTTATTGAGAGTATGCCTTCGGACACTTGAATCAATCGACCAATACCTCAAACAACCATTATTAGGTCTGAAAATGCTCAAAATTCTATCAAAACTTGCTGCCCCCAAGTATGTAATCCATTTCCATTCTCAAACCACTCAATTTCACCCAAAATGCACAAATTTTCCAGCTAGGGCATCATGCAAAATCACATTCAAGGCATCCCATGCTCTCCCAAACCATCAAAAACATTATCCCTACTATATTGGTCCCATTCCACCAAGGCATATGAGTTACAGAAGACAGAATGGGGCATTAGTGCATTTTATGAGACTTCAAAACCTTCAACACAGGGCTAACAACCCATTTCCTGAGAATTGCCTACAAAACACTTCAAATTTAGTGATATCTCACAAGAACAGATTCAAATCAAAGCTACAATAGTCCTTTACCAAATTATATTCAACATGGATCAAAAGTATTTTGTACGGGAAAGCACAATGCCTTGAATTTGCAGATTATAAAGCAAAACACATAATTTTTTGAGAAAATAGTGATTTTTGTATTCAAGATTCAAATTCTCAATAGCTTATCTCTCTTAAAACATTCACAAGGAATTTTAAAGGCATTCAAAACATTACTAAACAAATTTCAACTACTTTCCCCATGAACTACAACAAGATGACTCTTGAACTTCCACCATTTGACAATAAGTTGCAATTTTGACAACTTTTACACAATTTTGCAATTTTGCAATATTTTGCAACTTAGACCTTCCAACCACCTAAAGACCTATAAAAGGACTCATTACATCATAAAATTGTCTAAATGACCTCATTGTTTCAACAAAAAGACTGAAATACCCCTAAACAACCAAAATACCTCAATTGCCAACATTTGCATAAAATGCTCTTGGTGCCCCTACACCAGTTAGTGCTTAGGGTGTCTTAATGTTTTTGGTCATGAATAAGGTCCTTTGTGATGAAATTATAGGGAGTTTCACAACTATCCAAACTCAAATTCACTTGAATAAATCAAACTTCCAACCTTCAAACCCTAACAAGGGTGACTCTTCTCAACTTCACTATTTAGTCTTGTAGGTGTGCAACCTAGGTTTTCCTCTCACAAATTTCAATAGACAACTCAAAGCCACAAATAAAATACCATTTTAGGAACCCATTAGGGCACTTTTAAACATATCACAACATCACATGTACTTACTTTGGAACCATACCATCAAACTAACCATGAATGTTGGAAAAGGGGCTCCAATTAGCCCACTTTAACAAAGGAAATATCCTTAAATCTTGTTTCCCACTCAAAATCCCATTAGAAAGCCCTTAAACTACCTCCAAAACCACAAATTATTCAACCAGTGAGTCAAAACTTACTTGCTAAGACCCTCTTTCATGAAACCCTCATTTTTCACCAAAGAAGTAGGGATTTATTGAAAAACCCATCTCCAGACCTCATTCAACCTCAAAATATTTTCAAAAACTCTTATTTAACCCTACAAAAACTTAATTCACCTTCAAATTATGCTGACCCAAAAGTTCTCACACATTTCCTTCTTAAAACCTCTTAATTTCACCCATTTTCAGTCTTTGTTCAACTAGGGATTCAAGCCCAAACATCCAAATGACCTACCATACCTTTGCAGACCTTCCATCACATCAAAATCCACCTAATAAAACTAAAACAACTAGGTTCTAAACTTCTTCCAAACTATTGCTTTAATCTGCTACTTCAAGCTATGCCTCCTAGGCTTAAATTGATTCTTTTTCCACAGGGGCAGTGTGGAAATCTCCACCAAATGTCTTTTCCACAACTAGATATCTATTCCTACACCTAATATTATTCTAAACAGGTCCATTCCACTGAATCATAGCCTAAACAGTAGGTGGAATGGCCTCTTAATACATTTTGACCCTCAAACCCTTAACTACAACCTTAAAAAAGCAACTTTAAAGAATGCACTCAACCTTCCTTCAAAGGAAATGTCAAGTCCTCAAATATTTTGAAAATTGAAGTAAAAAAAAGCCTACAACAAGTTCAAATCATCTTAGAGAAAATTACTACTATACGGACCCATACACAGGCTGAAACAATGAAGATACATAGAAAATAACTGTAAAACAGAGATATATGATTGATCTTTTCCTACAAAAACCTTCAACAACCCTTCACATAGATAGACTTCAAATATATCAATATTTTCCCACCTAAAGCTAACTGTCTTAGCTTCCTCCAATGACCTTTTGAAACCAATGACCATTGGAATTCTCCAACCTTACATTTTTTTCAACTTTACAACATTTTCTCATGACAACTTTTGCAATATTAGCTATATTTACCTAATGACCCCACAGTGACTCAAAAGACCACATCAACATTACAAAATGGCCTAACATGGCCTTATTTGACAATATCATGACTAAAACAACCTAACTCTACTCATTCCAAAAAATGGAGCAACAAAGTGCTCTGCACCACTTTGAGACCATTTTGATGTAATTGGCGAGTTTTGGGGTCTTTTGGTTCAATATGTTAAAAGTTGCAAAATGTTGTAAAGTTGTCATATGCAAAAATGTAAAATTGCAAAATAGGGAATACCAATGCTCAAAGAAGTTCAAATGGTAGTTGTAGTCATTTGGTGAGGTGGAATTGAAGGTTACAAGTTTAAAAAGACCTCAAGAGGCTCGAGCAATGTTGGACAAGTTTGTATTGAAGATTAATCATCAATAAGACGTGGTTACTTTGCAAATTTCATGTATTTTATGTTGTTGTAGGCTTGGTACGGCCCATACAGACCTTGTTTTGCTACGATGTGAATTGGAATTAGTAATAGGTTGAATATAATTTCAATTATAGTTGGTTTGGTGCAATATCATTGAGTCTAGTGGTTTCTAGAGCCCATTTTCAAGAATTTTTCTGTGTGAGTTCCTCTTTGAGGGTTTGAAGTAACAAAAAGATGTTCTAGGCCATTCCACTCATTTTATTGTACTATAACTTGGTGTAATGGCATAATTAGGTGTAGGGGCATGTGCACATGATTTCAAGAGTAGGGGTGGCCATTTGGGGGTTTGGGCATGATGCCTAGTTGTCAAAAATGTGTGTTTTGAGTGAAATTTGGAGGTTAAGAGTAGGTAGTGATGGAAAAAACTTGGGGCAGCACTTTGTAAGAGTTAATTAAGCAAGGGACAAATTTGAAGGTGTTGGAGGCATTGAAATAGTGAGGAAACGTTTGGAGGTGAGGTTTTCAATAAACCCCCCTTGAAACTTGTCAAAAGTGAGGGTTTTGAGTTTTGGAGTGTTTGTGAGTGTTTATTTGGAAGATGATTGTTGATTTAGTGCTTATGTACCATAGTCATGACTTTCCAATGGTTTTTTGTGTTTGGAAGGAATATTAAAGGGTAGTTGCTTTGTAAATGTGGCCTAATTGGCCTATTGGAACAATGTAGAAGCATCTGGTTGAGGGATTTGATATGAAACAACCTATTTCCCTTTTCAGATATGTTTAAGAAGTAAATAATGGGTATCTAAAAAGGTCCTTCTCTTATGGAGAGATGACCTTCTCTAAAAGATATCCCTGAAGAACCACTTTTGGAGTGCTACAAGGAACCTACCATGAAATTGTGAAACGTTGATGAAATGGAATTGCAAGGGATGAATTGTTGATTGAACCTGATCAAATTGGGTTTGTTGAGAGTTTTCCAACATTCTTTGCATCACTTTGGCATGTTTATCAACATAAAACTATGATATTTTTTGAATTTCAATATGTAATGATAATCCAATATGAAATATGTAGTGTGAGGCAATGACATTTGTGTATTTAAACTTTAAAGTTAAAATGTTAAACTTTACCATTGTTCTTGTCTTCAAAGTTGTTTAAACTATATAATATAACTAAGCAATATATGATATAATTTAACCATTATTCATTATTTTTGATTGTGAACTATATAATATAACCATTATTTTTTATGCTATTGTACATTGATATTTAACCATTGCTCAAGATTAAATTTTCAAACAGTTTAAGCATGCACATGCGGAACAAATTATTTCGATTCTCAACTTCTATATACCAAATTATCCAATAATCAAGTGTATGTCCATATACAAAAATCGCATCAATGCCAACTCAAACAAAGTTTTACAAAATGTGGCATATGCCATCTCGATATCTATTCAAAATATACATGCCAAAATGTCTATCTCATCCTAAAATACCGGTGGATCATCAAAATGGAGCCTCTTTGAAGCACTCTTTGGCTCTGAAGGTAACTACACATGAAAAATTCAAACCACAATTGAGATTAGTTGTATTATATAATTTAAAATCGAATAATTAACATCAAAATCAATATACATTGAATTATAATTGAACTCTAAAATTGAAATCTTGATTACCTCATATATATGTCTCTTCAAACCGTCAGGTGTCCTAGAATATGCCCTCTCAAAGAACCAATCATACCAAATTTTGCAATGTCAATCTATATATGTGAACAAAAACATGAAATTGATACAAGTTAGCATACAATTGTCATTAATAGGAACATATTTACCAAACACAAAATAAAATAAACACATACCTCTTTAGGCATCTCTTTTTCTTTATCTCCTTCAGGTGTTTTGACACCTCCTCCTTGAGGTGTTTCAACACCTTCTCCTTCAAGTGTTCCAACACCTACTCCTTCAGGCGTTGTGACACTTGTCAACAAGGATGTGTAGCTCATAACCACCTGTACATAAAAATGACAAGTATATGAAACTACGAATCTGTGTCGACGTATGTATAATCACTATAAGATCTTAAAAATCTTAATTCAATCAAATTTGAGTTCAATTACCTTTCCCTTATCTACCATTGTACCTCCAAAGTCTAGACAACGTTGCACCTCGCTCGCTCTAGGTGTTTCCTACAAGAGAAAAATAAGATAAACATATAAGTTAATATATAATTTCATTAATGGCAATTCAAATGACAAGCAAGTATATAATAAAAAAATGTAAACGAGTGAGTATGAAAATATATACCGTGTGCATGTCGAGGCCAAATGAAATGGCCCTGAGGGTGCTATCAGTAACCTATGTAAGCTCCTCCTCAAACATCAGCTATTAAATAGACCATGTAAATAAATATTAGTACTTGATACTATCTCTTATTAATATTCATTTAAAAACAAATGCAAGTTATGGATTTACAACTTAAATTTTACTTGTGTAACTATTCCAACGCCCCCCTCTCTAGTAGGAGAGGACTCTATAGGGTATGCTCCAATCCCCTGCGTCTAATCTCCTATTACATCCACATCATGGAGGTCATAATTAGAAGTGTCCAAGGGATGCTCAGCGGGCCGTACAAGAGGACCCAAGCATATCTGGTGGAACATAGTGTAGGTATGTGGACCTAAGGAGGATGATGCAACAACACTCGATCCATCACCAACATGTGGTTGAGCTACCATAGCAATATGGGAAACCAAAAGATCACTCAAAGAGTGAATAGCCTGAATAGTCTGTGTGGCCGCATCCTCGATAATATATGGATGATGTACTAGAGGTGGCTGAGGAAGGGGAGGAGGGGGAACATATGGGCCCTGGACTACTCTAACTACCCCTGGTCTATCCTGGGGCATACCTCCACCTACGCCCTGGAAGGGTTTAATGTTATGATTCCCTTTCACAAACTCAGTGTATAATTTTTTAATAAAGTAAAATGGTACATCAATACTGTTGTTGGGTGGTTTATCAAAAACCATCCACCAATGATCCCAAAATTTATCTACAATGTCCTTATTCATGCACCATTTTATATAAAGTTCTGGTTTATTAACATTAATTGGCAGAATAGTACAGGGGTTAACAAATAAAGAGGTTATTTGAACTTTTTTTATTTCAATATCTTTCACCTCTTTGTAAGACAATCCACAGGAGTAATATTCCCTCATGGTTTCTCACCATGAAAGAATGGCATTATGTTGGGTGGAGAGGGTTTCTATATTTTTAATTATTTCTTTTAATGTGTTTGTCATCTGGTATAATCGAGGGATTGTCTTATAAACATCACAAATGCCCCTCAATCGCTCCAATTTTTCACCAATTAACTCTTCAATTGATGGGCGCGGAGGTGGTGGAGAGTTTGGAATTTGTGGGTTTTGATTCTCAACCATAATACATGATTGAAGTTCAAAAATAATTAATCTAATTGAAATTACACAATATAAATGAAATTATTGTAAAAAAAATCTAGTTTTTAATAAAAATCCATAAAAAACTAGTTAAAATTATACAAACTAATACAAAAATTGATTAAAAGAAAAAAAAACCAAAAACTTACCTTAAAAATTGGATATCTGCTTAAATATGATATCAAATTCGCCCTCACCATCATTGTTACTATCGTTTTAGGTTTAAAAGGTTTCAAATGAGTTTAAAATGACCTTTTGTGGCTATATATTACCCAACCCAAATTGGATATCCGATCCAAATCGGATATCTGATGTGTACTACTTTGGCTTGGGAACTGCTATGGAGCAATGCACTGACACTCAACCCCAAAAAAGTCAATTCAAGATTTTCGCATTTTTTGGTGAATGCAAAATGCTACTTTTTTCATATCACCAGTTTTTGGCTCATCATGATCCTACACATGCCCTAACCAAACCTATCAGTTTTTCGCCTATCTCTCATAGACCTTAATTGTCGAGGTTGAGGTTCTTCTTCTTCTTCTTCAAAAATTTCAAATCTTCTCAAGCTCTCCTCATCATCAAGTTCATTTTGGGCTTCAGGTTCAAATTTCTTAGGGTCAAGAGTGTTAGGAATAAGGTGTCTCAACCTTGGATAATTCCTATTCTTATTATTTGTTTTGTAAAATGTATTTCTTGCAAATAATGTAATTAAGTGTGAATGTACATG
This sequence comes from Sequoiadendron giganteum, assembly GCA_007115665.2. Classification (NCBI taxonomy): domain Eukaryota; kingdom Viridiplantae; phylum Streptophyta; class Pinopsida; order Cupressales; family Cupressaceae; genus Sequoiadendron; species Sequoiadendron giganteum. Next base: position 317,005,958 of record CM021110.1, read on the forward strand.
TCTAGTTTGCATGTTGATGTGTCACTCCACTTAATGTGTCGGTATCTTGAATTGTGTGTAAGGAGATCATGGCTGAAACGGTTATGACGGATTCCTATGACACGTAAGAGCTATGTCTGGAAGATTCAATGACAGGTGAAGACATGTGGCAATTGATAAAGTTGAGTACTGTACACTCTTCCACGATAGTGGGGTTCGGGGCATCGCCCCGAAAAAAATTTTCGAGTTCCTATTTTCTCGGAGAATGGTAAAACCCTAATACAGTTATCTTCGGAAGTTGCCCTAAAAGGGAAGCGCATGATATAAGCGTTTTTTAGGGTTGCGAAGATTTGTGATGTGAGTGTATTGTTGGAACGTTTTTTCATGCTGCCGCATTTTGTCTTCAAGAGTTGGAAATCTCCTGAAAGAACTTGCATTGCAAGTGTGTTGTAACCGTTGTGTTGAAGATAATACATTGTGCAGGTTTTGGAGTGCTGGGGTTTTTTACCGAAAGGTTTTCCCCAGGGTAAATCATTGTGTCATTCTTCATTTTCTGTATGTATGGTATATTGCTGCAATATCTTTGTTAAGTAGATTAACGAATCTGAAATTGTAAGGGTTTAAAACGAATTTGCACCATACTTTCCTTAAGAGATTAGTGTAGGAAGCTGTTTCCGCACCTGAGTTTCCTTACAAAGAGGAAGCTGAAAAACATATTTCTTTTAATCTTCTGTAGGCTACAATATAGTGGAAAAAGGTTTCATCTCTCTAAAGATAACACGTCGACTATAGATAACCTTTTTGACCACTAAATCCCAAAGCTTGTACCCTTTCACACTAGTACCATATTCGATGAAGATTTACTTGATAACCTTGTTTTCTAACTTTGAACTTTCTCCCTTGGCACATGAGTATATGCCTCACAACCAAACACACGAAGATATCTCAATGAGGGCTTCTTTCCTAACCACACCTCCATAGGTGTCTTTTCAACAAGAGTTGATGTAGGAGATCTATTAGCTAGATAGCATGTAGTGGCAACAACTTCAACCTATAACTTTTTGTTCAAGGCTAGTTTCACTTACATTACCCCTAGCCCTCTCCATCAATGTCCTGTTCATCCTCTCCACAACTCAATTTTTTGAGGGGTATATGGAGTTATCTTATGCCTTTCAATCTCATGTTCTTTATAAAACGTCAAAATCCATGGAACAAAACTCACCACCATTGCCAATCCTCAAACACTTAATCTTGTTGGGATATGGTGTTGTACACCATTGAATAAACTTATTTATTATAATGTTGTAATTAAATAATTATTTAGTTGTGATGCACCTAGGTGGTGTGGTTAATCACACTAGGTAATTATTTGGGGACCACTTTATGTTGTATTTTAATATTGTATTATTATTTAATGTGTGAGAGACATGTGATAATAACTTAATATTGGGGAAATATTAAATAAAGTGAAAACTTAGTAATCAATATTAAATAAGGGATTAGTGGTTTTGTGTTCACATGGTTTTATGGTACATGGCTTTATCTTACCACTTGGTTTTATTTGTGTGAGCTTGAGTCTATAAAATCAAGCACATGTTTAGTGGCTATGGTTGGTTGGGTTAGTGGGCTATTATTGAGTCTTTCTAAGGAGTGCATATGTGAAGCATGATGTGGGATGTGTGGATTCATGCTTGGACACATGCAGATGCATTGAGAGGCTTGATGCTTCAGAGGTATTCATTGTAACTCTTGTATTTATTTATTGTTGAATAATGTGATGGAGTATGGATGCTTTTGGAGGCTAGGTTTTTCCCTCTTGAGGGTTTTCCCAGGGTATATCTTGTGTCATCTTTGATGGTATGTTGTCTATTCTCTTGCATATGGATTTTGAGTACCTATTTGCATAAATTTATTTTTGGGTTATGTGGAAATTGTCATTAGATGGCTGCAAGTTTCCTTACGAGTGGTATCAGAGCTTTCATGGTTGATGGATTTTTGTTATAACCCTACTTTGAGAGTTTTTTGTAAAGTTGAAGCCATGGAAATTCATGAAGGATTTGATGCATTACAAGATATGGAACACATGTTGTAGGTGTTTGTATGCAGATTTGGGCTTTTGAGTTGTCAAGATTTGTTGGGTTTATTGCAAATATGAAGTTTTCCAAATTTGGGTGAAAGAGGGTTTCTTGGTTTGAGTTTTCATATGAGGGTTTTGTAGGGAAAATTTCATAGATGACCTCTTGAGACAAAACGAACCTCACCATTGGATCTAGGAGGCCCGATACATGCAAAATGACATAAAATTTGACCTATTTTGGAAAAGTTAAAAAAAAGGAAAAAAAAAATTAGCGTATGACCATTTTGGCCACCTAATTTCGTATGTCATAGAAAAATATTAAAATATTAAAAAATATTAGAAAAACTTTTGAAATAATTATTATTGGAAATTTTTATTTAAAAATTCTACAAGCCTTGCAAAATACTTTTTAGAAGTTTGAATAATAAAAAATATTTAATATATTTGGGGGGGGGGGGGGGTGTCGAAACCCCCCCGCCATGCCCTGTACTCTAGCTAGGTATTGCCAGTCAGCAGTACGTCGCTGGCATGGTCGAATGTCGTACGCTGTCAGAATTTCCAGTAGATGGCTAGCCAGCTTGGCAGGCCCAACGACGGGTCTTGTGGGGAACCATGGGTATAGCCCTTGTGGGCATAAAAAAAATTTCCCTTTAAAATTGTTAAATATTTTTAAAGACTTTTAAATTACGTAGTTTAAATTGAGTTTTTTGGATTTCAAAAATTTCAAAACCAAGTTTAATGAATGTGTTGGGTCCAGTTAGGTGGGGGGGAATTTTTTAATTGGAAAATTAAATTAAATTTAATAAGCTTTTGGATTTCGCCACCCACCTACCACCAGTGCGCCACCCAAGCACCACTACAGAGCCACAAAGAGGTCATCTTACAACAATTTTTTCAAATGCATGTAACTTTTTCCCATGATGTCTGCTTTTCAACTTCTTGTAGTTGTTAGAAAGATCTTTCCATGATCTTCATTGTGGAGCTAGTTTGTTTCCCTAATTTTTACATTTTGACATATTTTTGGAGCTTGGAAGTCAAAATTTCTCGGTTGCATGGTTTTGGCCATAAATTTTGCATACAGAGTCAGATTTTCAATTTCAAAGAAGCTTTATAGAGAATATTCAATGTACTGCACCTGATTTTTTATCAGTTTGAGGGGCAGGATGAGTTTGCTACTTTTTTATTCACTTGTAAATACCTAAGATTCGAGGTGTGATTGTGTGAGCATATGGATGAGTTGATAGGCAAAAACTTGAGGGCGTGCATGTTTTAATATGATATTTATAATGGTACAAATGATTATCATTTTGGTGCTTCTTGGTATAGGTTTATAGGTGTTTACAGAGTTGGAATTTGATGGTAATAAGTACATAGACTATTTTTTGTTTTGAGGACATGGTTGGACATGGTTTGAGACTTGGAGTCTTGTATGGGTGATATTTGAGTGCAGGGAAAAAAATAGCCATGGTTAAGGTGTCATGGGTATGTTGTTACATTTGATGCATTGGTAGGACATGATCATGTATGTGGTTGCTTGGTGGTAATTCAATTTTTTGATTAGGAGATTGTTCTTATCTTCTTGATGCTTATTTGGTTCCTTGACTATGATTACTCATTTGTGGACATGTTTGGAAAATCATATATGTGGTTGATTTGGTATTTGAGTCTTGATGTCTATAGGATTATCTTCTTTGACATCTTGGTTTATAGGTTATTGATGTGATGATGAGTTTGCATGCTTCATTGTTTTGATCACGAGTTATGAAGGTTTGTGGATTAGCTACCCATTTTCTTGCAATGGGATGACTCGATGTGGACTATCTATATCCATGAGATTGGTTCAATGTTGATGTAGATTTTGTTAATTGGCCTTGTCTATGGTCATTTTTACATTGGTATGTTGCTTTGAGATTGAAAGGATGGATGGTTAGAGTACTTGATTAGTTGGACGATGGGACTTGTAGCATGTGGTTTAATCAAAATGTCATGATAGCTTGTTACATTAATTGGTTATACACTTTTTTGTGGGAGATTTTGATAGTGATGGCTTAGTTGTGTTGAACTGGTTTATGATGTTTTGATGGCGGTTGTATGTATCTTCTTGGTTTGGAGATCTTGGTTTCACTTGTATGTTACTAACATTGCAGTTGAGTGTGTGTAGACCTAGATGATCTTCATGGAGGAGATAGTAGTCATGATGCCATGTGTAGCTCGGTATCATGGTTTAGTGGGAGTTGTTGGAAGTGACGTGGATGCATCATTGGTGATGGTTATCTTCATGTGATTGGATATATTATTTCTTGGTTTAGAGTATGTTTGATATTATGTCATGGTTTACTCTTGATACCGGTTTAGATTTTTGGCATGATGTGTATTCTCTTGATACCAAGATGTATAAATTGGTGCATGTGATCTCCTAGGAGGAGATGGTTAGATCATGTTGTCATGATAGGTTCTTGATTTTGCAATTGGAGCTTTGACATTGATCTTGTTAGTTATCTTTGTATTGAGTACATTGATCATTTTTTTGATTAGTTCATGATGGTTCTATGTTGCATTTGGAGTTTGGAATGTATTGATCGATTATAGGTGCTTATGGATACTTGGAGACATGGGTGATGGTTGGAGTTCTCTTATGATTAGATAAATTTTCTTGAGACAGTTACTCTTTAGAGGTTTCAGCAGGAAGATCAAGGATCTTTCACATGGATATGGACATGAGTTCATGATGGACCGATAGAGGATATTGTTCTTGGAGTGAGTCATGATGGCTTGGTAATCTTGGAGGAATATTCTCATTCCCCACTCTTGGTCTACTTAGAAGTTTATTATTTGAGAGGTATTTTCCCATTATATCTTTCAAATATGTTATATTTTGTGCTTTGATTTCTCATGGGATTGAGTTGATTCATGGTGATTGATTTTGGAGACTCATTAGAGGATTTTTTAGCATGACCTTATGATGCTTTATCTTTTATAGATATGGATCTTGAGCTATGGATAGTTAGTTCCAAAGGATTCATTTTGAGGGATGTTATGGTATGGTTATCTCCTTGTGTATTTGAGTTTATGATATCATTATTTAATGAGGATTGTTAGGAGATGGTTTATGGATTGATTGACAGTTTTGGGGATGGTTACCTTGAGTTTGATATTCTTGATAAGAGAAGCTTACATCTATTTTGGCATTATTACATGATTCATATGTTGTACTTGGTCTATGAGATTGAGTGTTATGGATGTTGTTGAGGATTTTCATTTGGGTTTGTTAAGAGATCATACTTGACACAACATTGCACTTTTGAGGTGTTGGTAGGAGGACATTATGGTTTATAGGTTTCTCTCTTCATGGTTCCTTCTTGTATGTTTATGTTTTTGGGAGGATGGTGACAACATGTTGTGAGATATTATGTAGCTCTTTGGGTTGTATGTGTGGATCATTGTTATTGTTCTTGATACTTTGTGCTTTTATTTACTTATCACACCTTGATATATGGTGTTGATTGGTAGACTTGATATGCTTTGACATTACCTATGTAGTGGGAGTTCCTGGATATGTATGTTCTTCCTTGACGGGTTTGATACAAGGAGCTTGATTGTAGTTTATGGGTTGCATATGTTCTTGGAATGAGTTTATTGATGTATTGATACCTTGGAGGTATGGATGGTTGGATGCATTAGCATGTTTTGTGGATGCTATTTTTGATTGTGTGGGTTTTTTAGTTGATAGAAACTTGGTTAAAGCCTTTGTTATCACTTGGATTTAATGCTTGTGTTCTTGGATTGGTGCATCTTCACCTTGGAATGTTCCTTTTCTTTCATAGGTGGCATGTTGGAGGATGAGAGGATTTCTTGCTTGATATGGTGGTCACTTTGTTCTTATTGTAGGTGTCTTGATGGAGCATGATATAATTGTTGAATATTCATGTGGTTTCATGTATGACTATGATGATGTACTTCATGTATTAACACCTTATGCAATGTATACAAATGGGACAATGTTGGGATATGGTGTCATACACCATTACATAAAATGATTTATTATAATGTTGTAATTAAATAATTATTTAGTTGTGAATGCATCGAGGAAGATCAACTGTGGAAAGTGTTTAAAGTATATTATTCCACAATTTCAAATTGTATCAAGACTTTGGTTGGAGAAGAGGTATTGCACACAAAGTCCCTACGGTTATTTTTCCCTTCCAATATCTTATCCATGTTTATATCGAATATTCTAGACCTAGTTCAAAGTGTTCAAATAGTGCAAGAGATTGCGCTCAAGGTGGTCAAGGAAATATACCTAGAGAACAATGTGTTGTTTTATAATCTACAACAATATGATTTTAGTCAAGGAGAAGGGTTTGTAGGTGGACTGTTCCCCAAGTATTTTCTTCACAAATAGAGGCATGTAGACTTGTATGAAAATTTCAAAAAGTCTTTGTTGAAAGACTCTTCTAGTTATCTCTATTAGTCCCTCTCTCGTTATCAATTTGAAATAGGGGCGAAGGAAATAAAAAAGTTCAAGAAGAAATTCCATGCTATCTCTTACTTACAGGCACATGTATGTCATCAAAATTTGGGCTCAAGGGTACTAGTTTTACAACAAAATGCATAGAGGAAAATGGGTCAAGTTTTGGATATGAATGTGCCACTACAGGAGGATCAAGGTGAAAAATCGGTCTAGGGTCCATGTAGGGATGCTACAAACCTCTAAATAATGTTGTTGAAGATAATGTAAGGGAATTTGCAAGTTATTCATCGAGCACATTGTGGTCTCAGGAAGGTATTCTATATGCATTTTGAAGGGATGATAAGTTATATCTACACATTTTGCTTCTCTGTTATTCGAATGTTGGAGGCATCTTAGCAAGGTTTCATAACTGTCGGTTTGATAATCTATATCATATGTCTAGGAGGGGTATATGATCTGCTAATAGGAGTCTAAACTTTATAATCTAAATTTTGCAATATAGGGCACAAAAGCAGTCATTTTGGAAAATTATAATCAAGGGAAATATGGCTATGAAGAGCCTACGATTTTTCTATGTAAATAATATTTTATATATAGTATAAATATATATGAGCAGTAAGCTCTTTGGCTAAAAATAAATAAAAAATAGTTGTGAAGCAACTAGGTGGTGTGGTTAATCACACTAGGTAATTATTTGGGGACCACTTTATGTTGTATTGTAACATTGTATTATTATTTAATGTGTTTGAGATATGTGATAATAATTTAATATTGGGGAAATACTAAATAAAGTGAAAAATTAGTACCCAATATTAAATAAGGGATCAGTGGTTTTGTGTTCACATGGTTTTATGGCACATGGTTCTATCTTACCACTTGGTTGTATTTGTGTGAGATTGAGTCTATAAAAGAAAGCACATGTTTAGTGGTTATGGTTGGCTAGGTGAGTGGGTTGTTATTATTGAGTCTTTTTGGGGAGTGCATATGTGAAGCATGGCATGGGATGTGTGGATTCATGTTTGGACACATGAGGATTCATTGAGAGGCTTGATGCTTCAGAGGTATTCATTGTAACTCTTGTATTGCTTTATTGCTAAATAATATGAAGTATGGATGCTTTTGGAGGCTGGATTTTTCCCTCTTGAGGATTTTCCTAGGGTATATCTTGTGTCATCTTTGATAGGTATGTTGTCTATTCTCTTGCATATGGATTCTGGGTACTTATTTGCATAAATTTATTTTTGGGTTATGTGGAATTTGTCATTAGATGGTTGCAAGTTTCCTTACAAATCTTCCTACTAGTCTAATTTTCTACTAAGGCCTTAAACTCCTTAAACCGATTGAAGACTTTAGATTTACTTCTGAGAAAATAAATAAATGTCCTACTATAATCATCTATGAAAGAAAAATATATATTTTGATAATGAAGGAACATTTATAGGACCAAAAAAATCAAAATGTATATGGCCCAAAATCCCAAAAGATTTTTGAGAACTGTGATAAAACTAAACACATTTTTTCTTTCCATAGAGACAATTTTCACAAAAATAAAACTCAAGATTACAATCATCAAGCCCCTCAACAAGGAATTTATTTTTTAGGGTTATCAAACCATTTTCACCAATGTGACCAAGTCTTTGGTGCTAGAGCATTGTCTTCTTAGCATGTAACTTCATAGCCAAAGCATGAGCACCCTTGGGTACCCAAAAAGCATGATCATCATAAGTGGATGAAACTTTCTTCTTTATTGTTGGTTCCAATGGTGAGGATTGTGACTAAAAAGTTATTTTCTTCTTTTTCATAGAAAAACTATTGCACTAAACTATGCATGCATCCAGTTGAAACATAGTGCCTATCTGAACACCCTTATCAAGCACCATATCTCCTCTTGTCATCTTGAATCCTCCATTCAATAATATAACCTACACACCGACATCATTCAACTTACTTGCAAAAATAAGGTTCCATGCCAAACTAGGGATATGTAGGACACCATTGATCCCCTTCACTCTACTATCTAGAATTCTTATTTTGTCTCTTCCACAATGAACAATACTTAGGTGAGATTCATCACCAAAGTACACCTTCCCACCATCATAAATTTCATACTTAGAGAACCAATCTCAATGTGAATTCATGTGGAAAGAAGCACCAAAGTCAATCAACCACACATCTTGCAATGCATGCTTTGTCAAAGCAACAACAAAGGAATTTACATCATCATCCTGAGAGGATTTATCAGATTCAGAATCAAAGAACATCTTTGTTTTCTTCTTTTTCTCCTTCTTATAATCTTTGCGGAAGTGACCAATTTTTTTGCAATTTCAACATTTTTCCTTGGTCTTACTAAGAGACTTAGATCTCCTATGGGATTTGGATTTTGACTTCTCTTGCTTTGTGTTCTTCTTTTTACCTTTTTCTTTCGTTCTTCTTTGAACTACCAAAACTTCCTTAGCCATTTCATGAATTTCTTCACATCTCTTCAGATAGTAATGAAACAACCACTTCACCCATCTTAAAGGTGGTAGTGGTACTTCCAATGGCCATGACAAGGTGGTCCCAAAAATTTGGCAATGAGCACAAAAAATTCATACAACGATCCTCCTCTATTTTCACACCAACAGAGTTCAACTGGGAAACTAGCATGTTGAATGTGTTCAGGTGATCTACAACAGATCCTCCTTACCCCATCCACAAATAATACATCTTTCATAGGAACAAATTATTTACTAGGGATTTAGCTTGATGAATTTGGGAAAGTTTATTCCAAAGAAGTGTAGCAAGCTTCTCTTTATGAACGTTTAGAAGTACTGAATCGACTAAACATAGTATTATCAGACCCTTAGCCTTCTGATCCATCAAATCCTAATTTTCTTGTTTCATGCCCATTGGAATAGTTCCAAAAATAGTTGTCCAAAAGTAATGGTCTACAAGAATGTCTTCCATATTGAGCTTCCACAACTCAAAATTTCCTTTGTTAAACTTGTCTATCTAAAACCTACCAGATGTGCTCACCATCTCCTTCCTACAACAAGGTTAACACTTTTTTTTTGCAATAGGCTCCCACTCAAAATAAGATCAATACAAAAAACCCTTTAACATACAATAGGAAACAAAGGTGATTGGGCTCTAATACCAACTAAATGGAAGTTAGGTACATGAAAAATATTCCAACACCAATATATTGGAGGAGAGAATGTGCAAATTTCTATAGTTTCAAACCCTTATTCAATTACAATAAAGAAGATGCACAAAATAGTAACATAAATAGAATCAAAGATACAAAAAAACACATAACACCAAATATATGTGGGGAAAACCCTTTTGGGAGAAAAAACTCCAAACTCCAAAATCTTGAATAATGTATTATCTGTAAACAAAAAGTTACAATAAACTTGTAGTGCAAGCCTCTACAAGAGTTTGATTGTGTTACAATTCTGGAGTAAATCCGATAACATACCGATATCTCAACACAACATCATACAAATCCAAAATACAAGTGCTCAATTTATAGGAGCTTCAATGCATAAATTAGAAATTTCTAGATCGACTACAGAAGGCAAAAAATGCAACATGGAAAGTGCCAAAACCACTACACAAGAATAATGGTAAGTTTCTAATTGTCACCACATGCAACACTACAACTCCCATTTTTCACTAAACTTGCACATGGAAAGCTCACACTTGAAAAAAAATAACACCTCAAAAAATCAGATTCCATGAAAAATCAACATGGAAATAGAAAATTCCTTCATGCACAACTCCATCTGTAAATGCAACTTTCCAACTTGATGACTCCTCAGAAATAGAAACTACAAGTTATAACTCACAAGACAACATGGGAAGTTTATCATCATTAAATATTTAAATAATCAATGCTATGGAAAAAAAAAGGTTGAGACATCTTCATTTTCCTAACAGAATCAACTTTCAAGATGAAGATGTATTTGGATATTTTCTTTTAGGTTTGACATTCTATGTTGATTACACTAATATTAAAGTATAAAAACAATATATTATATAAAATTTTCTTTAGGCATTGTTTACCTTCCAATCTCACACCTAAAATGATGGGAGCTAGTCTTTATCTAAGCTATCAACATTTTGACTTTCTATTTCGTTTTTGATTCCATATGTTTTTTTCTCATGGTCACAAATATGATTAAATTCTTTGACATAACATTCTCTCACTTATCAACTTGCTTTTCCTATTAGAAAAATGTGTCTCAACCTTACATTCTAATGTTAGGAATACAAAAAATGTAATTTGGGCTATAGAGGTCGATTTTAGCCCTTAAAAAATATCAGAATAGTAATTAAAGAAAGCAAGTTGATTATGGTGACATGAATCTCTATGAGATATTCAATTTAACAAAAAATCTAAACCAACTTCTCTAATCAAAATTTATGGCATCCAAAATTTAGCCCTCACATTAAAAATGTAATAGCATTTATGGCACACAAGATAGCTATAAGATAAGTTTATATTTGTTGACCAAATTATGGTACATGTTAAGACACATCATAAGTCATCTTTGAATAGGGATAATGAAGACAAAATAAAATTCCTAAGTTCGTGAATGGATTATGACAAGTGTTGTTTTTAGCTTATGGACTCATCTTGGGATTTAGGCACTCGATTTTGACTAGGAATTTAAGTGAAACATTTTAAATGGTTTTAATTTATGGTTTCTTGATTACCATTTGAGGGTTTTATGTATTATTTTTCTTATTTATTGGATACTATAGATGAAGATTTCATACTCGATTATTGAAAATATTGTTTTTAATTAAATTAGCAAGGAAAGGGCCCTAATCCTAAAGTTCAAAACATCAAAAACTTAGATAGAAAAGAAAAAACCAGAGAAGAGGCACACATGCCACTAAGAGAATACCTAGGCACATAAGCCTACTAGATAACAACTCAACAAAAAACTAGATAAATAATAGAACACGAAACAACATCACAAACAATAGGAAAGAAACAACACCCAAGAGCTAGAATTAATTATTTGATCAGGTTCCAATTATCTATCAAAGCCTTTATCAACTCCTCCCAGTCTCCTTTGACCTAAAACTTTTTCCCTTTCTTATTGTTGATTTTAACCAGTTGAGGGTCTTTGTACTTTTCCTATTTCTTCCTTTTTTTGTTGATTTTGGATTTTATCGACATAGTCCCCATATCAAACTTCATCATATGCCCTCAGTAACATAAATAAGATTTCAGAGGACTGATTCCATTCTCTACATTTTGTCATAGAAACTATTGGCGTTCATCTTACTCTCTATTTCCTCCACTTTCATTTGCAGAACCTCCAGTTGTTATATAAAAAACTTGAGAAAGTCCATCTCACACTCAATTATGCCATTTGTATCACCCTTCTCAACCTCTTCTTTTTGTTTTTCTAGAGGAACAAAGATTAAATCTTCATCCTCCTTCCGGTTTCCATCTTCTTTATCCTCTTTTTCACCTTCATCTTCAATGTCCTCCTTTATGTTTTCATCCTTCTCTTCCTCATACAATTTATCCTTCTCAACATAATCATAGTGCTCCTCCTTTGCATCCTCACTTTGCTCCTACTCAACATCAATCTAAAAATACTCCTCCTAGTCCTCATTAGGGTTTTCATCCTCATATATTTACTCAAAATTATGATGGATGAACTCCTCATCCTCATAGGCTTCCTCTTCCTTATCTGAAGTGGAAATTTTTTTTTTACCTTTAGTAACCAACAAATTACCTATAGTAGGGGTTTTGGCTAATCTAGCGGACCTTCAACCCCCAAAATAAATCAATTTATTATTCTCCAGATTCTCAATAGATCTCATCTCACCTTCAACATCATAAATATGATAGGTCCCCCCTCTTCTATAGTAGAGCTACCTTTCTTCTTTTATTTTCTAGACATGAAGTTAAGGACTTTATTTTTTATATGGGTAATAGCCAGGGCATCCAAACTCTTGAACTCTTCTTGCATAGTTTGGAAAAGGAAGTCAAAAATATTTTTCTTCTAGTTTTAACAAACTCTTTCCTCTTATTTGGGGCAATAGTGCAAATATTGTTACGTTCCTAGAATATATCTAAATATTTATGTTGGTATAACCTTTTGTGAAGGCTTGAGCTTGTATTTGCATTAAAACCTCTATGTTAATGATGCTACAATTATGTAAAAATTTGGAGATTAATTTTTTTTAGTAGTATTTTTCTAAAGTATATGTTTTATCATGTGGGTGACTCGAGTTTCATCCTCAATAATGACACCATTTACTTTATAAAAAAATAAGTATGTGTTTTGTTATGATTGTGTTTTTGTTTTTTATATGTTTAAAACTATATCTTTTTCTCATTTATAATTTATCTCTCCTCTTATATTAATCATTGGGATTTTATTTATCTTCCTTTCACTTAGTATCAAATCTTAATACTTTTATTTATTATGTTTTATGGTTAGAATATTTTTTGTTCAATCTAATCTTGGTTTATGTGAGAGTTATGTGTAGAACAACACTTACATATGTGAAGGAGGGGATTCACTACTCCCAAGTCCCAAGATGAATAGGGCCTAAAGGGAGTGAATTTCCCTCGATCACCTCAGACTACCTAATAAGCTTAACCAAAGGAAACAGGATGAAAGAGAATACAAAAAATGTATTAAAAGTAGAGTTCCACAAGTGATAATAGATAGACAATTTCAGGGACCGAAAGAGTAGGTTGTGGAGATTTTTGAGATAGAGGGAGAATATCTCAACCAAAGGATGACAATGTGAGAGCGAGATGTCAAAATGATGCATTGTAGTCCTAGGGACACATTGGAATCTCTTATGGATAGAGAACTTAAACCCTCAAAAAGAACTCACAAAATCTACTCAACTATTTAGAATATGAGGTTTGTTTAATCTAATAACTTGACAAAAAGAAAGAATTTAGATAAATGACAAGGAAAAAAAGGGATAAAATTACAAGAGGTTCTATGCTTTGAAGCCTCCCATAAAGATCCACATAAGAAACCCGCACACAAGGTGGACAAGAAAAAATGTTGGGGCTATTTTGGGTTTCCACCTCCATAGATAGCTAGATAGATAGAGAGAAGAATAGACAAAAAGTAAAGTAGACACAAGAGAGATAAAAGAAAACCCCGCTATGAAGAAGAACTTGTATCATGAAATAGACATCAAAGTGATAAAAAAAATCTCACAATGGAGGAGAACCTGTTTCATGAAGTATAGACACAATAAATATTATGCTATCAAATAGACAAGAAAAAAGAGAGTGTGACCAACAGTCCATGGCTCCCTCTTGGCTTGATAGATGTGATGTTGAGAACTTGCAAGAGAGATTTGGTTGTTGATGAGACTTCAGTTTGGTAGAGCTTCACCATAGAGACATGATGTAGAAGAGAAGAGAAAGAAGAGAGAAAGTTGGATTGAGTTCAAGTGAGAAGTGTTGCAAATTAGAGTGAAGAGGTGAGTTTTGTGTAGCTACATGGGTGGGAAGAGTTGCTACTCTCAAAATCTTGTCATGAAAACATGTTTCACAGGAAAAGACTTCTAAGATTCCTTGTTTGACTTTGGAAAGTATGGGGATACTAGCACACTGTGCATGGACATCTGCGCATTCCCCATGTGTCCAACTTATAATTTCATGAGAAACGAGGTGGAGGATTGTTGTCACTTTATCATTGGTCCTTATGGAGTAGGAATCATGAAATTATAACTCATAATGTTCTTGTCATAAATGTGACTAGGTGCCATAAATGCGAGGGGGAAAATGTGCAAATGCTTTTTTTCCCCACTTTAGTGAGCTATTTTTTGATGAAAATCAACTGCACTAAAGTACAAAAGAGAACATCAGAGAAAACTCAAAACTTTAATCTAGATTTACGTGCCAAAAATGATACTATAAAGGCTGTAAAGGTCAAGCAAGTAGGTCTTGACAATGCCCCCAACATTCGAGCTCAGTGAGAAACCACAACATCAGACTTGAAGTTTTGTTCTACAAAACATAAATTTAGGTCAGCTCGAAAATCAAAAGAAGCTACTAAGGTGAGATAATGCTTAAGAAAAATATAGCGGTTTAGAAGAAAAATATGATGAAGAGGTGAGTATATCCTCCCTCCTAGTTTTTCCCTCAGCTAGGTGAGGTAAACACAAAAAAAATTATAGGATCACAATCGTGGGGAAAAATGGGCCCTGGGGGGCCTATATATACCTGAGTGGGCCCCTAGAAGGGTATTTTCACTATTCACCATGAGCAATTTGTTGAATTTTGTGAGAGAAAATTCAGAAAAATCCTCACAAGCGAGAATTTGATGATCTAAGGATCGAGCATCTGTGTCGTGTGATAGGCGAGGGAGGAAAGGTAGATGAGGTGAGTTCGAACTAACCGTCACTTTGCATTTTATCATTTTTTTCTATTTTTTTAAATTTTCACAGTGCAAGCATCCCAATGATGTGCTGGTGTCTAAGGTCGCTTGCCATTAAAGATGTGATGTAGAATTTAGAATATTTTGATTTAGATGGATCCAATATAGATCCTTTCACCTTTTTACAAGATTATCCTGAGATGTGGGAGCATGGAGGAGGGCGTGTGCTCAATATGCTATGTGTCTAGGAAACTATAATGCACCCCAATGACCAGGATAATCTCTAGTAGGTAGGATTGTGGTGGGTCTACACATTGTTGAAGATTCTATACCATGATCAAATGTTGATGGCGCTCATGGAGTGTTGGGAATCCACCACTTCCACCTTCCACCTACCAACAGGCGAGATGACTATCACTTTAGAGAATGTTTATAGGATCACTGGCCTAACCATTCATAGATGGTGAGTGGCCCTAGAAAAGACAAGCTTGACCTGGGAGATATTTGAGGCCTGTAGTACTACGCAAGGCATATAGACCCTGGAAATGATGTCACCAACCATATCTACATCCGCTAGTTCAAGCATGCTCAAGTGATGATCCCTTTGCTATAGAGGGTGATGGTAGCTAATATCACCCTCTGAGTGACCATGGATGGGTGAGGCTCTCACCTTAATGGGGGAATTTTACATACTATTAGAGAGATGAAGGAGTAGTAGACCATCTTTGCTTGGGGTCGTAACCTTCTCACACACATGTACCATGAGTTGGGAAGGTTTATACATTATGAGTATGTGAGCCTCACCATGTGCACACTTCTACAGGTGTGGGCTTGTAAAAATATCAGCTCCACCCAACTAGTCAAGTATCCATAGGGGATACCCATGGTACACCTATGGCCCATGTGTACCCATTGGTACACAAATAGAGGCTTGGAGGCTTGGAGACTTACGGTTTTCATGGTTGTAGTTTGATCAGTTGTGGCCTAATGAGGTTAAATGGTAGCCATATAGGCATATGAGGTGGGTTTTAGACTAGTGAAAACTATGACATATGTAGCGTAATTTATTCCTAGTTAGTTGCATTGACTACATTGTCATGCCATATTACTAGCACAAGGTCACTCGATAGTTCAAGATCCTATAGACTATCCCTCCTACCCCTCCATCTTATGTGCGAGCATCTAGGAGGGTGATGAGATCGGGTGATCACCGTCGTCTAAACATGGTAGACATCGTTGTTAGTGATGAAGGGTCAAGCAATGACAATCAACCCCGATGTTGGTCATTGACGACGTAGGGATCACCAATGGCTTCAGGACCTAGTGGGCGAGACATGAGCCTGCCTCAATTTTCATGGTGGATTCCCCCAGGGGTGATGCTAATATAAAAGAGTATGAACTAGTAGGATGAGGGGGAGATGAAGGTAGTGAAAATGACTAGTAGGTAGAGGCTGTGAGAAGATTGACAGTGAGGCTGAGGTAGCAGTAGTGACTTTCATCTCCCTCATCTTCTACCCTAGTCTCAGTGGCACCACCATTAGCAACCATCAACCCCATAGTAATAGCAACATCAATGGGCATAGGAGGTGTAGCTCCTAGTGTCACACCTCTCCCTGATCCACACTGGCAGGTTGGGGATCTTGGTAAAGAAGTGATTTATATTATTTCCTTTCAGTGTTTCAATTTCATCTCATATATGTATATACATGTGTATGCTTTGATATATCATATGGTATTGATGTGATCTACTACCTTATGGTTGTAGTGGGAACACAAGAGTGGACCACATTTATTATGTAGTTTATCTTAGAGGTGGCCTTGGTCATGCCAGTCTAGGAGAGCATCCTCGACATGTATAGGGCAGATTCAATAGGGAAACATGCCCACCTTTTTGAGATTGTTGCATGCCTTCAGGAAAATTATGAGGAGGCACGAGTGGAGGTAGTACAAAGGAATACTAAAATTTACACTCTCACAAGGTAGAGGGATCAATGATTGGTGGAGCTACACACTACACTCACTGAGTGAGACCAAGTCATGACACGAGTAGAGAGTTCCAAGAGGGCATGTGACACTCTGCAAAGTTGGCCTAATGACCTCGATGGGTAAGCAGTAGCTATAAGGCCATATGCTAATCCATAGGTGTAGGAGGAGTTGCAATGGGCATAGTTGGAGATTACAGAGCTATAGGGTGAGATCTAGGGACTATGAGTGAGCATTCTAGTCTCATGGTCACACTAATCATGCTCCATCACATTTGTCTAGCCTGAACCCCACCGTCGCTAGGACCAGAGGGCTTGCAAAGCCATGTGCCTAGAGGCTAGAGGCTCATTTTTCTTATGTGCCATTTATTTTGTATATTGATGATATTGTACATCATTATTTTTGATGTATAGACATACACAGATATACATTCACCACTAATTTTTTTACAGTGGTGCGATACATGTACATGTTACATGTATTTCTGATATATACATGAGATTCTGGTTCTGATATCATGGTGTTCATTTCATGTGTATGCTTTTACCTTAATGTATGTTTATGTGATGGATGTTATACTTATGGATGTATGTTTAGACTAGATGCTATCATGATCTAATAAACACACATGGATTTATGTTAATTAAATACAATGATGATCTAATTGCCTAACCAAAAGATGTAATAAAATGCAATGCACAAACACATAGCACAAAACCACATGTATGTATGTAATTCCTAATTAAAGAAAGTAACCACACACACACACACATGTTCACATCATAACACAAAATGCAATAATATGTTAATGAAGAAATGTCATAGTATAACAAATTGTAATCCACGAGGGACAAGCATTACACACATGACATAAACACACTATATTTAGTATTGATGAAGATGCATCATATTGACAAGTTATTTTAAAGGTGTTCCATCCATAGATGACAATACATAAGCACCATAACCATACACAAAGATGACAACATAATTTACTAACCAATTAGGACTAAATTTTCCCTTTTGTTTAGGCGACACATTTACATTTTTCTAGTTCTTACAAAGAATTAAGTCACCTACCTTGAAAGTCCCTAGAAGAAAACCCTAATTATAGTGTTTAGAAAGTGATCATTGACAAGCTTAAAGGTTGTTGAGGGCCTGTAATTGACACTCATCGAGAAACTTAAGTTGATTCAAATGATTAGCATGGTAAGTGTCATAATTAATTAACACTTTAATGGAAACCCACAAAGATGGAATTTCCAACTCTAAAGGCATGATAGCCTTAACACCATACACAAGGTTGTAGGACATTGTGCTATTCATCATATGAAAACTCATGCAATAATCCCATTAGGCGTATGTTAATTCAGTGCCAATATTTACCATGTTTGTTCACTGTCTTTCAGAGAAACAACTCAAGAGTTTTGTTAGATTCTTTAGCTTGGACAATAGATTGAGGATAGTATGGTGTAGAAAAATGATGTTGAATATGAAACTTCTCTGGGAATTGCTTCACCTCCTTGTTCTTAAATGGGGTACCATTATTAGAGATGAGGTTAGAAGGTAATATGAAGTGAGCAATGATATTAGCATATCCAACCATATGAAGCTTCTCCAAGAATAATAGTAGCATATCCTACCATAAAATAGCACAAATGGAATGTGGAGCTCAAGGTTGAGTAGGCCTCCAAAAGAAAAGACATATTTTGTAAGGGACACAACCCAACACAAAGATATATGCATAAGGTATGAAATATTATGTAAGAAAATGAAAATATGTAAAATAATATATAAGAAAAAATGATGAATGGAATGAAAGATTGAATATAAAATATATAGAAGTTTTGAGTATCTGACCAATGTAATGTGTTATATATTGCATGATGGACATTATTCATGATTCAAATTAAGTTATTAAATATAGACACCTAATTCAAATCCTAACTTTGATCCTTCTACCATTGCTACTTCTAGGGTATAAACATAACATATAGAGAATACTTGGGGCTTAGAACTCTATTTTGTGATGCCCACTTTTCTTCCTAACAAATATATTCAAGGCTCACTCATGTATAATACCAAGCACCACTATATCCATTTCCAACGCTACTATTTTTTTCACTATACACATCCTATCCATACTATATAAACTCTAGTACATTCACCATACCACACTATCTAAAAGTCATAAATACTATTTCACTAATTATCTTGATAAAATACCATGTGATAATGCTAAATTTACCAACCAAATTGTTCCCAATGCTCAACTTGATATCCAAAACTTATCATAAATCCCTAAAACCAACAACCATAACAAGTGTCTTTATCCAATACTAATATTAATGATCCATAAATGATAATAGTTTCAATAATTTTAACCAATAATGACATTAAGTACAAAAATCTAGTTTTTTTCTCCATCTCTCCATCAAATAAAATATCAGGTGTTAATAATAATTAGTGAGATTGGACTCCATATTCAACCACACATTGTGGTCTATCCCCAACCCATACAATACAAATGATAAGGATTAGGTTCGCACTATGAATCAACCATTGTGTTTCTAAATGTGAGGGAGTTAATTTAGGAATATAACATCCATGGAGAAATAAAAAATTCTAATGAATGTACCATTTCTCTCAACCCCTAGTTACACTAGAATATTATCATTCAAGTGGGAGGGTTGAGACAAGGGAGAAACAAAAATAACATAGAAAACATAAGAACATAGAGGGAGACTAACACATTTCACTATCTGAAAGGTACACACCATGACATAAATCTTAACAACTCCACGCTCAATTGAACCCAAACACAATTATTTATGTGTAGATAATTATTATGGCATGTCCCCCCTTTTTGCATTAAGAATCATTTTACCCATTATTTATAAGTGACCTGAGAAATCCTCTAATGGGTGCCTCTTAAGTCAAAATTATCTGTGTTGTTCATTTTCATCTTCCATGTCTTTATCTAATTTTGGAATTTGCAAGATACCAAAGATTCTAGGTATAGATAGTGTTTAATCATTTTTCCTAATTTTGTTAAGTTGTGGAATTTTCATGGACTACCAAACATTTCCTACTTTTCTAGTGTCTAGTTATAATGTTCATTCCAACATAGAATTCATGTAATCTCTATCAAATTCTTGCTCCATTCACATTCCTATATTTATTCCTTTTTATTGAATCTAAATGGTAGTCTAGACCTCCCACACATGTCCCCATGTTTCAACCTCACTTCCTTTCTATAGAGAAGGGGGATTCGCTACTCATGAGTTCTCTTCACTCAGAGAGCCTCATGGAACGAACTCCCCTAAATTACCTCAAGGAACAATGTGAAAGTTATAGAATTAGAAAGAGCAGGTCACAAAGACTCTCTAGACAAACTGACAAGCTTTTGGCCAAAGGACGGATGTGTGGGATAAAAATGACAACATGGTGCCCTGGTGTCCTAAAGGCGTGTTGACGTCTCATACGAACTAGAAATAAAGTTTATCACAAAAAATGATAGAGTGGCTACTTCTACTCTAAATCCTGAGAACTTTCAAAACATGGGAAAATAACATAATACAATAGAACTAAAATAAAGTAAATGATTGAGATAAAGAGAAGAGATAGATATAAAATGATCACAACCATGCAAGTGATGAAACCTCTAGCATGCGAATGTCTTCAATACCTACATGCATAATAAATGGAGAGAATGTTGTGGCTGTATAGGGGTTTGCCTAAGTCAAACCCCTATTTTTGTGTTCCCACCTCCATGAACAACAAAATAGAAAGAGATAAAGCATGTGGTGAAAGAAAAACCTGATCAGGAGTAGGATCCGCACCACAAAGTATGAGTGGTAAAAGAAATCCCTGCTCGAGGAGGATAACCTGTATCATAAAAGAGGTGATAAAATCAATCCCTACTCAAGGAGGAGAACACATATCATGATATGTAGATGAAATAAGTAGAGGAGGTGTGAAATTCCAAGATGCTCACAAGTATGAGATAAGGGAGATGGAGTTGAAAGGGCCAAGAGTGTTACAAAGGGCGTGGAAAGGATGTGAGAGTGCTGCTGCAGGAAGTTGTATGGAGTTGTGCAAGCAAGAGAGAGTGAGAAAGAAGAGGAGAGTTCAAGGTAGAAACCAAGGGCCAAATGGAATGAAATAATGGATTAAAAAGAGAGAATAAGAGGGAAAAGAAGCTTCTCGAGCTGTTACAAGGTGTTCCAAGCCATTACCACCGAACAAAGAATATGACAAGTGGAAAACATGCTCGGAGGTGATAATTTGAACATTGAAATTTCGTAGGATGTTGGCACGAAATGCAAACATTCGCACGATGCACTGGTGTTTGAACATGTCAGGCTATAAAATGAGGCAAATGGGAAAAGCACAAAGTTCGATGCAAAGTTGATGCACAAGGCTAGTTGCTAAAAAAGGGATGCTGGAGAATCCTAAGAAGGGAAAAAGGCTGATGTAGGGGCTAAAATGATCCTACACAAGTGCTAAGGGATTGGGCACTAAAGCAGATGCAATAATGCATGTGAAATTGTGAGGGGTACAATTTTATGACTATACATTTTTCCCCCACTTTAGTGGACATATGAATCTACACTAATATGAATGCTAAAGGAAATATACTAAACATAAATGACATCATATGCCAAAAGGATACTGTAGAGGAAGCTGAAAACTATTCGAACCACGAAAGCATGCCCCCAGGCTCAAGACCTACAAAAAAAATTCATTAGACAAGAGAATCCTACACTAGACAAAAGTGTTAGCACACAAAAAACTAAAGGATCTGAGTTAGCAAAGTGAAAGTGACCACAATGTAAAAGGTTATCTCAATACTATGCGTCGTCCCCAAATTAATAAACTACACATAGAAGAATTCTAAGATGAAGAAAGGAAGGGAATATACTTAGGATGAACAAGATGTAGATCTTTGATTTGGTATACACAAGTTGAGAAGGGAGAGAATTTAAGAATGTAAGCACCTCACAAGCTTGTAGACCTATAAGGAAGGTGTCGTCCAAGATCTCTCACATGAAGGAAACTAAGAAAATCATCTTACAGACCCACATACCTACAAGGAAGGTATCCTCCAGGATCTCTCACATGAAGGAAACCCATAAAAGTGCCCTATAGATCTATAGACTTGCAGGGGAGTGATCCCTAAGATCTCTCTCATGGAGGAAGCTCAAAGGAAGCACCCTACATGCCTATAGACCTACAAAGAGGTATCTCCCAAGATCTCTCACATGGAGGAAACCAAAGGAAGGGGACTTCGTAGAGTGAAGAAGCAGCTTCACAGGTGCACCTGCAAAGTGACATGTTTACCCATAGATAAAACATGTTAGAAAACAAAGTGGCCACACAGGCAGTCAAGCAGATAGTCATGTAGACCGTCAAAAAATTGGAAAGCTTTCAAAGGGGCCCCTCGGGAACCCTTAAAAAGAAGAGGAGTCCACTCAAGGGATGTGCTATTTGAAAAGTGAGGTCTATTTAGGTTGCCCCCAAGCTAGACACGAAGATATAAAATAGGTCTAGTTGGGCTGCCTGCAAGTTAGACGCCATAAAATTCATTTGAGATACAAGCTTTCAAAGGGGCTCCCTCAGGAACCCTTCAAAAGAGAAAATGGTTCCACTCAAGGGACACTTCATTTGAAAGACATAGAGAAGAGAGGGGGTCCTTAAAAAGGACACACATCTCCATAAAAAGTTATCACTTCCCCCAACATATAGGGGAGGAGAACCGTGCAAGATATTTAGAACAAGATAGAGGTAAATCTCGATATCACTTGTTATTTGAAGAAGAGGCAGGTGCATCAACAAACAAATGAGTGATGGCACCTGAATCATGAAGTTGTATTTGATCCTTCAAGGCCTTACATTCACTAGTGGAATGGCCAGATACTTGATGGTATGCACATAAAGAATTCTTTACTTTATCATGCTTATGAAATTTCTTACATGTAGGAGGATTAAGAGTAATCAAGCAGGCTCTTAGAAGCTGCAACAAGACACACTGTTGCTCAGATAAAGAATGAGGATCAAGAAGCAACCCTTTCTCTTGCGGAGAAAAGTTTTACTGCTCATGAGAAGAAGATACAAAGATAAAAGGCAAAGGAGGAGGATCTCTATAAAGAGGGTTATTCCATCAAGAGGGATCACACTATTCTATGGGATCACCACCAAACTTCTTGATAGGACTACCAACATTAACCTACTTAACATAAGTGTGATCATCTTCCTCAGAAGGAGGATCAACACCAAGAACATTACAATTGTCGTTCACCTTACCCTGTAATGCAAAAGAGTAACCTTCTTTGACAATGGGTTTGAATGATGTTATCAGAAGGTCTGAGTAGATTGTGTTGAATTTACATTCTCCAATGAAGGAATCTGTAAAGTCTAAGGAACCCCAATCATCACCAAGAAATGCATTCCTTTGAGAAGAGGTAGAAGGAACAAACTTAAGATTTCTTGCTTAAGAAGGATCTTCTTTAGGGACATTTATCTCAAGAGTATCCTTTATAGTAGATACTATTGGAGTAAACATCAACACATTGGAAGATACCAAAGGAATAAGAGTAGGCACAAATGAAACCCGACCAATGAATACCATCTCACATAAGTGCATAGCATTAGGGTCAGCCTTAACTATGACTATTCGATTATTGCAAATGAACTTAATAGATTTATGCAAGGTAGACAGGTCTGCACCCATAGCATGAATCCATGGTCTACTAAGAAGAAGGTTATATGGTAACTTTTTTGACATAACATATAAAAGAGTGGGTATAGTAATGGGTCCAAGCTACAAAATTAATACTACTATACCTAGAGCTTGTTGAACAACATTATTGAACCCATGAATTTCAATGGAAGAATAATTAAGAGAAGATGGATCAATATTACATACATAAGCGCTGAACAAGCATCAAAAAGAGTACATCTAATGCCAATTTTATTAATGTTGACTAGAATCATTAGAGGGTCTACTTGCTTTTTTACTTCCAGAGGTGGGAGTTCCTGCAGATAAAACATAATATTCAGTGAATCTACATGAATATAAGCTATCAATGCATCAACATCTGTTGACCTAGTGAAAGAATACAAGAGGATATTTTGCAAGACTTTCTGAAGCATACCTTGATAAACCAGAGCACAATAAAGCAAGTCCCATAGTGAAATCTTAGTCAAAGTAACTTGAGGCTGCTCAATGAGATCATAATCACTAGGCACTTTAGTCATAGGTTTAGGTGCTTGAGGAAGGCTTAGTTGTTTATTCATTCTAGTATCATAGGTATGGGCTACTTCTCTATAAGGGGGAACCTTAGAAAGATCAAGGGAATCACTATCAAATGGAACACCATCAATAGAACAAACCCTTTTAGGAGAAGGACTAGCTGGAGTTATGTAAATGATCGGTCCCTTAGGCCTTTGAGGGGTAGCAGAGACATAGATTACATTTACAAAATCGTCACAACTAGTTGAACAAATTTTTGAAGACATATTCTCAACATCGATCCAAACAGAATCAAATGTGGAAAGAGATTCATCATTCACTAATGCATCATCTCTAGAGGAGAGTGCATTAGAATAGATAGAAAATTCATCATTCACAAATGCAACGTCCCTAGGAGAGAGTGCATTGGAATGAATACAAGGTTTGTTATTCATGAATACATCATCTTCGAAAGAGATTGCATTGGAATGATGAGAAGGTAGAGTGAGATTAAGAAAGGTATAAATGATTTCATCTTCTTGCAACAAAATATCCTCTGAAGTAGGGGGATTTCATGAGAAGGATCAAAGAAACTGAGTGAAATAGGAAAATCCAAGTTACTGTCACATGCATGAAATGAAACATCATTAACATTTTGAACAAAATTAGATACTGAGCTAATAAAAGAAGATATTAAATTCATTTTGGATTTTTTTTAGTATTTCCTATGTTATAGTAATTTGCATTTTCAGAGGTCTTGAGAGCAGAATTTGAGGTTGAAACTTACATCGGTCCTTAAAGTTTAGCTATCGAAGGCACAATATTTTAGTGATTGAACTATTTCTCTAGGAGACCTTTCCAATGGTGCAAACGGTTTTGAATTCCGGGCATCGAGTCAAAAGTTATGACCCCACCAAGTAGGGTTAAATAAATTCCTATTTTTTCAGTTCATGTTAGGTTCACCAAAATGTAGAGAAGGGGGATTCACTACTCATGAGTTCTCTTCACTTAGAGAGCCTCATGGGGAAAAATTCCCTAAACTACCTCAAGGAACAATGCAAAAGTTCTAGAATTAGAAAAAGTAGTTCATAGAGATTCTCTGGACAAACTGACAAGCTCTTGGCTAAAGGATGACAATGCGAGATACAAATGACAGTGCGACATGCTGGCATCCTTGAGGTGTGTTGGTGTCTTGTACGAACCAGAAAGAAAGTTTATCATAGAAAAGGGCTAAGTGAATACTTTTACTCTAATTACTGAGAACTTCTAGAATGCAATGAAGTAACAAAATGTAATAGAATTGAGATAAAATGAAATAGATGGTAAAGAGAAGGAGAAGAAGGGAAAGGAAATTCCTACAACCACACAAGTGATGAAGCCTCCAACACATGAATGTATTCAATACCTACAAAAAAGAGAGAGAGATAAATTGTTAGGGGGTTGTATAGGGGCTTGCCTCAGTCAAACCCCCATTTTGGTGTTCCCACATCCATAGACAACTAGATAGATAAAGAAAAAAGTATGAAATGAAGCAAAGAGCATAGAAGCACTACAAAACACTATTATGCTACTCAACCAAATAATAGAGGAGAGGAGTGGAAAGCTTACCACCTCTACCAAGAGCGTTCAAGGATAATGGGGGAGAAAATGAGAGGAACTCAAGCCTCTGCTACAATGGTGTTTGTTCCAAACTTACTCTACTGAGTTGATAGAGTGTTGATGTTGTTCTTGTGAAGTGTAAAGTGTTGCTTGAGAGTGATGGATTGAATGCTTAGAATGCTTGTAGAAGCTGTAGAAGAGATTGTGAAGAGGAGATGATGAAAATCTTCGAGAGGGCTTAGAGAGAAATAGCGAGAGTGTGGACCCAACAAATGGATGAAGAAGAGGTGAATTTGAAGAACGAGATGAAGGAAACGACTATATTCAGGTCGGTTAGCCAAAGAGGGCATTATAAGTCGACCCCCAATGGGAAGTGTAATGCCTCTGCAGGCTCTAGCTGTAGGAATTTTTTAGGGACATAAGCATGTCGAGTAGATGTCTGCGTGCTACACGGGTGTCCCTGACAGTTATTCATCTGCCGATGCTCAAAATAGGTGCCAAGTCGAATGAAGATAGTAGGCTTATGTGGAATTTTTCCTTTGGATTTGGTTTTCTAAAGTGAAGGAGGGTAAAAGGGGAATTTGTGCAAGGGGTGCAAATCCACTCCTATACATAAGGTTATGTGTAAAATAAATTCTCTAATTCTTGTTTCTCTTTTGAAAAAAGAGAAGTTGCATGAGCCTTTTTGGCGGTTGGAATCTCTTGCTAAGTAAATCCTCTATCTCACCTCAAATTTTGATTCCATTTTATTTTTTCATGTTCATACAGAATAGAATATTGATGCAAATTTCTTAGCTAAATGGGCCTTTGATGTTGATTGTGACTAGAATGTGATTGATAAACCTAGGCAACTTCTTTAGCTCATTCATAATGATTGGGCTTAACTCTCCTTACTTGTAGTTCTTGGAGAATGTGAGTTTTATTTGAATCATTAATTCTTTTAATTCTTGGGGATGGTGGAATAATCAAAATCCCCTTTGTATTTTGCTTCTTTTGATCTTATTAATGACTATTGTTATTTGGAAATCTTTATGTTGTAATTTATGTTAAATTTCCTTATAATATGATTTTCTTTTTTACCTGAAAAAGCTTATAAGTAGTCAAATCATACTTTGTTTGTATTGATTGAAAATTTGAGATCACTATTAGAAACCTAATTCCTATCCCTTTTCTTCACACCTAATTTTATCATTTTTGGCCATTTTTCTGACCATTTATGTGCCTTTTTGCTGCCTTCCTCACCATAGTTTCTTTTCACTCCTCCAAACTCTTCATCCCTAGTATTGACCTTTCACTTCTCCAAATTGGTGAGTTGTAGCTTGAAGATAATGTTTCAACAAGGGTTTCGTACTTGTATTGCAAGCTTTGCCTATTTTTTTATCATCAGTGACAACATGCCACAATTTGTACAAAATTTTTAGGTAAGTCGCTTGCCATGGTTTCAGTGAATTTAAAGTTTTGGAATCTTTACGTAGTCAGATCATTTTTTGTGTTTTATTTAATTTTAACACTATTATGGCTCTCCAAAAAGTTGTCTCATGCTAGGAAAAACAACTTTTAGGGAGTTGAAACATTCCTCACCCCATACTTGAAAATAAACTTTAAATAACAACCAATATTTTTGTTTAAAAGCCTACAATTTTTTTGCCTTGAACTCAAGAATCAAGTAGTGCTAAAACCCTAATATTTTCAGATACTTAATTAAGTGTGCATACAAAAATTGGGTGCATCGACATGTACTATCCCCTATTTTTTAGGGTTTGGTTTTGTTAGGGTTTGAAATTGTAGGGTTTGAAATCCAATGGTTTGAAATTTTACTATTTGAAATTCTATGATTTGATTTTTTCTTGGTGCGAGCTTGTACCCTCCAGAATGAATGATGGACTTGAATTTCCTACAATGACCACATTTCAATTACCCATAGAGCTCATGCCTTCCATAAAATATGCTTTTCTAATCATTCAAACCCTTTTCCTCACTGCTCTGCAACACTATCTATTTTGATAGTTTTATTGTTGTCCTTGTCTTGCAAATGTATATATCATCAAACAACAAAAAATAAGCTACACTATATTCACATCATGGTTAATCAAGTAAGTATGAAAAAATTTAGTAGTTTACAAGTAGCAAGCAAACAAATGGAAGGGTTTTTGTGATGCTGAAGTTCTTGTTTTTTGGCCCTTGCTTCCAATATGTTGCTTGTCCTAAATAGGTATGTTAGAATTTCCAACTTGTTTTGTGTTGTATTTTTTTTTCTACTACCATTTGTTTATGTGTTGATATTTAAAACAAATTGTATTTCTAATTTCCATTCGTTGATGTTTTCTTCTTCTTTTGGATTGCTTTTAACATGTAAGGTAATCTTGAAACAAGATCTTAAATATTTGTGAATACAAGGAAGATTATTTCATAATTTTAAACATAGGGTATGTTCTTTAAGATAACATTCGTAAAATTTGTAATATGGAAATATGGAATACATTTAACAATTAATGAGGTAAGTTTGAAATACATTGATAAAGATTTGTCATTCCACTAGTAAATGTAATGCCTTGAAGGATAAAATACAACTTCAAGATTCAGGTGCCATCACTCATTCATTTGTTGATACAACTTCCTTTTCTTCAAATGACAAGTGATATCAAGGTTTACCTCTATCTTGCATGTTCTAAATATCTTGCATGGTTCTCCTCCCCTATATGTTGGGGGAAGTGATAACTTTTTCTAGAGATGTGCATCCTTCTTAAGGACCCTTTCTTCTTCACTATGACTTTCAAATGTAGCGTCCCTTGAGTGGACCCCCTTTCCTTTTGAATGGTTAATGAGGGACCCCCTTTGAAATATTTTCTCTCAAATGAATTCCATGGCGTCTAGCTTGGGACAACCCGACTAGACCTATTTCACATCTTTGCATCTAGCTTAATGGTAGCCCATCTAGACCCACTTCACATCTTTGTGTCTAACTTGGGGGTAGCTCAACTAGACCTACTTGACATCTTTGTGTCTAGCTTGGAGGTAGTCTATCTAGACCTACTTCACATCCTTACTTCTAGCTTGGGGGTAACTCGACTAGACCTCGCTTCACATCTTTGCATCTAGCTTGGGGGTAGCCTGACTAGACCTCGCTTTCCAAATAGTGCATCCCTTGAGTGGACCCCTCTTCCTTTTGAAGGGTTCCTGAGGGACCCCTTTGAAAGTCTTCCTACTTGACGACGGTCTACATGACTGTCCACTTACTCGCCTGCATGGCCACTTCCTAACATGTTCTATCTATAGGTAAATATGTCACTTTGTAGGTCTATGAGTCTGTAAGGTGTTTTCTTTCTTCAACTTTATAGTTCTATGGAGCTATGAAGTCCTTTGCTTGTCCTACACTCTTGGGTTTTCTAGATCATGGTCTGCTTCCTCGATGGTTTAGGTATACATTTCTAACTCTGCTACTTCACCGATCTACTTTATCAAAGCACTGATCAATATTCATGATTGCTAAAGTGGGAGAAAAATGTATAGGAACTTATTTTCACCCCTTGGGAAAATTCCCCTTTTACCCTCCTTCACTTTAGAAAACCAAATCTGAAGGAAAAATTCCATATAAGCTCCCTGCCTTCATTCCAATTGGTGTCTATTTTGAGCATTGACAAAGGAATAATTGTCAGGGATGCCCGTGTGGCGCACAGATGTCCATGCAACACACTTACATCCCTAAAAAAATTCCTACAAATGGATCTCGTAGAAGCATTACACTTCCCATCAAGGGTTGACTTGTAACACCCTCTTCGGTCGACCGACTTGAATATGGTCGTTTCCTTCATCTCCTTCAAATTCACCTCTTCTTCATCCATTTTTTGGGTTCACACTCTCTCTAGCTCTCTCTGAGCCCTCTTTGAGCTCTTCATCAACTTCTCTTCACAATCTCTCCCACAATCTCTTCTACAGCTTCTACAACTTCTACAAGAATTCTAAGCATTCAATACATCACTCTCAAGAAACACTTTACACTTCACAATAAAAACATCAACACTCTATCAACTCAGTAGAGCAAGTGTGGAACAAACACCATTGCAGTAGAGGCTTGAGTTCCTCTCATTTTCTTCCCCATTAGCCTTGAGCACTCTTAGTGGAGGTGGTAAGATTTCCACTCCTCTCCTCTATTATTTAGTTGAGTAGCATAACACTATTTTGTAGTGCTTTTGTCCTCTTTGCTTCATTTCAAACTTTTCTCTCTATCTATTTGGCTGTCTATGGAGGTGAGAACACCAAAACGAGGGTTTGACTGAGGAAAACCCCTATACAGCTCCCCAAAAATTTCTCTCTCTCTCTCTCTCTCTCTCTCTCTCTCTTGTGTGCAAGTATTGAAGAAATTCACATGTTGGAGGCTTCATCACTTGTGCGGTTGTAGGAATTTCCTTTCTCTTCTTCTCCTTCTCTTTACCATCTATTTCACTTTATCTTAGTTCTATAACATTCTGTTACTTCATTTCATTCTAGAAGTTCTCAGTAATTAGAGTAAAAGTAGTCACTTAGCCCTTTTTTGTGATAAAATTACTTTTTGGTCCATACGAGATGCCAACATGCCTCGGGGATGCCAACGTGCCATGCTATCATCCATATCTCACATTGCCGTCCTTTATCTGAGAGCTTGTCATTTTGTCTAGAGAATCTCTGTGACCTGCTCTTTCTGATTCTAGAACTTCTGAGCTATTCCTTGAGGTAGTTTAGGGAAGTTCGCCTCGTGAGGATCTCTGAATGAAGAGAAATCGTGAGTAGTGAAACCCCATTCTATACACCTTCTTCCAACCAAACTAAAAAGATTTCTCAAGTGCAACGAGAATGGCTCGGGACTACTTTTGATTATTAGTGTAACAAACCATCAAAGAAGTGAATAAAACAACACTTATAGGTACTTATGAAAGGTTAATTAATATATATATTTAAAGTATATTTTATAACGTTGCAAACACTCTACAAACCTTCAAAATATGAATTTTATTTTATATGTTATAAATGCTATATAAATCTGCAAATTTTAAATATTTTTATCATGAGTCTAACCACATTTACATTGTTGATAAAAATAGAGATTTAAAATTTATGTATTTTTTAATATCATAAAGCTAGTGGAATCGACAAACCTCACATGTTTGACATCTAATATTATCTCAACCCTTTGTGATCATATTTGTATTTGATATTTTCATAATTAAAAAATATTTTGGTTATTATAATGGGAAAATTTTAAACCTTACAATTTTCCCCTTAATTTTAAGCTTGATTTAACTAGGTTATCCTTTATGCAATAATTTGCATACAAGTGGTGTGTTTTTGTATATATACTAGTAATTATATATTTCTAATACTAGTAATTTTATTTGTGTGACTAATTATTGTGTGACAACTATAAATGACTAAATAAATGACTAAATAAATGACTAATTTAGTTGTATTTTTTACCCGATGATCAAATTAGTCATTTATAACTATGTTGCAAAAAATTAGTAGAATTTAGTCATTTTTAGCTGTTATGACTACAAATTTTGGTCGCGTAGTCATTTATTTTCCGAATTCTACTAGTGTTATTTGGATCATGAGCGGATCCCTTGATCATGTCAGTTGGAGCACTGAGCCTTGGCACACATAATTGCATTAATGGAAGATCCTCTATTCTATTCTTTCTCAAACATTCCAATAGCTATCATCATCACAAAATAATTGTTATGTACGCTATTTACTCTTTTTATTGTTTTCTCATTAAATGCTTTAATATATTGGCCATTATAAGAATATTATTCTCATGCTTAGCTTCCTCATAAAACTCCAATATTTCATCATAATATTTTAATTGTTTAATCAACTCCTTTTTGTTGATCCTTGCTCTTGATGGTGGGGCAACAAAAGTGCTTGGAACTAATGGCTTATCTTCATCATAAACAATCTTTTTTGTAGATTGAGGTGGACGAAGTGGTGGTGAAGAAAAGGATGGATTTTTTGGTTGCACTTGTTGCATCTGAGGTTGTTGATTCTGCAACATCTCAACCATTATTTCCAACTTTGCAATCTTTTTCCTAGCCTTATTATATTCAATAAGAAAACCATTATATTTCTTGGTTTCTTGATCATATTTCTCCTACAAATATTTTGTTGTTGCCTTGCTAAATTTGGAAACATTTACAACCAATGTGGATAATTCAACTGCTAAAGTGTTTAAAATTTTTTATTATTAGCCCCCCTTTTAAATCATTGATAGACTCTGCAGTTGTGGGCTTATTTGTGTTTGGTGCAAGTTCCCAAATAGCTAAATTTTTGGGCTAAATGTTGATCCTTGTAGTGCATATAACACCTCATCCTTAGTGGTAAATACATGAGCATCACATTTTCTCATTGTATCAAGGGATATAGAAAATGCTATATCCCACTCAAGTAATATGAGAATACCACTCCCCCTTACAAGTTTTCTTCCCTCATCAGGTGCCATTTCCTTTTTCTCTTATTTCATTTGGAGCACCAATAGTTTTGATATTTTCTTCCTTGGCTACTCAAGCAATTTATCCATTTTCTCATTCAACCTCCTCTAATAATAATTTCTCTTGGTTTTCCATACAAATTATTTAAACACATTGATTTTAACAAAAGTGTCATCATCCATGAAATTATTGTAAACCACACCCATGACATCATTTTCATTATCAACTCCTATCAATATTTGTTTGGTGACCCTATTTTCTAGAGCTAGTAGATCATCATCCCCTTGAGGAAATGGAATGTGTTTCATGATGTCATCTATGGTTACAAATACCTCTTCATCTTCAGAGTCCAGTGGGTAATAAACAAGTCCAATTTTTTCAATCTTTCTCCTCTTTGGAGAGGACTCCCTTGGTGGTGAATCAATATCAATAATATTCTATGGTGGGGATAGGGGTATTTAGGGCATAATATTTGATGCTCTTGATTCCTTTGATTGTGTGGGAGTGGCCTTTGTGTTCTTGTTCATTACAATCCCCTTAGGTCTTTTGATGAAGACATGATTTTTTGGGGGTTGGTAAGCTTCTATCATGGGGGATTTCCCTTTATCTTGTTCCTTATATTTAAGTTGTCCAACCACTTTATCATTTTTTTGCAATATCACCTCAATTCTTAGAAGTGGATCATCAATATCTACATAAATTCCCTTGAAGGAGGGATCCATTTTATTCTTATCCTTCTCAAGTTTCTGAAAGGAAATCCACGTCACTCTTCCATCATCAATCTCTTTCAAGCCAAATGTGTTTTTGATGACATCTTCCATATAATCAAACCCATGCCAATATTTTTATCTTCTAATCCTTATTCTTTAAGAAACAATAAATCCTTCAGGGTCAAAATTTCTAGCCCTGCAAGGTTTCATCTTGAGAGGATTGAGTAAATCAGGTATATATCTCCATCCCTCTTTTGCCATAGTAAAATATAAAAACTCTATGACTAAAGGGTAGATAGAAAATTTATTTTGATTTCAAAATTAAGTTCCTTAGTCCATCCTAGCTGCCACATAACCTAAAAAAAAAACAACTCTCAATGGCACAAATCTTAGAAAAAAATGTGAGGCCATATTGGTCCCATACACCCTTAGAATGGTGTAGTCTGTATGCACAATAATATCACCCCAATTATGTTTGATTCCTAGCTTAGGCCTTTTTCCATTGGCCTCAGTAAATCATGTAACTCCTTAGGAATCGTTGACACATCTCTTCTCAGATAAAAATTTACCTTTTCAGAAAATAAGTTTGTGAATGTTATAAAACTTGACTATGAGAAACGTCTATCTAGAAAATGGGTCAATACTTGGACAAGGAGGTCCACACCCTTTTCATCCTTCATTGTTATTTGTAATCTTGGATCCAAATCCTTCCATCCCCAAGCTAAAAAAATATGGTACAAAAGTGAGTACCACCATAACATAACTCCCTTCCCTCCATTATTTATAGCTACCAATCCCTTGTGGATGGCATCTGACAAGTATGTGGAAAAGTTATATTCTTCATTGACCATCAAGTTTTTTATATTGGCTACCATGAACATAAAAGCCACTCACATATTTTTCAAAGGAATAGACCCTAGAACTTGGCAAAGTGTATAATAATTTTTCACAAAGTACCCCTCAAAACCATCAACTCAGAAAGGTTCTTGGTCTGTAGGGAAGATTATGACCATTTTCCTATTTTTATCTTTCACCTAGAACCTTGGTAGCAACATAATCCTATAGGTGCTTTTATTTTTCTCATATTCTATTTTTAAATCATCAAGGTTCATGGGATTATTTGCATTAGGGTTCAATTTAAAGAAATCAATGATTGATTGTCTATCCAATTTTACCATCTCAACACCCAGGCGTGTCCTTACGAGTTTGATATTCTCACCATAATTGGCTGCAATTGCTTTGAGAATGTCAATATCAATATATACATTTGGGACAACTAATTTCCCCAAATCTATATTCCAACAATTATAGCCTGGGACTGGGGCATTCCTCTTCCCATATCAGTACTTGAAAAGCTCCCAACTAGAAATTTCATCTCTACATCCTTAACCCAATAATAACTACTTACAAGACCCTTATTAGCTCTAAGACCTTGCAATTTTAGTTTATTTTCGACCCTATCATTTGTTGAACTAGGAAAAAGGCAAGAAGGTCATCGTAGAGAGATGGTTTTGGGGTGGAACCATAGTATTGTGTCTTGGGGGCTGACATCTTGGCAGTAATTAGGTGAGATTAGGGCTTTCCTAAGTGCTTTCTAGGGTTCAACTAGCAATTCAAGGGTTTCAATGCAACTGAAAAAATGAAACTAAGGCTAATTTATGAACACTTTGAATGCAAGCAATGAAATTCAAGCTTATGACAACCCTAGAATTCTATTTTAGAATTAAAACTAGCAATTGTGTGTGATTTTGTATAAAATTGAGCAAGGTAGAAGCAAATTTCAACTTATAGGTG
Source organism: Sequoiadendron giganteum (assembly GCA_007115665.2). Classification (NCBI taxonomy): domain Eukaryota; kingdom Viridiplantae; phylum Streptophyta; class Pinopsida; order Cupressales; family Cupressaceae; genus Sequoiadendron; species Sequoiadendron giganteum. Next base: position 317,040,629 of record CM021110.1, read on the forward strand.
TGTGAATGATGAAAACCCTAGATTTTTAATGTAGAGATCTTGAAATTTGTTGAATTTGATATCCTTTCACTTTTGAATTCTTTGGTAATTTTACAACAATCCATTATAGCAAAATAAAACAACTTCATCTACCTTTTTATTTGATTTTGAATTTTAATCATTGATCATTGGCTAATCTCTTTGATCACACAACCTTGATGAAGTCAAACAAGTTTGAAAAAGCTTGACTTGCCCTAAAAATGACATCAAAAAATAGTATTTCACAATGTGGAAAATCTCCTTACACGTCGCCATGGCCCCATCATCTTTGAAAGCATCAGTAGATTCCATGTGTCATTTCCTCACACCACCACACTCATGTATTGGGTGGTAGATCATGTCATACGGAAAGGTGGGGAAAGCCTCTAGATCTTTCTATGTGTTCCAATATGTACACCTTTTATTTTTCCTTTGTATGCCTACATAGTTAGTGAAATTCTTCAACATACCTTAATCCTTGATTGGACGACTGAGAACTTGCCACTTGGCATCTTCCTACACCACCATAGTGAACCAAGATCTTCATAGATGAACCCCCACAAATGGTGGGGAATAGTCAAGATGGTGTTGCATGGCACTCTTAAAGCCTTTAGATCATGGGCCCATCACACACATTGTATAAGATTTTGCAAAGATCATTGTACTAACCGAACATTTTGTGCCCTCCCACAACACCACACACCCTTTTTAGTGAATATTTTAATCAATTGAAGCTAGCGAGGACCAATGAGGATCAAACACATGGCAATGTGGGACCCAAGAAGTGCTAACTTAAGGCATTTTTAGAGCACATGCTTCAGGTTATGACTTAAGATGGGGCCATTTACTAGGTTGAAAAATTATTTATGACATAAATTTAAACATAGACCTAGGGGTCAAAACATTAGACTTATAGAAAAATATTTTTATGACCCACGAGAAATATTTAACATATTTTTAAAAGGGGAGGTAACCGGAAAGACTAGGACTCTAGGGTAGATAGAGACATGACTTCAATGGCTCAAGTGGTAACTAACATGACTATAAACTAATAACAAGTCAATGAGAGAATAGAAAAAATGGCTAAGGCATTGAATTATTAGGGTTTAAAAAGGGTTTAGCCCTTTAGTGAACCCTAAAAGTAGGGTAAGACAACCCTAGCTTATAGATGGCGATCTGAGTGCTCAAAATTTTAAAATGGATGACCTGAACCACACATTTTTGTACAATTCCTATTAGTGGATCTTTTTGGGGACATTTTTTCAACATGAACAAAGTGGGATCCCGTGAATCTCATGGTGGAGCAGAAAAAACATAAAGAAAACAAAAAACCAATGGATTCCTAGACAATGCAAGAAAACCAAACCAATACATGACTAGACGCAAAACCAAACCCTATGTACAAACATATACATAATATATAATGTACATATAAATGAACATACCTCATGTGAAGTATGGCTTCAGGAATTGTCATGTACTGATAATTCCAAAATTTCACCAACCAATTTTTTTAGGAAGTATGAATATTCTCCATGACTGTTGTTAATCAAATACGTGCCCAACCATAGAGCATCAAATTTTCCATTCTTTCTTTTATCCCGAGCTCTGGCATTCCACATCAACACCATGCTTCCAATCTCAAACTTTTTGAAAGAATATTTTTTATCATACAAACTCTTTACCTACAATTTCATTTTCATTTTTTTCTATCGTGCTTCCCTTCTTGTTTCATCTAACTCAACCAAATAATTGATTCTCTACTGCAATCATATGAGACATCATCTTCATATTCTTGAATAAATTTATACACCTAGAACAATTTTTTGGTTGGCATCCTAGCCTCAAGACCATAAACCAAATCAAATGGAGACTGTATGTTTCCTTTTTAATGGTAACTATATCATCTCAAAGGGCTTGTCTCAATTTTGAATCCCAAACCTTTTTTTCTTTTCAATCACCCTTTTGATGATCTTCATTAAGCTCTTGTTGCTGGATCCTACTTGTCCATTACCTTGTGGCTGATACAAGGATGAATATGAAACAAAAACTCCATATTTATTGTAGAAATTTATAAACTCTTCTGACTTTAAGCACATTGCATTATCAAATATTATTCTCTTAGGTACACCAAATCTAGTCAGAATGTTATTCATTAAAAGGTCCACCACCACTTTACTAGTAGCCTTCCTTATAGGAATAAATTCAACCCATTTTGTGTAGTATGTGGCTACCAGAATCCATGAGTCTCTACCATTGGATTTTTCTACAATTTCTCCAATAAAGTCTATTCCCCATTGTTGAAATGGTGCTTTCACTATTGCTGGTCTAAGGGGAAAGTTTCTTGAAAACTTCAACTTCCCTGAGAATCTTTGGCATGGATCACATATCCTTACCAATTTTTTTGTATCTTTAAATAGTGTTGGCCACCAAAACCCTACCCTCAAAACCTTGTGTGTAGTATTTTTAGCCATATAGTGGCCACCACAAACACCTTAATGAATTTTAGTTAAAATATCTAAGGCTTGTTCACCATTGACACGTTTCAATAGTATTCCATCCATATTTCTCCACCATAACTCATTGTCAATGATAACATATTTTATGCCCTATAGCTTAAGTGTTCTCTTTTGGTTTTTAGTCATCCACTCAAGGCATGACATATTTTGCAAATAGAAGACAACATCTTTGTACTAATTTGAAGTCGGAATGTCACAAATGGAAGACACATATGTCTCTTCAACATGATTGCTATGATTTAGTTCTAAGTTAGTCTCTACCATCAGTTTGGAAATTCCTTATCCTCTAACCAACTTAGTGATTTGTATGTCAATGTTGAATTCTTGCACTCTATTTATCCATCTACATCTTCTACTTGTCACTTCCTGCTATATGAATATATCCTTGACTACAACAATAGGTACACATGCAAAAATTGTTGCACCAACTAGATATGACCTAATTTATTTATTTTCCTTTACCAAAGTGTAAGCTTTCTTCTTAGTCATATCATATTTCAACTCAGTAACTTGTAAGGATTTATTGAAAAGAAGCAATGGGCTTCTCATATCCCTCTTCATTCTTTTGTAAAAATACTACAAAAATGGTGTGAAAGGAGGCAAAGGAGAATAGTTGGAAAGGTTTTGAAAAATTAGGAGACTTCAAGACAAGTGCCTCCTTAATAGCCTATTTCATGCTCGTGAAAGCCTTATTTGGCTCCTCATTCCATGCTATTTTCTCTCCTTTTTTCAACATCTTTGAGATTGTTCTTGTGATCTCTACAAAATTAGTCACAAACCTTCTTAAAAAATTTACCTACCCAAAGAATGATTGGATGCATTTCACACTTTTTGGTTTTGGTATCCTATCTATTCTAACCACTCTTTCAGGGTCTATCCTCACTCCTTTCTTGGAAACTATATGCCCCAACAATTTCCCTTTTGTAACTATAAAGGCACACTTCTTGGGATGGAGTGATATCCCATACTCCAATGCTCTGATAAATATATTCTCCAAATGCATATAATGGTATTCTTCCTTTTTGGAGTAAGTAGTTAGATCATCTTAGTACATGACCATAAAAATATCAATAAAATTAGAAAAGGATACATCCATAGCCATCTAGAAGGTAGCACCCACATTAGTCAAGCCAAAATACATCCTGACATACACATATGTCCCCCAAGGAATCATAAATGATGTCTTATATTGCTCTAACTAAACTTGACCTTCACTTGGTTGTAACTAGAAAATCCATCCATCATTGATAGTAGCTCACAACCCGTGACCTTTTGCAACATTGTCTCCATGTTTGGAAATGGCTAGTTATCCTTTAATGATGATATGTTAAGATTTCTAAAATCCACACATAATTTGACATCACCATTCTTCTTCCTGACTAGTACTAATTAGACACCCAAGTAGAATGTCTAATGGGATTTATGATCCCACCGTCTCTCAATTTACTCAATTCCTCTTGCATATTGGGCACTAAAGTAGGAATAATAGGCCTCTACTTTTTTCTAAAGGGCTTTGCATCTTCTTTCAATTATATCTCACATTGAAAATCTCTTCTCTATAAGCCTTTAGGTCAGCATATGACCATGCAAAGAAATGCCTATATTTTCTTAACAAATCAATAAGCATTGATTTGATTTGGGGTTTCATCTTTTTCCTCACATACACCTTTTTTGGTGTATTTTCAGTTCCTAGATTCATCTCTTCTAGGCCATCTTGATGGGTGGATATTTGTTTGATGTTGCTCTTTTCAAAACCATCAAACACCCTTTCTAAGGTAACTAGGCCTTTGGGAATCTTGTTAGTTTTAAGATGAATCACTTCATTCCCAAAAAAAATGTCCTTCCCATCAATTGTCTCTACAAAATCTTCAAAATCTATCTCTTGACTCTCATATTGGTCGACACACTTTAGGAACTTCAATATGTCATCATCATTATTAAACACTTGCCAATTCTATATATTTTTCAAGGATAGAAGGCCTTCTTTGTACCTCAAATTTTTAGATACCTAAAGTTGTTGTCATTTTCCCTAAATTATATATTGGCCAACAAATATGTTGGGAATAGGATGCCATTTAATTGCATTCTAAACATATTTCATGTATCTCCTAAGTCCTTGGAATGTGTTCTACAACACTAGGATTAGGAAGATATTAATTTAGAATGAAATAAACATTTAATTTGACATTTGTAGCTATTTCTAAATGATAGGAGCATGTGGGGACACCTTGGGAGGGATCCTACAAAATAGGAGCACATGGGTGCCTACATGGGAGGTGGGATCCACCTTGGTTTAGTTCATTAGTTGGTGAATTGAGTACACTTCAGAAATGCATCTCAGGTTCCTACAAAATAGGGATTTTGTTTTATGCATGTTGAGTTCCTATAAAATAGCGATTGATGTTTACGAGATTCAGTTCAGTTTAGTTTAGTTATATTTTAGTTATCTTCATTTGCATGCTAGTTAATCTCAGCTGACTTGAGTTAGATGGACATATAATAGGTGGATACATTCAGTTAACAAATGGGGGATCATGCATGCATATTGTTTTGCATGAATCGGTGATAGATATGTTTCAGTTGGGCGCCCAAGTTGACATCTTTGAGTTACAACTATTGCATGTAAAAGATATTTATAATGCTTAGTTAAGTGGGACCCAATTTTGGTGCCTACTTTGAGGATGAGCTTGCACAAGATATTTTTGACATCTACGAGGTTAACACTTCAGAGTTGGGTGCCAACTTTGAGGGAGACTCTTGTTTGACTTTGTCATGGATGTTTGAACTCAACATGGCAACCCTAGGCATGGATTTTATCAAGAGGCTTTTTGATTATATATTTGATAAATATTATGAGTTTGTAAGGAAGAATATTATGTATTATTGCAACAATTGTATGAGAGAGTTTTATGAGAAAATATTGTAGGTTGTGAAGAAGATTTGTTGAAGAAAAAGGAAGCATATCATGGAGAATTGAATCACTATTATTGTAACTTATTTAAAGGTTAAATAATACAAGCAAGACAAATTCTGGTGGAGTTTTTTCCTAAAAGGTTTTCTCCATGTACATGTTTTGTTCTTTCTATTCAGTCTTATATTTCTTCTACAATATTCTATCTACTTTCTACAACATTAAAATTGATCTAATTCAAGATTAATCATACACAAGAAATTGTGACAAAGAATACTAAAATTGAATCTACCATTACATAGGATTTACAAAAAAATTAAGCTACATTTTTACTACAATTTTACCTTCATTTTCAACATTTGGTATCAGAGCTAATGGTTGGGTAGAGTTTGGGACGCCTTTCTCTTAAAATTTTGAAGGTTTTTTGGCTATAGTGGGAGCTTTTAATATTGTGTCAATTGCTGATTTAAAAAATTAGTGTGTTACAATGGGTTCTACTTCTTGTTTGGATATTGAAAGGTTCAATGGATCTAGGTATAAGATGTGGAAATGAATAATGGAAGATATCCTTGAAGAGAGAGATTAGTGGTTAGCTATAGGTAATAAGACAAAGACACCTACATCGATGTCAGATGAGGATTGGGCTGAACTTGATAAGAAGGAAAGAGGAAGCATAAGATTATGTCTTGTTGATGTTGTTCTCTTGAATGTTTCAAATGAAAAGACCGCATTTGATTTGTGGAAGATGATAGGTGATATCTATCAAACCAAAATCCTTACTAATAAGTTGTATTTGAAAAGACAGGTATATTATTTAAAGATGAAAGATGGTGATTCTATAGCACATCATTTAAATGATTTTAAAATTTTGATTCGGAGTTAGTTAGAATTTGTAGATGTAAAGATAGAAGATAAAGATAAATGCATTTTGTTAATTTTTTCTTTATGAGAATCTTGGGAAAATCTAATTGTTTCTATCAATGGTAGTGGTGCAGATCCGAAGATGGAAAATATAATCCCTACTCTCCAATCAGAGGAGATGAGGAGGAAAGCTGCTTCTAATGTGCATTTTGTGGATCAGACCATTTATTTATATCAAAAATAAAAAATTAAGGTATAATCAATTAAAATGAATGTTTCAATTTCAAACCTTGATTTTTGATAATTCAAGATGCCTTGTTTGTAAGAGGTAGGAATAAGGAAAAGGAACCTAAGGAAAACAAGAAAGGAAAGGGTAAGTCTAAGGGACGGTCTAAAACCCTTGGTAAGAGTAAGGTAAAGTGTTGGAACTCTGGGAAACTGGGTCATATAAAGAAGGATTGTAAGAACAAGAAAAAGAGTTTTGATGTTTTTATAGAGAAATCCTTGGATGGCAGTAATGATGCATTACTGATTTCATGTAAAACAGTTAGTGATGACTCTTGGCTTATTGATTTAGGTTGGTCCTATCATATGACTCCTAACAAGGAGTGGCTCACTAAGTATATTGAATATGATGGAGGGAATGTCTTCTTGGGAGATAATAGCACAACAAAGATTGTGGGCAAAGGAGAGGTAAAGTTATATTTTAATGATGGTAGGGTTAAGACCCTTAATGATGTTTTACATATTCCAGGACTTGCTAGAAATCTACTTTCTGTATCTAAGTTCAATGATTCTGGAATGCATGTGACATTTGAAAAAGGTGGTTGCAGATTGGTGAAAGGGAATATGGTGGTTGCTAAAGGATCTCGTATTGGGACTTTGTTTAAGCTTAATACCTCCAACTTGAATAAATCAACCAATGTAATTGATGCTGAAAATACATGTATGTTGTGACACCATAGATTGGGCCACATTGGTGAAAAAGGTCTTAGGACCATTCTTAATAAGAAATTGGTTGACGGTATTCTTGATTATAATATTGTCAAAAATGATTTTTGTGAGCATTGTGTGTTTGGAAAGCAATCTAGATCTTCATTTCCTAATGGAACAAATAAAGTTGAAGGATTATTAGAGATTATTCATTTAGATCTTATGGGTCTTGTGGATATTGACTCTATTGGAAAATCTAGATATTATGTCACATTTATTGATGACGTCTCAAGATACACTTGGATCTATTTTATGCATAACAAATCTGATGTGCTCAATAATTTTAAAGAATTTAAGGCTTTAGTTGAGAAACAATCAGATCATAAGATAAAAGTGTTGAGATCAAATAATGGTGGTGAATATTGTTCTAAATAATTTGATGATTATTGTAAGCATGCATGAATTGTGAGATAAAAAACTACTCCATATACACCTCAACAAAATGGAGTAGTAGAAATGATGAACCGAAACTTAATGGAAAGAGCTAGGAGTATGTTAAGTAGTGCTAAGCTAGATTAGTGCCTTTGGGCCAAGGCTGTAATTACTTCTTGTTATTTAATCAATAGATCTCCTAGTTCATCTATTGAAGATAAAACCCCTTATGAAATGTGGTTAGGTAGGAAACCTAGTGTTGCACATTTAAGGATATTTGGTTGTGAGGCTTTTTTTCATGTTCCTAAAGAAA
>CM021110.1:317048715-317099965 GCA_007115665.2 Sequoiadendron giganteum
AATTATTAGGGTTTAAAAAGGGTTTAGCCCTTTAGTGAACCCTAAAAGTAGGGTAAGACAACCCTAGCTTATAGATGGCGATCTGAGTGCTCAAAATTTTAAAATGGATGACCTGAACCACACATTTTTGTACAATTCCTATTAGTGGATCTTTTTGGGGACATTTTTTCAACATGAACAAAGTGGGATCCCGTGAATCTCATGGTGGAGCAGAAAAAACATAAAGAAAACAAAAAACCAATGGATTCCTAGACAATGCAAGAAAACCAAACCAATACATGACTAGACGCAAAACCAAACCCTATGTACAAACATATACATAATATATAATGTACATATAAATGAACATACCTCATGTGAAGTATGGCTTCAGGAATTGTCATGTACTGATAATTCCAAAATTTCACCAACCAATTTTTTTAGGAAGTATGAATATTCTCCATGACTGTTGTTAATCAAATACGTGCCCAACCATAGAGCATCAAATTTTCCATTCTTTCTTTTATCCCGAGCTCTGGCATTCCACATCAACACCATGCTTCCAATCTCAAACTTTTTGAAAGAATATTTTTTATCATACAAACTCTTTACCTACAATTTCATTTTCATTTTTTTCTATCGTGCTTCCCTTCTTGTTTCATCTAACTCAACCAAATAATTGATTCTCTACTGCAATCATATGAGACATCATCTTCATATTCTTGAATAAATTTATACACCTAGAACAATTTTTTGGTTGGCATCCTAGCCTCAAGACCATAAACCAAATCAAATGGAGACTGTATGTTTCCTTTTTAATGGTAACTATATCATCTCAAAGGGCTTGTCTCAATTTTGAATCCCAAACCTTTTTTTCTTTTCAATCACCCTTTTGATGATCTTCATTAAGCTCTTGTTGCTGGATCCTACTTGTCCATTACCTTGTGGCTGATACAAGGATGAATATGAAACAAAAACTCCATATTTATTGTAGAAATTTATAAACTCTTCTGACTTTAAGCACATTGCATTATCAAATATTATTCTCTTAGGTACACCAAATCTAGTCAGAATGTTATTCATTAAAAGGTCCACCACCACTTTACTAGTAGCCTTCCTTATAGGAATAAATTCAACCCATTTTGTGTAGTATGTGGCTACCAGAATCCATGAGTCTCTACCATTGGATTTTTCTACAATTTCTCCAATAAAGTCTATTCCCCATTGTTGAAATGGTGCTTTCACTATTGCTGGTCTAAGGGGAAAGTTTCTTGAAAACTTCAACTTCCCTGAGAATCTTTGGCATGGATCACATATCCTTACCAATTTTTTTGTATCTTTAAATAGTGTTGGCCACCAAAACCCTACCCTCAAAACCTTGTGTGTAGTATTTTTAGCCATATAGTGGCCACCACAAACACCTTAATGAATTTTAGTTAAAATATCTAAGGCTTGTTCACCATTGACACGTTTCAATAGTATTCCATCCATATTTCTCCACCATAACTCATTGTCAATGATAACATATTTTATGCCCTATAGCTTAAGTGTTCTCTTTTGGTTTTTAGTCATCCACTCAAGGCATGACATATTTTGCAAATAGAAGACAACATCTTTGTACTAATTTGAAGTCGGAATGTCACAAATGGAAGACACATATGTCTCTTCAACATGATTGCTATGATTTAGTTCTAAGTTAGTCTCTACCATCAGTTTGGAAATTCCTTATCCTCTAACCAACTTAGTGATTTGTATGTCAATGTTGAATTCTTGCACTCTATTTATCCATCTACATCTTCTACTTGTCACTTCCTGCTATATGAATATATCCTTGACTACAACAATAGGTACACATGCAAAAATTGTTGCACCAACTAGATATGACCTAATTTATTTATTTTCCTTTACCAAAGTGTAAGCTTTCTTCTTAGTCATATCATATTTCAACTCAGTAACTTGTAAGGATTTATTGAAAAGAAGCAATGGGCTTCTCATATCCCTCTTCATTCTTTTGTAAAAATACTACAAAAATGGTGTGAAAGGAGGCAAAGGAGAATAGTTGGAAAGGTTTTGAAAAATTAGGAGACTTCAAGACAAGTGCCTCCTTAATAGCCTATTTCATGCTCGTGAAAGCCTTATTTGGCTCCTCATTCCATGCTATTTTCTCTCCTTTTTTCAACATCTTTGAGATTGTTCTTGTGATCTCTACAAAATTAGTCACAAACCTTCTTAAAAAATTTACCTACCCAAAGAATGATTGGATGCATTTCACACTTTTTGGTTTTGGTATCCTATCTATTCTAACCACTCTTTCAGGGTCTATCCTCACTCCTTTCTTGGAAACTATATGCCCCAACAATTTCCCTTTTGTAACTATAAAGGCACACTTCTTGGGATGGAGTGATATCCCATACTCCAATGCTCTGATAAATATATTCTCCAAATGCATATAATGGTATTCTTCCTTTTTGGAGTAAGTAGTTAGATCATCTTAGTACATGACCATAAAAATATCAATAAAATTAGAAAAGGATACATCCATAGCCATCTAGAAGGTAGCACCCACATTAGTCAAGCCAAAATACATCCTGACATACACATATGTCCCCCAAGGAATCATAAATGATGTCTTATATTGCTCTAACTAAACTTGACCTTCACTTGGTTGTAACTAGAAAATCCATCCATCATTGATAGTAGCTCACAACCCGTGACCTTTTGCAACATTGTCTCCATGTTTGGAAATGGCTAGTTATCCTTTAATGATGATATGTTAAGATTTCTAAAATCCACACATAATTTGACATCACCATTCTTCTTCCTGACTAGTACTAATTAGACACCCAAGTAGAATGTCTAATGGGATTTATGATCCCACCGTCTCTCAATTTACTCAATTCCTCTTGCATATTGGGCACTAAAGTAGGAATAATAGGCCTCTACTTTTTTCTAAAGGGCTTTGCATCTTCTTTCAATTATATCTCACATTGAAAATCTCTTCTCTATAAGCCTTTAGGTCAGCATATGACCATGCAAAGAAATGCCTATATTTTCTTAACAAATCAATAAGCATTGATTTGATTTGGGGTTTCATCTTTTTCCTCACATACACCTTTTTTGGTGTATTTTCAGTTCCTAGATTCATCTCTTCTAGGCCATCTTGATGGGTGGATATTTGTTTGATGTTGCTCTTTTCAAAACCATCAAACACCCTTTCTAAGGTAACTAGGCCTTTGGGAATCTTGTTAGTTTTAAGATGAATCACTTCATTCCCAAAAAAAATGTCCTTCCCATCAATTGTCTCTACAAAATCTTCAAAATCTATCTCTTGACTCTCATATTGGTCGACACACTTTAGGAACTTCAATATGTCATCATCATTATTAAACACTTGCCAATTCTATATATTTTTCAAGGATAGAAGGCCTTCTTTGTACCTCAAATTTTTAGATACCTAAAGTTGTTGTCATTTTCCCTAAATTATATATTGGCCAACAAATATGTTGGGAATAGGATGCCATTTAATTGCATTCTAAACATATTTCATGTATCTCCTAAGTCCTTGGAATGTGTTCTACAACACTAGGATTAGGAAGATATTAATTTAGAATGAAATAAACATTTAATTTGACATTTGTAGCTATTTCTAAATGATAGGAGCATGTGGGGACACCTTGGGAGGGATCCTACAAAATAGGAGCACATGGGTGCCTACATGGGAGGTGGGATCCACCTTGGTTTAGTTCATTAGTTGGTGAATTGAGTACACTTCAGAAATGCATCTCAGGTTCCTACAAAATAGGGATTTTGTTTTATGCATGTTGAGTTCCTATAAAATAGCGATTGATGTTTACGAGATTCAGTTCAGTTTAGTTTAGTTATATTTTAGTTATCTTCATTTGCATGCTAGTTAATCTCAGCTGACTTGAGTTAGATGGACATATAATAGGTGGATACATTCAGTTAACAAATGGGGGATCATGCATGCATATTGTTTTGCATGAATCGGTGATAGATATGTTTCAGTTGGGCGCCCAAGTTGACATCTTTGAGTTACAACTATTGCATGTAAAAGATATTTATAATGCTTAGTTAAGTGGGACCCAATTTTGGTGCCTACTTTGAGGATGAGCTTGCACAAGATATTTTTGACATCTACGAGGTTAACACTTCAGAGTTGGGTGCCAACTTTGAGGGAGACTCTTGTTTGACTTTGTCATGGATGTTTGAACTCAACATGGCAACCCTAGGCATGGATTTTATCAAGAGGCTTTTTGATTATATATTTGATAAATATTATGAGTTTGTAAGGAAGAATATTATGTATTATTGCAACAATTGTATGAGAGAGTTTTATGAGAAAATATTGTAGGTTGTGAAGAAGATTTGTTGAAGAAAAAGGAAGCATATCATGGAGAATTGAATCACTATTATTGTAACTTATTTAAAGGTTAAATAATACAAGCAAGACAAATTCTGGTGGAGTTTTTTCCTAAAAGGTTTTCTCCATGTACATGTTTTGTTCTTTCTATTCAGTCTTATATTTCTTCTACAATATTCTATCTACTTTCTACAACATTAAAATTGATCTAATTCAAGATTAATCATACACAAGAAATTGTGACAAAGAATACTAAAATTGAATCTACCATTACATAGGATTTACAAAAAAATTAAGCTACATTTTTACTACAATTTTACCTTCATTTTCAACATTTGGTATCAGAGCTAATGGTTGGGTAGAGTTTGGGACGCCTTTCTCTTAAAATTTTGAAGGTTTTTTGGCTATAGTGGGAGCTTTTAATATTGTGTCAATTGCTGATTTAAAAAATTAGTGTGTTACAATGGGTTCTACTTCTTGTTTGGATATTGAAAGGTTCAATGGATCTAGGTATAAGATGTGGAAATGAATAATGGAAGATATCCTTGAAGAGAGAGATTAGTGGTTAGCTATAGGTAATAAGACAAAGACACCTACATCGATGTCAGATGAGGATTGGGCTGAACTTGATAAGAAGGAAAGAGGAAGCATAAGATTATGTCTTGTTGATGTTGTTCTCTTGAATGTTTCAAATGAAAAGACCGCATTTGATTTGTGGAAGATGATAGGTGATATCTATCAAACCAAAATCCTTACTAATAAGTTGTATTTGAAAAGACAGGTATATTATTTAAAGATGAAAGATGGTGATTCTATAGCACATCATTTAAATGATTTTAAAATTTTGATTCGGAGTTAGTTAGAATTTGTAGATGTAAAGATAGAAGATAAAGATAAATGCATTTTGTTAATTTTTTCTTTATGAGAATCTTGGGAAAATCTAATTGTTTCTATCAATGGTAGTGGTGCAGATCCGAAGATGGAAAATATAATCCCTACTCTCCAATCAGAGGAGATGAGGAGGAAAGCTGCTTCTAATGTGCATTTTGTGGATCAGACCATTTATTTATATCAAAAATAAAAAATTAAGGTATAATCAATTAAAATGAATGTTTCAATTTCAAACCTTGATTTTTGATAATTCAAGATGCCTTGTTTGTAAGAGGTAGGAATAAGGAAAAGGAACCTAAGGAAAACAAGAAAGGAAAGGGTAAGTCTAAGGGAAAGGGACACAATTAGTTTAGAGTTTCCTAAGACTTTTAACTTTTAAATACCATGTTTGTTTCTAATTTTAACCTGAATAGTAAAGCCTCATATTCTGCAACATTATTTATACAAACAAACAATAATGAAAATGAAAACTTATAAGTCTTACCACTGGGTGAAATGAAAATAACTCATACACCAAACCCCTCTTTGAAACAAGAAACATAAAAATATATTGTCCATAAATCATTTGCATCAGTTTTTTTTATTACTTCTTTTTCCAATGGTGTGGGTCTCTTTTCTTCCTCTTTAGGTAACTCTTCAATACTAAAGTCCTCTTCAGGTAACTCTTCAATACTAAAGTTATCTATGCCTATATCCACAAAATGTATTATCTTTTTAGGGACAATTTCCTCAATAATATGGGGAGCCCTTGGCTCTCTAAAAAAAATTATATCCTTGCCATCAATGGGAAGAGTGGAAAAATACATATCACATTGCATGCTACCCCCTATTTTTTCACTTTATTTTCTGGATAATAACATTCCATATGTAGGGGGAATATCCACTACTATGGCACTCATAGTGAACTCCTTTTTAGAATAAGCAATAAGTCTAAAAGCTACATCTTTGATAATTACAATGACTAGGACTTTCCTAGAGTCCATGACATAGCATTTCCCATATGCCTTGTTGATTTTCAAACCCATATCTTTCATAATATCAATAGGCATGATGTTTGATGATGCTCCAGAATCTATCATGCATTTCTTCACAAACCTATCATCAATTATTAGAGTTACATAGAATGGGTCCACTTGATTTGGACAAGTAGTTACAGTGGTACCCAAGAAAAATTGAGGGATGTCATTGATTACCCCTTCAACTTCCTCATCTTTTGAATCATTTCTACCCACTTTAGGTGGAGTAGACACCTTTCTATCTTCACAGGTTGTAGTTGCACCATTGATAAGGGCAACTGATTTTTGTCTATGTTCTTCTATCCTCATCATCTCAAGCAAAGGAATAATAACTTTAACCTATGATAGTAATTAAAACATATCCACAAAATTATAATTAGGCAAATCATGTACTGTGATACCTTGTTAAATACATTTGTCCCTTTTCTGCTCAGATTTCACTTCTCATCATTCTTCCTTTCTTGCTTGACATTTTTCTTTTGACCCTTTTCTCTTATGGCTAGAGAAAATATATGCTCATCAATGTTCCCAACTCTAATCCTCTTAGCCCACACATTTTCACCCTTATTGTCTTTAACTTTGGATTCACCCAACTTATTTTTTTCTTGAGAATCTTTCTTGTCCTTGTTATGCTTCTTGATGAAGAGGTTGCTAGCTTTATCTTGATCACCATTTACAACACTACTCCTCAAATGGTAATTTCTAAGAATAGCTATAATTATTTCCTTAATCTCTTCAACTCGTGGTCTTCTTAGAGTCACTTCAGGTTGATCTATCTCTAGGGTGCTCATAACGTGATCCTCAATATCATCTTCATCAATCATATCAATTTCATTGGATTCTTCATTTGAATAACAATCTTCACCAACAAAACCAGCCTATTTTTTAACATGCTTACCTCCCCATAATTTTCTTGAGATGGGTCAAAGCTACTAGATGAATTGTGTTCCTCTTCCAGGGATTGTACCACTACACATTGTTGTGTTGAATATGGAAACTAACATGCTATTCATCATAGAATATGGAAACTGACATGCTAAAAGTGTTTGAAATGGAGCTATACAAATTTCTTGTGTATAGAAGATATGTCAATTACAAAGTAAATACATCTCAAAAAGAAAAGAAAAAATTACTCAAAACATACTTCCATGTAATCAATAATGAATAATTAAGAAATTGATTCATTTATTATTCAAACAACATGAATGACATTGCAATCACTAAAAATAATTTTTAGTGTGTGTGTTCATGAATCCTTGATGATCACGATTTTTCCTATGAAATCTATTACCCTCTCTCTAGTGATACTATCTCTCTCATCCTTGGAGGGGAAAGCATTCTTTTTCATTCACCTCATTAAATAAAAATAGAGTAGTTAGTCTAATATCAAAGAAATATTCATATATACATATCAACATATATCACTCAAAACATAAATCTTGATATTTCATTTTCATTACTATGAGCATCAAAAGAATAATTTCATCACTTCATAATATATCTGCTTGATATAAATGAGTAATCAAAATACCTTTAATTAGTCATAATTCATGTTTTCAAATTCAAAATTGAAATGCACAACCAAAATAACGTAATCTAGAAGATTATGAAAAATAGTATGTAACAATTTCATATTATTCTCTATTTAATTTTTAATGTTTATATAAGTTTCTAATAAAATATGATAAGTATTGACAATGGATTATGAGAATGATGATGGAGATTGAAGGGAAATCATGGTTGACTTAGTAAGAAGAAATAACATTTTAATATGTTTAAAGTTTTTTAAAGGTAATTTTAGTGTTGAAAATTTCAAACTATTGAGCATAAAAAGAGTATACTAAAGAAAAAAAGAAAATCATGTGAAAAATAATAAAGGAAGAGAAAAGTTATTTATTCAACAAATGCTGAATATGATAAGAAAGATGTTAGAATTTGATGATTTATATATACATATGTGTGTATGTATGTATGAATGTATGTATGCATGTATGTATGTATGTATATAACTGTGTTGTATAGACGACTATCATTGCACCACAAGATCGACCTATTAATGCCTGATACAACTGCCAAAGTTAATGAATCCACAAGATGTGGTTAATCCATGTCACAAACCTGAGCATTGCATTGAACAACACAAAGAGACCAAGGGTGCACACCTTGAAACATGTTGGTTTTTTATTCCAACAAAACCCTAAAATCCTCTAAAGGGTAGCCAACGCTTATGCTCAAGAATTGTCAAAGTTAGTGGCCAACTAATGGGTAAGGATTCTCAGGCCCTCACTCTTACTCTTTGGGCTCTATGAAACCTAGGAGGGCACTCCTTATTACACTTAAGAGATATTTGGTCCTTAAAAGTAGTTTTATACACAAATAAAATTCCTATTGAGTACAACTAAGAATCCTTCACCAAATATTTTAGAGGAATTTAAAAGTTACACACTGCAACTGAAAGTATTTTAATTGATTTCTTGTTCTCATTCTAAATCAAGTCAGGTGCATTGCTATATGGTTTATCTAAAGTATTCTAATGAATAGACCAATGCTTTATCTATTGGGCAATGGAGTGAAATAATGTAATAACCAACAATACATAAGCCATTTATTCAGAGATTAATAGACTATTGTCACACCACATTATAGTGTTCAACTCACTATGTTCAACACATAAATTCTTACCGAATCTTATGATCCTCCCTATAAACTTATGAGCTTATTTTAACATTTAGTCAATTCATTGAATTGAAGCGAAAAAAAACCCATACAATCAATCAAAACAATTGAAGATGAACTAGAAGATTATTAACCCTTTCATTCATAACTTGCAGGAAAGATTTACATAAGAGAGTATATATTAGAACTTAATATTTTCCTTCACTTTTGCAGCTTCCATAAATTTTTTTTAAGATTACTACATACTTGGATCATGCCCTAGACATCCTACTATTCTATATATAAGAATTTATACAATATGCTTCTTCTTGAACCTAGCTCCTCACCTAAACCCTTATAAGACTAAAAAATCAAACCCTTGTAATCACCTTTGTAATCAGCCTTGAATTCCCTTTTATAAGACAAGGGAGCAACAAGCACCAGGTTGAATTACAGTTACATTTAACTTCATTTTATTTTTTGTTTCACCAGAATTCAAAAATATTCCCCTGACAATTATAAGTAATCGTTTGTAGAATAGGGGAGAGAAAAATATCAAAAACTGTTTGTTGGAGAAGACCCACTAGCCTTCCAAAAGGTGCCACTATCACAACATCAAAAATTTCACATTCACATCGACCCAAAAAATTCACCATCAACACAAAAGTATGAAAAAATAAGAACCCATATCACAACACACCAGCCCAAAGGAAACTAGTAGGCACAAAGGACAAAAAATCGAAAATCAACTCAAAAAGGGAGTAGGGTGATATTTTTCCTTGTCAGCAAAAAAATAAGAATGCCCACTCAATGTCCTTATTGAAAGTGGAGTAGCCATTACCACCTCATCTTCAGAATTAACCAAATCACTCACGACCATGAGATATTGGCAGTAGCCAAAATTAGTTTTGTCTCCACTATTAGAGGGATCATTTGAGACTTTAATGGGATATTGATGAGGTCCCATGAAAGCTTAGTGATACTTGTTCTTTCTTGTAGCTTCCCTCTTGGGACTATCAATTTTATTTTCCTTGCCCTTGACCAACTCCTTCAAGACAATTCGACTCCTAAGATGACAGGTACACTTGAGAACACTGCGTGGAGACTTCCTATTAGCTCTTGCCTTCTTCTTTGGTGTTATAGGAACCTCGAGCACATCTTTCTCATCCTTGAGCATATCACTTTGATACTCAAGGAGATTGAGTCTCCTGTACCTACAAGCTAGGTTGATAGACACGCTCACCTTACCCATTATTGACAAAGACACCACCCTTGACATAAAAAGCTAGCACAAACTCTGTAATTACCAAGAACACTTCACACACTCACTCTAGACTCATAATTCTCGTAGATAGAAAATGGTGAAAACAATAAGGAATAAATCCTCATTAAATAGATCAACTGAAGCATGTATACATTAATGTTCCAAGGGAGTTCGCACATGCAAGCTGACAACCCTTCTTTTGATTCCAAATCTCAGTCGTTGATCTCTAGGATGTTGTGAAGCTTGTGTATCAACCTTGATGATTGGAGGAGATAAATCATTCATGCATATTAGGATCAAATTGAGTAATCTTGTATGTGGCCTTAGCCTTTAATGTTCACTCACACAAATAAAAAATGGATATCGCATTCATATATTTGGTTTTTGAATGTCAACCATTTATCTCCTTCTAAGATGGTGCATCAAACGACCCAGATTGGGTCAACAAGTTTTAAATTTCATCAAAAATCACTAAATAATCCTTCAACCAATGAGAACCTTGCCAACAAGACACTAAAGTATCTGTGCATGGAATCCACTGTCATCATTTGAGACCAAGGAAATATACACACGTCACAAGGCCGCTGACCCCACAACTTTTATTAAAGCAATATTTTATTTTTGTAGGGTACGTAGCGAATAGTTGAGATTTAATCTCACCGTCACATCTTGACCATTGATCTAAGTTTCATCTCGTTGGGCATGATAGTGGAGACTATTCCCCACCATGCAAAGGGACATGTGTTCAATGCCCACTGACCTTGCACTATCTTTGTGATGTCACCAACATTCCTCACAGGGTGCATGGGGAATGGCAAAGATTTAACCCATGAGATCGGGCGATTAGGAAAATCTGCACATGCACAAATGTTAGTCATAAAAAACCCTGGGAGGTTGCCTGGAAAAGACAAGCATACACAGCCAAAAGGAAACACACCGAACCTATTTACAATATTTACAAGGCTATACCATATGTCTTCTTTTGAATTTGAGAATCCCCTTAGAGAACCATAGGCTTCACTCCTTAAGTTGGAGGCCTTAGACCCCCCTTACTTAAAAATAAAATCTTACCTTTGTCAAAGATTTTATCCTCTACTGTATGTATTGGATCAATAGTTGTATCAAGCATTTCCCAACAATTAGCTCCATTGTGATTAACACAGCCAATTGTTCTTGATTGAGTTGGAAAAGTGAAATATTCATATTCAACCTGGTCAGTAACATCATCGACTTTGATCTCATACCCATTTTTCACGTCAAACTGAAAACCCTCATAGACACTTTTTGTGCATCATGCAAACAACCCTCAGATGTATCAAAAAGGAAAAGGAATATTCATAAACATCCCTAAATTGTAAACATCCCTAAATTGTAAAACATCATAAAACTAATTGGTATCACATGAGTAGAGGTCATATGCATCATTTATATCCCATAACTAGGTAAATGCACTCATCTTAGGTTTAGTAACATATTTTGATTCATTCTCCAAACCATCATTCAACTCAAAATAAAATACCTCAAGAATAGGACCAAAAAAGTCAACACTTAGGATCATCAAAGAAACACTCATGTGAAAAGGTAAAACCATGTGCAATATTAGGTAGACCATTAATAAATTCATCAACATTATCAGCTGGTAATGATCTTGATTCAAGTTCCATATGTTTGTCATGATGTAAATTATGATCATTTAATAATGAAACCCTTCTTTCATCCATGAGTACATCATCATCTTTTTCATTTATAATAGACATTTCCATTTCTACTTCAAAAAAACAATCATGAGAAATAGGGAGATAAACACATCCATCTACCCCTTTGTCATTTCTAGCTCTATGCTTATGATCAACCCACTAAACACATACATTTTTACCTTTAGCTTGTTCATTATTCGCACAATTAACACGCTCCATTGGTGGCATGTCCTCATTACATTCCATGTTTGCATCCCATATCATTTGTTCATTCACTTGTCCATAAGTGACCTTATCAATATTCATATCATTGCAAGCTTCATGTGAATAAAGTACCTCCTGATCATCTTCAAAAAGATAGTTACAATCCTTAGAGGAAAAACCAAAAACTTCAATCTCATGCTGATTTTCAAATTTACTGACCATATTTGTGTTAGATGTAAGATAACCACAAGCAATACCTTCGAGGATCTCATCAATGTGTTGCCTAATTTTCTCATTGTTATACTCTAACACTGTATTAGATGTATCATCATAGTCATCAATAAAGAGTGGATTATTTATGCACAATAAGGATCACCATCTCTCATTTCTAGTGAAGATGGAATCTCATCAAATAAGGGGTTATTCCATACATTCATTGTTGCCATAAAAGCTTCTCCTCCCTCAGCATGATGGTCTAAATCTTCCATACCATCATTTTATTCAAAATAATTACAATCATTGGAAGAGCATAGAGATATATTTTCAACTTCATTCACATCATCAATAGTCAACATGTTTGATCCACACTCTGAAAACTCTCCACAAGAAGAGAATTGTTCCTCCTCAAGTAGATATACATCTCCATTATCAACTTCACACACCCTATTTGAAGCAAAAGATTCCACCTCCATTTCATCAAGACAAATAGATTCAATAGAGGAGTGACCATATCTAATGTCATCATAGTTACTATAGCAGGGAGATCCATCAATACTGAAACTATGTTCAGACTGATTGTTCAAATCTTCATTTTTAACATCCTGCCCGCTGATCTGCAATGAGGTATCAATAACAAATGCATCATTGCTAGTGACCAAATATTGGTAGGGAGATACCTCTCTCATATCTTCTAATTCTTCCTCATTCAAGATATCCCAAGGATGCAGTTCATGCCTCTCTATTTTTTCTTCAAACCCTATGTCTTCATTTTCATCACCATTGTACCGATCAACATATGTGTTACTTGTGAAGTGATTACAATCATTACATTCACATATAACAAGATGGATGTTCATGTTCTTCCATACATTCTCCATTTTTTTGCATTGTTTTTTGGCTTTCCTCAATAAGACAACCACTACCAATATTTTGAAATAACACCTCTTGTACATGATCACATTTGAATCATACAATCTTTATCCACTCAAATACTTGATCAAAATTTTGAAGCTTCAATTCCTTAAGAATTGTACTAAATTCAGAATCATAGATTTCACAAAATAGATCAATGCATATTGAATCCCCAAGTATGAGATTCTTAGGAACTTTCAACAAAGCATCCAAGAATATTGAGAACAAATCATAGGGTGACTCTTCTTTGTGCCTTTTCATTTTGTTAGAATTGGCAATGGATTCCAAGATCGATGGACCAAATGGAAAGCACAAGAAGAGAGAAAATAATGTGACAAGAATAAAATGTATTCAATGTCAATATGATATGAGATCAAAGTACAAATGTAGTAGAGACCCCTTGGTTATATAGCCAAGGTGATAACATAGGAGTGCATAAGATTATGACAAGTGTCGTAATCTTATGACATGAGACAACAATGAAAATCTGTCACTCCACCTAAAGTGGAAAGGTGATAATGTGATAACCACCACAAAAGGTGGATCTACCACAAAAGGTGGAAACCTAATCACATGATATGTCCACGAAAGGTGGAAGTGATAAAGTAATAAGATGATAAGTCCACCAAAGGTGGAAAATCTCCAACAACTCCTATGTGGTCCCTAAGTAAACTTAACTAAGGTGTAATTATGACCTAGGACAAGGTACAAAACATTTAATTACACCAACACCCCCCTTAAGTGCAACTTAGGGAGAATGTACACAAAATCAAATAATGCAAGATGGGTCTTGACAACTAGGCCATGTTAGGTACCCATGTACAAATGCAATGAAATCTCTCGCAAATAGAGAAAAGGAGAAAACCTAGTGGGACAAAACTCCTCCCCAAAAGAGAGATGAAATACAAAATAGAAATGCTCTCAATGATGCATGAGAAGGTAAAAACCCCATGTGAGAAAAAAGACCCCCCCATAAGAGAGAAGTAGAAGAGAGACAAGGCAGCCCCCCCTCAATGTTGAGTCTCCTGCAATGATGGTAAAAGCTTGACATTGAATGCTAAAAATGATCCAATCTCGCTGAACAACATTCCTCCCCTTAGGAAGAAACAAAACCAAGGATGTATGCAAAATGTATGATATCTCTAAAGCATGCTCAAGTGTCTCCATGTCGATGCCAAAGGCTGACACACTCCAAACAGGCATTCTAGGCCACACTACTAAAGAGTACAACCCGACATCTAGTAGAGATGAATGTAGAACATGATCCAAAGAGAAAGATATCCCCTCTAAAGACAAAGAAGCCTCCTCCAAATGTTGTCCAAAAGTATCCACACTCACGCCAAACTGCAAAGAATTATCATGTAGAGAATGAACAAGAGGGTCAGAGTGTTCCCTCAAAACAACTGAAGAAGGAGCATCTTCATCAAAGAGAAGATGAATGTCATCAATGATGTCCCCCAAATCTGCAAGATGAGACTCCACAAACAAGTCTGAAATACCTGTCAAGAAGCCATCCAAAGTAGCCATATCTGGAAGACAATGTATGTCCTGCTACACTGAATCACAAGGAACCAAAACTATGGAATCACAAGAATCCTCAATTGCAATAGTAGATGGAGGAAAATTCATGGATCAAATACTAGATTTGATGTGAGAAATCCCAAGTTCAAGTAGCCAAATGTCTCCTCTAAATCATGGTTCACACTAGAAGTGTGATCAATAGCTGAAGGAACAATGTCATCATCAGAAGAAAAATCTGCAAAGGTATACAACCAAGATGAATGATCAACCACCCCAGTAGCAATGATCTCTCTACTCTCCAAGTCGCGAATGATCATTGAATCATGTGTGAACTCCATAGTTCTCCCATCTCCACCATGTGTAATCTGATATATGGAAAGAAGATTGTTCATCAAATGAGGAACACACAAAACATCTTGAAAAGTGTTGTCCCCAAAACTAATAGATCCTTTCCCAATTACACTCATGTATGTATTGTTTTCCATAAATATAGGAGACATAGAACAAGGCTGAAATGAAGAGAAAATAGACTGTGAAGATGCCATATGATGTGATGCTCCTGAATCTAGAAGCCATCTACTTGATCCTAAACCTGAAAAAGCACAAAGAGCTTGTCCTTTATATCCTGATGTAGATGAAAAATCAGCATGACCTTTTCCCTTAGACTGTTTTGAAGAAGAAGGAGAAGAGGATTCATACATTCTAGAAGGAAAATAAATTTGATTCTTTTTGAGAAGATTTTTCAACTCATCAATATCCTTCTTATAAAAATAGTGTTCTTCATGTCCATCCTTCTTGCAATATGCAAAAAAAGACCTCTTCTTCTTAGATGATTCTTCTTTTGAATGAGTGGATTTTGATTCTTTATGTGGCTTGTTCTTTTTCATATTTTGCTTCTTATCAAGATTCCCTGATTCTTTCTATACCTTTGACTCACTAGAAACCAATGCATGTGGCTTGGAAGACTTGATTAGAGCCATGTTCATTAACTTAGCTTCCTCTTGGATTAGGATATTTACAAAGTCATCAAACTTAGGATCAACATATGATGCTCCCATAGAAATTCGATGGGTATGAAAGCCAAAAACAAATACTGAATACTCAAGACCAAGCTTGGACAACACATTCAGAATCAATTGTAAATCCTCTTTTTCAATACTGCATTCTTTCAACTGTGTTCTTAATTGCTTGATTTTGGAGATGTAGTATTGGATGTGGTCAAAAATTTTAGGATCAAGATTCATCAAATCATTATCAATATGATATCCCCTAATCTTATATATTTTACCATATAGTTTTTCAAAAGTCTCCCATGCTTCTTTAGGTGTTGTACATGAATCAATATGAAATTGTAAATCAAATGAGACTAATGAACATATGCATCCAAGTGTTTTCTCTTGATCAATCTCCCAGTTTTCCAATTCTTTAGCATCAGTAGGTTTCTGAGTAGTGTCCTTTAGATGAGTTATTAGATCTTTCATCATGAGATAGTGCCATACTGATTTTCTCCATGTAGCATAATTATGTGGAGTTAGGAGTTCAATTTGAGATTTCCCCATTGCAAGAACACAAACCAAGCAAAAGAATACAACCAATCACTGCAAGATTACCCCCCCAAATCACTCAATCAAGAAACCCCCAAAGCAATATCTGATTTGGCACTTTATACTTAGTGCATTTACAATTTCCGCTACCAAAAACAACAAAGTGGACTTTGATCTTGGTACATGCAGATGCCAAAATAGGCCATAGATTCAAGTACAATTTTTGGTACAAAATGAGATCAATCTAATCATACCATTAAGAAGTACACGAAAAATTATGCACTTCCAAAAATAACGGCACCCAAAAATGTTATCATAGGAGTAAGATATGAGCTCCCAAAGTTCCCAAAAATGAGGACAAAGAAGCAACACTTGTGAGAATCTGCAATTTCTAGAAAAACTAGAAGCCAAAACCAAAAACTAATTGCACCACTACGTAGAGCACAAAAAATTAACCCAAATAAAAAAAAATGCTCAAAAAAAGGAGCCAAAACGACTGAGATATGGAGCTTCAAAGTTCGCTTATGAAAACCAACATGCAAACCGTGAGGGGGGTGAATTTTTTTTGAAACTCCTGACGCAGTGCTAACATCAGCTAACCACCGGATTAAATTTGACAACCAGGAACACGTCAAGAAAGAATATTCCCTTGTCTGATGAAATATTCTCCTTGGCCTTGGAATATGCTTCAAAATCTGAAAACTCTCTGAAATATTCTATATTGCGAAATTTTATTTTTGGACTATTGCAAGATTTTTCTGAAAGTTGCCACCGGTGAAGGAATTTGTTGCCGGATTTCGCAGAGCTGCCAGAATAGTTTTACCGACAAATGTGTCAGCCGGTAGATGGAGTAGGGGTCAGCGAGGGCCACGACTGAGAGACCACATGGCTTCCTACAGGGCCCGCATACCCAAAAGTACCCTATGCAGTACTCAGTACATCTGTGGACTATACAGTCCACAAACGACTACAATAATGACGATTTGGGCCATACGACTCTTTGGGTAATTTTTTTTTGCCTCACCGGATGACTTGCTCCAAAATGAATGAATGGATAGTCGATCTTAGGGTTTTTGGCCCTTCTGGACGCGATGGCAGGGAACCACAATGCAGCTTCAAACCCTCATAGATTTGGCCCCGTATGTCTGATTTGGATGAAACAAAAGGAAAAATTGACTTTCTCAAACCTTCGAGACGCAATGGTGAGCTCAAATTTGCACCAGCAAGCTCCAATATAAACCTGCAATAAAGAGCCAAAAATGGAACCTCCCCAAATCTGGTATCTCTCCTCAGAAAAGGACTCTCGAATGGAACCCAACCCACTCTGATACCATGTTAGAATTGGCTATGGATGCCAAGATCTATGGACCAAATGGAAAGTACAAGAAGAGAGAAAATAATGTGACAAGAATAAACTGTAGTCAATGTCAATATGATATGAGATCAAAGTACAAATGTAGTAGAGACCCCTTGGTTATATAGCCAAGGTGAGAACATAGGAGTGCATAAGATTATGACAAGTGTCATAATCTTATGACATGAGACAACAATGAAAAGCTATCACTCCACCTAAAGTGGAAAGGTGATAATGTGATAACCACCACAAAAGGTGGATCTACCACAAAAGGTGGAAACCTAATCACATGATATGTCCACAAAAGGTGGAAGTGATAAAGTAATAAGATGATAAGTCCACCAAAGGTGGAAAATCTCCAACAACTCTTATGTAGTCCCTAAGTAAACTTAACTAAGGTGTAATTATGACCTAGGACAAGGTACAAAACATTTAATTACACCAACACATTTCATACCAAATCTTAATAAAAGACATCTGATCGACTTTACTCAAACTATATTGATATTCATCTTGAAGCTTACAATGATTTGCATATTGTGATGATTGAGAAATCAGAGCAGCAAAAGCACCATTCTCTTGTCAATCACTTCGATAGTTTGATCCATGAAGTCTATTTTCAATAGGCGTACTAGGCCCACCAATACTTGCAACTTTATATCCTTTCATCATTGAATATTTCAAGTTATTTTCAATATCCATAACAATTTGATATGCCTGATGTAATGTTGTGGGTTCTTTGTCTCTTAGTCAATAACTCATCTTACTATCAAATGCACCAAGATACACAACAAAACACTCATCATCATTTGGTCTTATACTTTCTGGAGTATCCCTTATTTCCTTTGAAAATATAATATTGAAAGTAGGAATCAACTCATCTTCATTTGTATGGATTTCCATAAATTTTTTCCTTACCACATTTGGATTTATCCTTTCACCAAATTGTTCTTCAAAGGCTATCTTAAATTGATCCCATGAAGCTATAGAATAGGCCGGTAAATATGAGAACCAATTTCTAGCATCATCCTTCAAATACTGAACAAAAAGCATCATGGAAACATCCTCATGATTTACCTCATAATCCCCCATCACATCCATGAATGTTTGAAAATTATTAGAGGTTGATTCCGAGCTTTGCCCTGTGAATTTGGCCAAATGTTTCCTAACATTTTTAGGAATTAGGCTCGGAAAACCTTTAATACCACTAAAAGCCAATGGAGTATACCTTTCAATAGAAAAATCCCTTTGAGGGTATGGTAAAAATTGTTTTCCCTGCATAATTTTACTTGCCATATCACATGGAAACCCTCTTATGTTCATATCCAGTCATTATCATTTCCAAATATGGTCATCAATTGCCTTATTCACTAATTTAACCATAATTCTAAAATATAGATCAAATCTTCATGCCTTAAAGCTTTCTCAGAGGCATAATTTAGAAATAAGAATACTTCTCAAATCATTACAGATATTACACAATACACATTAGAAGTATGAAAAGGACCACTAATAATCCCTTTCTTTATGCAATTTCATTTAATAGGGAATCATTTATTATCTTCAAGTCTTGAATATCTCTTATAAAATTTCCCTTCACATGATAACACTTTATCTAGATTATGAGAATACCTGGAAACTTGTGGCAGTGAGTAACCTTTCTTCTTGACTAATTTTTTTTTTTACATATGAAAATCTCTTCACATCTTTTAGTAGGTTCTCTAGACAGAGTCACCACCTCTCTTCTCAGAGGACTGAACTTCAAGTAGTATGAAGCTATTTCAAAGATAGATTTCCTTCTGGGTCTCCTCCAACAACAAAGTCACATAAATTATTTGAAATTTTCTACAACACAACCACTTCTAGGTCTGAAAACTTCACAATATCCAAACCAAATGTTCAAATTCACCAACTTATTGACTCTATGATATAAAATTCTGCAACTAGAGATTCAAAGTTTTCTCCAGCGGAGTTACCATTTTGTTGGTTCTTTATTCCAGCTAAACCTTTAAATCCTCTAAAGGGTAGCCAACCCTTATGATAAAGAATTGTCATAGTTAGTGGCCAACTAACGAGTAAGGATTCTTAGGCCCTCACTCTTACTCTTCAGGCTCTGTGAAACCCAGCAGGGTACTCCTTATTACACTTAAGAGATATTTAGTCCTTAAAAGTAATTTTATACACAGATAAAATTCCTATTGAATACAACTAAGCATCTTTCACCAAATATTTGGCTAATCTTTGAACAAATTACTACCTAGTGCTAGGAATTAAGATGAATTTTAAAGTTACACACTACAATTGAAAGTATTTTAATTGATTTTTTGTTCTCATTTCAAATCTCAAGTTAGGTGCATTGCTATCCGATCTATCTAAAATATGCTAATGAATAGTGTAAGTGTGAATAAGTAAAAAGTAAAATAACACTTCTTAATAAGACATTATATCAAAGATTCTACAATTAAACTAGTTTAAAACAAGAATCTACTGAAAGTGTCCTATTGTTTCCTATCTTTAAAGATTTATTAAATCACAAAAGCTCTGTGATTGTTAAAATGCCAATCTAAAGAACAAAATGATGCTAAATGCAAAGACATAATCCTATATGATGATATCTAAATGATAAAGGAAAGTACAGCAATCTAAAATTGACATGAAACTATGATGATGAAGCTACAATAAAACTACTATGCAGTCGTGATATGAATTCTATTGATGTTATGATGCTAAGATACTATTACTATTGCTATTGCTATGATGCTTGATTAATTTCTTGATTGCTTTCCTGCAAAGTAAGATTGCACAAAGTTGGGATCCATTTCCTGTATTTTGAGACTGTATTTATAGATTTCCTGGAAACAAATTTGCACAGGGGCAACAAAGTAGAGGTTTGGTTTCAATTTGGAGAATTGAATGGTGAGAGATGGAGAGGCTTGAGTTGATTATGGGAATGTTTCCTCCCCATGAAAACATTAGGCAAGAGGATAGGAAGGATCAGGGGAAGAAGATTGAGAGGATTGCTTGCAAGCTTTCCCGTGAATGCTAGTCACATTAAATTAGACATATAATATCTAATTTGGTAGGTGGGTGAGTAGAGGAATTTTGATTTATGCTTTTATTTGAATATTTGGATTTATTCAAATTAACAAAAAGAGGATAATTAATTTAATAAAACAAACTATAGAAGTTGTTTATTAAATTAAAATAGAAGAAAATATGATAATTAAACAATAAAGTATTTAGCCTTTGTTTAATTAATTAAGATTGAATGATGTGATTAAGATAGAATAAATAAGGGAATTTGATAATTAAATAAAACAAAGTATTTAATTTTGTCTATTTAATTAAGATGAAATAATAGAAAAATTAGAAGAATTTAAATAAGAATTTACACATGAACTATATAAATAAATATTTCTATTTATTCAATAGTAGAGGAATTTAGGATAATTAATCAAATAAGTTGTATTTAATTAATTTAGATTCTCTAGACCAATTTTAGGTGTATACATTTTTCCCCTCTTTGAAGTGATGTGTTTACACATTGCTTCAAAGAATTTTTTGCTGCTGCTGCTAGTATTGACAAAAAAAATTCAGTATGCCCCAGAAATTGATTTTCAGGTGATTGATGATAATATGCCCCCTTGGGAGATAAATTTATGATTTTTTATTTTATTTTTCAGAAATTTATAATTTTCTGATGATTTTTCGATGATTTGATGA
Source organism: Sequoiadendron giganteum (assembly GCA_007115665.2). Taxonomy (NCBI): domain Eukaryota; kingdom Viridiplantae; phylum Streptophyta; class Pinopsida; order Cupressales; family Cupressaceae; genus Sequoiadendron; species Sequoiadendron giganteum. Next base: position 317,070,076 of record CM021110.1, read on the forward strand.
AGTAATGATGGTAAAATAATTTATCTCCTAATAATTTATGTAGAAAGTTTGCCCCTAAATGAATTTCAATTAATCTCCCAATAAAAAATAATTAAAATCTCAAAAATCGCATCAAAATCCACCTTTAATAACCTATAAAAGGTCAAAAGGGTCCTTTTCAAACTCATTTGTGCATTTGACTTTTGAAAACCTTGTGAGAGAGAGTTATTTTAGCCACTTGGAGCAAGATACTAATTTCGTACCACACCTACTGGTTCGAGTGTGTGCAACATCACTAGCGCCCAACCGCCTACGACCCTCCGTTACGTACCCCTAAACCTCCTCGTAATTCATTTTTTTTTCGTTTTTCGTGTTATTTTTGTATTTGTAACCTTTTTGTAGTTTTACTGCTTCAAGAACATGTTGTAACTCTTTGACACTTCGGTGTAGCGCTTTTAGGAACTGTTTTAGTGCTTCAGTGAATTAGCGCTTCAATTAGACATTTTAGCGCTTTGGTAGGCTAGTTTAGCACTTAAAAAATATTAGTGCTATGATAGTATAGTTTAGCACTTTGAGCGTTTAAATTAGTGCTTCAAGAAGATTAGCGCTATGATAGGATAGATTAACGCTTCAATTGGTTAATTTAGCGCTCCCAGGATTTTAGTGCTTCGAGCAACTATTTGGGTGCTTTGACCTAACAAATTAGCACTTTGAATGATATTGTGCTTTGATAATCTATTCTAGTGCTTCTGACTGATGAAATGGCACTTCTGATCTTTTAGCGCCTTGAATGCTTGTTTTAGCACATCCAATTCAGATTTGATAAAATTTGTCAAAATTTTCCTTGATTTGATTGATTTTGATCATGTTAGCCATTTGGTTTGATATGATTTGATGATCAAATAATCTTGATGATGTTGAACCTTATGATGAGTGATTTTGATGATTTATAGACAAGAATTATCCTCATGACAGGTGAGGAATAATCTTAATTGTGATGAACCTCATGATAGGCGAGGTTGATTTTGATAAATTAACCTCATGTTAGGTGAAGTATAATTTAAGATTGATAATTATGACCTCATGATAGGTGAGGTTTGATGATGCTTGCTCACAAATTTTGATCAAAAATTTGCACCAAGAGCTGATTAGATTTGATAGGATAAATTGATATGTGATTTTTGACAAAGTGTACTGATTTTGAACATTTCTTGATGATAGGAGCATTTGGATAACCTCTAGATACGAGAGCATTTTCCATGGACATTTGACTTGATTCCATAGTTGACACCAGATGCGACACATATTATTGTTCGGTGTGGACTTGCTTCACTTCTTGACATGCCCCAGATATGAATTAATCGGGGTCTCCTCACAACTTTAGCCGAGTGGTGGCATAGTGATCATAACATCTTCCACCTACCCACTGGCAAGATGACTATCACCCCAGAGGATGTCTAGTAGATTTTGAGGATACCATTTGTTGGAGAGATTGTTGTGTATGATTCATAGGAGGTGGGTGGGATAAATGCTCTTTGTAGATTTTTCTAGGATGATCATATTGCTGGGTTGTGGATCCCATGGCGAAAGATGGTGGATGCATATGCCACTTTACCTTTAGTTCTAGCAGGATTTATTGGAGAATTCCTTTGTCTTGATCGTAGGTCAAAGGGACTATTTATTGGATGGGGCCATGTTCTTGAGAGTATGATTGTGCATGGGACCTGATATGCTTAGGGGATGGGCATTCTGGCACATCTATATCATGATTTACATTCAACTATTTATTTGAGTGGGCGTAGGTTATCATCAGGAGCTACTTTGCTTCAAGTTTGGGTATGGGAGCATATTGTTGTCACACGACCACTTCCAGTACAAGATAGACCTGCCACTAGGCCTTATGTTTTCAGATACAGAGGTCAACTTACCTAGTCTAGGATGGGTAAGTTGGAGCATTGGATGTGTGTACTAGATGACTTAGAGGCTATGACATGGCATCCCTATTTGGATTGTGAGCACTGGGATGAGGATGACATGGAGATGGGTTATTTGTGTGACTCCATGTACTTGATTGGCCAAACCCACTTTATTTTAGAGAGATTTCTACTCCGGAGGGTCTAGAAAAATTATGGGATTGTCTAGTGCATGCCCTAGGGAATGGTATATTATGCCCAATGACAGAGTGATACAGTAGATTAGGGACCCTATCTATCATATGATACTACTGTAGAGGGATACCATGCCTTACAATCTTCAGCCTGGGACCTATGTTGTGATATTACAGAGGCACCAGTGACTGTGGAGTATGCACAGTATCTTGCATTACATCCATGCCCTCAGATCATTATTCTTGATGAGCTAGCACCACTACTCATAGAGGAGGAGGTTGATGTTGTTCCTAGTTAGCGACAGAGATGAGAGGAGGATGTGGAGGAGGAGTAGGCTGTAGATGTTGAGGCAGAGGATGTTGGTGGAGGGGAGGATGTGGGTGATGAGGAGGGTAGTGATGAGGATAGTGATGAGAGTAGCAATGATGATGAAGATGATGGAGGGGATGGTGGTAGAGGGGTTGTGGTATTCATTACAGGTCCATCCACTAGTGTTCCTCGTAAGAGGAAAGCATTGGATACATCTTCATGAGATTATCAAACCCAGATTGCCAGCCTAGAGGTACAAATACAGACTCTGCAGGGGCAACTTTTTTCAGGCACAGGGTTTACTTGATCAAACCCAAACACAGTTATAGACTCATGCACAAGCCTTGGCACAGGTATAGGGATAGTTGGCTGCCACCCAAATGTAGATTGATATATTAACAACAGAGCGGGATAGTGCTCCAAAGATTATAGAGCAGGCTTAGACCACTGTTGATAGACTACAACGGATAGCCGAGGGAACGACCGTGGAAGATTATATGAGAGAGGTTCTTCATGTGGGCTGAGAGGTAGAGTTTTACAGAGGCTACTATCATGATGTAGTCCCTACTGAGCGGAGATTTAGCTATGCTCCCTCATGATTAGGTAGGACACATTCCCAGACTATTAGTGAGGGTGTGAGTCAGCCACCACGTAGAGATCCAAGAGATACTGGTCCATCCAGTGGAGGAGGTACTGGTCTATCTGGTGGAGGAGGTACTGGTCTTGAGATGCCTGCACCATCTGGCAATAGCAAATCTTAGTTGTTTGATGTGATTTTGTGATATATTTGAGACATGATGTATACTTCGATTCAACCAGTTTTTGATGATATATCTCTTTTATTTCAGACTTCATTGTATACTTGACAATGTTGATTTATATGGTCTATATGATATGCATTAGACTTTTATTGATCTATGATGTGTTCTATTATGATTCTATGATGGATGCATTTATTTTCCATGTTCTATATGTCATGTGATGATTTTTATATATTATGATTATTTTCATGTTATGGATGTATCATGTGATATGCTATGATTTATGATGTTCTATTTAATGAATGATGAATGGATGTATAATGTATGATGATCATTTATATACATAGATGTGGATGCAATGGTTTTAATAATTTATGATATGCAATGTAAATGGGATGTGTGTTTTTAATTTGATGTAAATGTAAATAGATGACGTAATTAAATAAACGACATTGATGTATGATATAAAATGATGAATTGATGGAAATGTAAAGATATGAAAAATGATGATGATATGGTGCAATGATTATGATGATTGATGGATGAATGAAATGTAATAAATGTATGATAGTAGAATGTGAATGGATGATGTGATGAATATGATATGCAAGAAATAATTGATGGATGAATGAAAATGGAATGATATGATTTATTTTTGAAATTTTATTTTAGAACATTTATGTTATACAGAAAATATGATATGGTGAATGCAAAATTATTTGATTGAAATGTATGATTTGATGATATGATAAATGGAAAATTATTTCTAATTTATGAAAATGATGATGCAACTACATGGTTATGATGATGTTTTTGTTAATGTCAAGTATACTCAATCTTATTATGAGGATATATAATCATCAATTTGAGTCTTCACAAACTTTGTAACAATCCTCTACGGATGTAAAAACTATTATGAATGCAATCTAATTTTATCATGAAACTACATGCAAAAATATTGGCATTTTAACAGTACTTTTGTGCTTTATATCATCATAGAGCTTTAAAAATTTTGAAAGTAAATACAAGCATCAAAGGTATATTTTAGACCAATGACGACTTGAGTATTACTTTCATGATTTTTGATATTGCAAGTGAACACAAGCATCTAGGTATAATTAAACCAAGATGACCTAAGAATTTATTGTGTAAACATAAAAGGCTTAATCATTTTAGTGTGTGAATTCTGAATTTCATCAGTGATACATTTGTAGAGCACGTCCCATGACAATTCACACATTAAATAATTAACTCACAAACAACAAACAAAATAAAATACCATTCTTCTTCCTAGATTCTCTAGTTTAATACATCATCGAGTTACTCCAAAGAAATGATAACCAAAAATCAAAATACAACATATCCAACCTTTACTTAAAGTGTTTCAACCATTAGTCATATTAGATCATCCATCCTGATTTTATGATGTTTTTGTGATTTTCTGAGATTTCAAATCAAACCTAACCTAAAGACCTATCCTAGGGGTCTCAGGGGCTGATCAAAGATTAGCCTTGTCTATGTTATACACACAAAGACCACTTAGTTCGACTGACACAGACTCATATTTTTGAATTTTTGAAACTGAATCTTTTTGACTTGTTTTTTTATTTTCTGTTGTGATGTTGCGTTTTGGTAAGCTCGATGTTTTATTGCGCCTAGTGATTTGCAAATGTTGTCCTCAAGCTAGGGTGAGACAATGACTATTTGCAATGATATGATAATGGATGTAAAGTGATGGTGAAATTAATGACCATGACATGCGTCCAATAGATGGAACAACTGGTTAAAACACAAATAGTGTCTATTTCTAGGTTTTCACTATATGTTTTGATTGCATTTTTTTCATATTTTTATGATGTTTTTTTTTGTATTTTTCTCTTTTCTCATTTTTTTTGTATTTTTCCTTTACCAAGATGCTTGTTTGCCAGGTTTTCATCAAGCAATCCCTTTTTTAGAAGATTGAAACATGCACTAGGTGATTTAGGTGTAAAATTTTTTGAGATGGATATTGTCGATAGGTTCATCAAACAAATCCCCTTTAGGTGTTGATAGCTAATAGGGTCCTGATCCATAGATCGATATGATGAAAAAGGGACCTGGCCAGTTAGGTTGAAACTTCCCTTTCTTTTCTCTATCCTGTTGATTTCTAGGGTTTTCCTTTAGGACCAAATCACCAACCTTAAAGACTCTAGGATTTACCCTATGATTGTAGCTCCTGGACATTCACTGTTGATATGTCGTCAGATGATTGAAAAATTATTGATGAATTTCATCCAATAGTTCTAGTTCTTGGAAACTAGATACTCTATAATCTTCATCTGAAATGATTCCCTTTAGTGACACACGTAGCGATGGAATCCCCACTTCAATGGGTAGTATGGCCTCTGATCCATATACCAAGGAATATGGTGTGGCTCCTGTCAGTGTTCTGATGCTGGCTCTGTAGGCCCATAATGTAGGATTGAGCTAAATATGCCAATCCTGTCTAACATCGTTAACCATTTTCTTGAGTATTTTCAAAATTATCTTGTTAGAGGCCTCTGCTTGGCAATTTCCTCAAGGATAATACGGTGTTGAGAAACAATGTTGGATATGAAACTTCTCACACAATTCCTGTATGTCTTGGTTCTTAAATGGTCATCCATTGTTAGTGATAATGGATTGAGGTATGCCATACCGAAAAATTATGTAGTTCATTATGAAAGATGAGACCTATTTTCTAGTGATGGTTGTTAGAGGAACTGCTTCTATCCATTTTGTAAAGTATTATGTCACTGTGATTACGAACTTGTGTCCATTAGATGAAGATGGATTTATCTTTCCTACTAGATCCAGTCCCCACTGAAAAAAGGGCCATATTGATGTGAATGGGTGTAATTATTGAGTTGGTGTATGGATTAGATTACTATGAATCTGGCACTTTTGGTACTTCTTGACAAACTGATAAGACTCCTTCTCCATGTTCAACCAGTAATACCCCAAACATAGGAGTTTATTTGCTAGAGTTATCCCACTTGAATGAGTTCCACAAATACCTTCTTGGACCTCATGTAAGGTTGTCTCAGATTTTTTATGTTCTAAACATTGGAGAAGAGTGCCATCTAGACCTCGACGGTAAAGAATGTCAGCGATTAAGGTATGTCGGGCAGATTGGCAAATAAAATTACGTTTTTGGTTTCTAGAAAGATCGGGAGGAAGGATGTTGTCTTTTAGGTAAGTATAGGTTTTTCCATAGAGTGAGGATTCAACGACATCTAAATGGCATATGGTTTGAGATTCAGGATTATCATAAGTAGGATTTGACACTTGTTCTACCATAAAATCATAACGACCACATTTTTCTGGCAATTAAAAAAGTGAAGCAATTATACATCTGCCGCTATATTTTCTACCCTTGGAATTTTCTCAAATTTGATATCCACAAATTGATTTTTGAGATTATCAATCAGTTGTTTATATGGAATCAAATTATCATCTTTTTTCTGATATTCATCATTTACTTGATAAATGACTAATTATGAATCTTCATATACTTGTAGCTCTGTTACCTTCCATTCAATTGCCACCTTGACACCAATGACAAGTCCCTCATACTCAGCTACATTATTGGTACATGGAAACATGAGTCTATAATACCTTGGGATGGTGTTTCCTTGAGGCGTAACAAACAATATTCTTGCACCAGATCCTCTTTGTGTGTATGACCCATCAAAATGAAGCCTCCATTGTTGTGTTGTTAGTTAGAATGTCTGCATCAAGAAACTCCATTGTCATAAGACGATCATCTATTAACGGAGCTTTGGCTAATTTTTGGGCAATCACTTGACCTTGGATGGCTCTCCTTTCCACATACTGGATATAAAACTCACTTAAAATCATGACCCACTTGGCTAGTCTTCTTGTTAATGTAGCCTTGCTGAGTAGATATTTTAATGGGTCAATCTTTGCTATGAGCCTGACTGTGTGAGTCAACATATAATGCCACATCTGTTGGGTAGAAAATACCACCACCAAATAATATTTCTCGATGAAGGTGTAACTTATTTGATATCCATTTAAAGTCTTGCTGATGTAGTAAATGGCTTGTTCCCTTCCTTCATAATCTTCCTGTGCCAACAATGCTCCTAAAGAAATGTATGTTCTTGCAATGTATAGTAGCAAAGGTCTACCTTTTGTAGGTGGCATGAGAATAGGTGGTGACATCATATATTTTTTTATTTGGTTGAAGGTCATTTCACACCCTTGATCCCATTTGAACAAGAAATTTTTATGCAACAAGTGATTGAATGGGTGCCTTTTATCTGCTAACTAGGAGATAAATCTCCTGATTGATTGGAGCCTGCCTTGTAGTGACCTTAATTGACTGATATTCTTTGGTGGTGGCATTTCCATTATTGCCTTTACCTTTGCTGGATCCACTTCAATACCCTTCTCTTACACTATGTATCCTAGGAGTTTTTCCGATGTAACACCAAAGACACATTTCTTAGGGTTTAGTCAGACTTTGAACTTTTCTAGCCTTGTGAATATTTTGCCTAGGATATCTAGATGTCCTTGTTTGGAATATAATTTTGCTAGGATACATCCACACAATCTTCCATAAAGGTATGCATCATATCATGAAATATTGTGGTCATTGCACATTGATATGTTGCCCCTACATTCTTCAAACTGAAGGGCATGAAATTATAGCAAAAAATTTCCCCATGGACATGTGAATGTGGTTTTCTCCTGATCATCTGGTGCTATCTTGATTTGGTTGTAGCTGGAAAAACCATTCATTATTGATAAAATGGCATGTCTTGTTGTTAAGTCCACAATGATATCGATGTTAGGTAAGGGGAAATCATCCTTGGGACATGCCTTATTTAGATCTCTAAAATATGTACATATTTTGATACTATTATCAGGTTTTGATACAAACACTATTTGATATCCATTTAACATAATCGATAGACCTGATGAATCCTGCATCTAACAACTTCTTCAGCTCAACCTTTACCATCAAGGCGATATGTGGATGCATATTCCTTAGTTTTTGTTTTACAGGTTTGATTCTAGATGGTAGAGATAGGTGATGCATTAAAAGATTTGGATCTAAACCTAGCATATTAGAGTATGACCATGCAAAGTTAATGCTTCTTTCTTTAAAGAACTTGACAAAATTAGGTCTTTCTTGTGCAGTCATAGATTCTGCTAGATGTAAAATCTTTGCTTTTTATGTCGTGCCAATGTTTATAGACTGTGTAGGTTCCACTAGTACCGATGAACTTTCATGATAATGCTCTGGAAGGGTGTCAAATCTCCCATATTTTAGTGCCTCAGAGAGGTTTTCACCGCCTGATGCATTCTTTATTTTTACTTTTTTGAGATCGAATGTTGCAATAGAATGGTTTTCACCATTAGATCCATTATTCCTATTTTTATTTTTGCAACTGGAAGATTTGACACCCTCCTGTCTAACCGTGTCATTATGAGATTTATGTTGAGAACTTGTGTCAGGTTCGTCATAACAAAGGAAGTTTATAATAGCGTCATCATTCTCAAATATGGGTACATTAATAGGTTTACTGGGTTCCCAATCAATAAGTTCAAGATGTATTAATGGAAAAAAGTCATCAGATTGACTTTGGTCAATGGGATTAAGGGTTTGAATAGTTATGGTGTTAAGGTTGTCATTTGGGATGTTGAGGTCTATGATATTACTTTCCTCCAAATTATCTAGCTCACTTGATGTTTGTCCATCCTCACTTGAGTCATCAATATTTTGTGATTCTAATACAAGTGGTCTAGATCTTGAGTTATGTCCCTCCTCATGTGTAGGTGCATATTAATTTATGACATCAATTTGGACATCTGTGTAAGATATATCAGAATATAGATCCCATTCATATTCATTGGAATCTTTTTCAGAGCTATCTCTCACTTGAAGGATTCTTTCAACTGCCTTCTTAGTCATTTCTTGTTTTGCTTCTTCTGAGTAACAGAGTCCTGTCTTATCCTTTGAATAAAGAATGAGAGGTTGAATGGGTTATACGATTCCTTCTTTCCTTTTTCCAATAGGTCCCTATCCTTGATAACCCATTTTATCTAAAATAGCCTTTCCTTGCCATACTTATCTATCATGATGTTGATGTTTGTTGATGTTGATGCTTCTTCATCTTTGTACAACCAATCAATAATAGCCTTGTCTTTTGATTAATCTTCTATAGTATCACCTTTCACAAATCTTTCCTCCAGAACCATGGCAGGTTGTGATGGTTGTCGTGTTATCATTGATGGTTGTCCATATGAATTTGGAGATGGAATCAATTGTGAAAGATTAAGAGACTGCTTAATAGAATATTTTCCCATGCCTTTGTCGGTTAGCTAGACCTTTTCTTGGAATTTTTGTGAGAGAGAATTGAGTGGAACCTGATTATCTGATAAAGTTGAATCAACAACACTTGTATCCTTTGATTGATCATTTTTCTCAACCCACTTAGATATAATATTTGGATGCTTTTCACCGTCTGATGAACTAGAAGTGCTAGCTTCTCCATTGTGGGGTACAAAGGTGTCTTGAGTTGTTTTGAGCATGTTACAATGTTGAGGATTGTTATGATCAGCTGATATAGTTACCTCTTGACCATTAACTATAAATTTCAAACTTTCGTGATAAGTTCAAGGTACCGCCTGCATTTCATGAATCTATGGATGTCCTAAGAGTATATTGTAGGTTGTATATTGTAGGTTAACTCTTTTTCTAGCACTTGGTAGACTATATTCTTCACCATTGGTCCCACTTGAATAGGTAACACAATCATTCCCTTAGAGGATCTCTCTTCTTCATTATAAGCCTTTATTATCATTTTTCACCAGGCATCAATAGCATCATCTGAATAACCTAGTGCATTGATTAACTTTAAAGTACAAATGTTTAAACTAGCTCCTCCATCTATTAGGACTCTTTTAACACGATGTTTGTGGATCAAAAATTCAATATGAAGGGAAATGTTATGTGGATGATTAAGTGATACATCATCCTATTCATGGAATGATAGACAATGAGGCATGGTCAAATGTCCCACCATAGCTTGGAATTGACAGGCATCTATATTGTTGGGTACTGTGGTGGCTACAAGAGCTTGTTCCAAAACCTCCTTATGGGATGGTGAGAGTTTAAGGAGTTCTAGTATTGATATTTGTGCCAGTATTTTCTATAGTTGGTCAAAAATGTTGTATTGAATTAGAGGGGGAATGGTGTTTTTGGATGCAACTCCTTTCAATATTACCTTGGATTGCCCCCTTGTCATTAGGTTAACCGGTTGATAGTCTTGTCTTTCCCTGATTTTTAAAACATTTATCTGATTGTCGGATGTGTCTACATTTGGGATAAGATCGAGCAGTATAATTTCATTGGTTTGTTGTTATCAATTTGATTACCAGTGACAGTATCACTTTCTACTTCAGAAATACAAAAGATCGTGCTATCATAAATGTGGTTGACATTTTTACCTTTACCGTTTGCAGAAGAAGACTCTCCCTTTCTCATAATTTGGTAAAGGATCTTTAAAGGTAGTATGATCGTTGTTGGTTTGAAGTCCTTGTAAGTATACCTTTTTGTTGTCAATCAGATCTTGGTCTAAATGTTTTAACTCTATGCAATCATTTGTCTTGTGTCCCTTATTTTTATGGAAGTTACAATAATCTGCGTCATTCCACCATGATGATTTTACTTTTGGATCCCAAAATCTTTCTTCACGTGCGATGATAAGACCATTTGCAATAAGCTCTCTCATTTCTGATTCTAGTGTTTGGCCTAATGGTGTGAATCTACGTTGTTTGACGATTTTTGATATGTTTGCGGTTTTGATTCTCCATTGTTCAAATTATTGTTTTGATTGACATTTGGCTTGATGTGTTGGTCACTATTTTGATTTTTCTTTGCAGTAGTGGCCGTCAAATTAAATACTAGTTTTGTATTTTGTATGTCATTTGCAACATCATTGGTTCTAGTATTTCTATTCTTTTTCTAGAATTTAGGCTTGTCATTATTGCTATAGTGATTTGAGGAGTTTGTGTTGCTTGAATTTTCATTGTAATGCTTTATTACTCCTCATTTTACCAAAGCTTCTTCGATTTTAAGGCCATTTTGAATCACTTTTTCAAATGTGGGAGGACATTTTAGTTCGTGCCGATAGCTCATTTCATCAGTCAGGTTGTCAATAAAATTTCCATTTTCTCTTCCTCAGGTATGGGACGAGGATACCTAGCAAATAATGTTTTCCATCATTGTAAAAATGATAGGAATATCTCACCTTTGTTTTGCTTCATGTTGTAGAGGTCCTTTATTGTGACATCATGTTGTATGTTAAAGAAATATTGTGATATAAACCTATTGAACAATTCTTCGAAAGTTTGAATCCCTAGTTGTAGTTTAGAAAAACATTCCATACATTGGCCTCCTAAGCTTCTTGGAAATAGCCTCATTAGGTAAGATTCTTCTTGCACAAATTCTAAACTCATGGTTCTGAATTCCCTTACATGGTCAATCAGATCTATTTTACTGTTGTATTTTTTATATTTCAGGAATTCATAATGTCTAGGGAATGGTATCATGTCCACACTTGGGTCAAAAGGATAAGGAAAAATTTCTTGTAATGCATACCTTTTTGTGGTTCCATTTTGCATATCTTGAATTTGTTGTTGTAATTTTTGCATTTGATGCGTTAGGGCCACAAATTGATCTATGTTTTGCGTGTGTTGTGTGTGTTGTGGTGTTTTGGTTTCATTTTCTCTAGGTGTTTCCTTTAATCAATTGACATCAAAATATTTTGGAAGTATTGCACCTGATTCAACTAGCATTAAGAGGTATTTTTCCATGTCTTGCTCTAAAATATTTTCCATAAATTTATCGAATTTTGGATCCTATTGTGATGTTTGTATGTCTTCTACCATTATTTTGTTCTTGTCATTTTGATATAATCTATTCCAAGGATTTTCTTCAGCCATGGTGTTTGATGTTTCAAGTTCTTTTTATATGAGTCTCTATCTTTGCAACCTTGTCAAGATTGGCATACAAGTGTTTGTTTTTCCCACTAAACTTTGATCTTCTATGCTTGGATGAGTGTCTAATGAATTTTAACCAAGACAAATAGGATGATATATCCTATTGATGAGACTAGGTTAAAAAATCTGATTACTATGCCTCATTTCGTGATATTAGGATGATAATATCCTCATGAAGAAACTTAGACTAATAACCAATATTTTGGTTTTGATTTGTGGACACTTTATAGTTTGCAAGATCTAGGTTCAAGTTGAAAAGAATTTTAACTTGTAAGAACCTATTTCTTTATGGTTTAAGACACTGTTTGGATCGAAAAGATGTTTTTGGCTGATAAAAATCCGAGTTTTAGATGTCAAAAAATCTAATAGATGTGTTTGGAAGCTCTCTATTTTTTTTTCTCTTTGGAAGCGCTAAAATAGAGTGTAAAAGCGCTAAAATAGACTATGGAAGCACTATTTTATAAGCACTAAAACAAGGTGTGGAAGCACTATAACAGATTGCAAAAGTGCTAAAATAGACCTCTAAAGCGCTAAAACAGAGTGAAAAAGCACTACTTTGGACATAGAAAAAATGTGTTTGGAAGGTTTCTAATTTTTTTTCTCTTTGGAAGCACTAAAACAGAGTGTAAAAGCGCTAAAATAGACTATGGATGAGCTATTTTATAAGCGCTAAAATAAGGTGTGGAAGCACTATAATAGATTGCAGAAGCGCTAAAACAAACCTCTAAAGTGCTAGAACAGAGTGCAAAAGCACTACTTTGGACATAGAAGTGCTAAAACAGACCTCAGAAGTGCTAAAAAAAGTGTGAATGCGCTACTTTCAGTTTCAATAGTGAAGTCTAATTTTTCTACCCTTGAAGAGATTGATTTCCTTCAGGATTTTTGATGTTTTGACAGGATACCTCCGCTAGTAATTTTGTGATGTTGGATGACAAGCCAAATGCTTCCAAGTTTTCTCTATTTTAAGAATTGATCGGGCCTATTGGAATATTCTATCATTGGCTACGGGATGGACGACTAATGAATAGGTTGACTATGATTATGTTTTTGTGACAAGGCTCTTCTTTGGAAAATGGCTTGTGAATATAAAGGTTCTAAAGCATAATCATCAGTATATCCTTTGGAAAAATCATAAAACCTATGGATGAAGGTTCAATGGTGTAATAAGACTTTCCTAATTTGATATAAGAATCACCTTCTTTCTAAGAGTTTCTTGTAACTGATTTGTTTCTTTGATTGTTTGACTCTTTTTTTGATGGACTTCTTGAAAAAAGTTGTGGATTTCCAATCCCTAATCATAAATTTCACTGTTTGGTCTTTTTTGACTCTTTTTGTTTTTTTTTTCTAGATGATCTTTATCCAAGTTTAATGATTTGAGAACACAACAAGCAATTGTAGAACATTTGTTTGCAAATTTAGAATCTAAACAGATAATGTATGTTCTAAGAACCACACGTGGTTCTATTTTCACTGGTTTTGTTAACAAAAATACACTTTAGAAAAACTCGCTCTTAAGGTCAAAAAGGTCATCATTATATTCAACATCCCACATCTTAAAATTGCTTTGACTCACACAGCCGTGTCACCCCTAGAGGGCGCCCGTGTTTTTTTCATTTCTAGGTGCATATTCAAGGTTAGATTTCTCGATCCCTTGAGAAAACGGTCCTTGGAAATTATATGGTGAGTGTCTTGGGGGAAAATTCTTCCCTCCCCTTGCACTACGAGTATTACAATGTTTGGTTACTGACTCACCTTGGATTCTACACTATGGTTCTTAGATAGGGTTTCCGTGCAGTGTGACAAATGATAAACTCCATCAAGAGACCTCCCAACCTTTAGAACAAAGGCTTTGGGGATGGTTATCTTGCACACTACCTTCGAGTTGGACTTTCATCAAAAACTTGCATTTGTTTAGAGTGGGTTGGAATCCTTGGCTTTAGGCATTCCCACTTAGGTTATTCCCGTAGGGTGAGTAATTTTTCCCACTACGATAGGCCTTCTAAAGGTTATAACAAAAGCGTAAATTGCATGAAAAAGAAAGGATGAGTCTGGCATTTTGATCACCTAGTTAAGGGGAGATCATAAGACTATTCACCACACAAGCAAAACAAATAATGATTTTTTTTAAGCCCAAAAGATGATGTACTATTCTAAGCGAAGATGTTGCTTCACAAAATTAGGCTACTTAATTTAACTAATACAACAAAAGTACGATGACTATCCTAGGATTGGTATATTTTAAATTAAGTGTTTACCCTAGGATTGATTATTTTTAGTCCAAAAAGCATCAAAATAACATTCTCACCATGGTTGCATCGGATCTAGATAAGAAATACAAAAGTGCTGAAATAGAGTTTAGAAGCATTGAAATAGAGGTTAGAAGCGGTATAGTTTAGATTAGAAGTGCTATATCTTTCATTAGAAGTGCTAAAAAAATTGGCGGAAGCGCCATAGAATTTTTCCGAAGCGCTATACTATTTTTGAAGAAAAATGGCCAACTGTGCTAGGAATGACTGACAGATGCGCTGAAATAGACTGTTGAAGTGCTATATTTTTCTCCTTAGAAGTGCTGGAAAATTCTTTAGAAGTGCTATAGTTTTTGTCGAAGCGCTGAAATAGACCTCTAAATCACTATAGTTTTCCTCGGAAGTGCTATAGCTTTTGTCAGAAGCGTCGAAAAATATTTCGATTGTGCTAAAGTGAACACGTCAAAATCCTGTACGAAATTTTTTAAAGAAAATTTGTGAAATATGGGGTTATGCCCCATGGTGGGTGCCAAATTGTAAGTGTGAATAAGTACAAATTAAAATAAAACTTATTAATAAGACATTATATCAAATATTCTACAATTAAACTAGTTTAAAATAAGAATCTACTAAAAGCATCCTATTGTTTCCTATGTCTAAAGATTTATTAAATCATAGAAGCTCTCAGATTGGATAAGCTCTATGACTGTTAAAATGCCAATCTAAAGAATGGAATGATGCTAAATGCAAAGACGAAATCCTATATGATGATATCTAAATGATAAAGGAAACTACTGTAATCTAAAATTGACATGAAACTATGATGATGAAGCTACATTAAAACTACTATGCAGTCGTGATATGAATTCTACTGATGCTATGATGCTAAGATACTATTGCTATTGCTATTGCTATGATGCTTGATTGCTTTCCTATAGAGTAAGATTGCACAAAGTTGGGATCCATTTCCTATATTTTAAGACTGTATTTATAGATTTCTTGGCAACACATTTGCATAGGGGCAAACAAGTAGAGGTTTGGATTCAATCTAGAGAATTGAATGGTGAGAGATGGAGAGGCTTGAGCTGATTATGGGAATGGTTCCTCCCCATGAAAACATCACACAAGAGGATAGGAAGGATCAGGGGAAGAAGATTGAGAGGATTTCGTGCAAGCTTTCCCGTGAATGTCAGTCGCATTAAATTAGACATAAATATCTAATTTGGTAGGTGGATGAGTAGAGGAATTTTGATTTATGCTTTTATTTGAATATTTTGATTTATTCAAATTAGCAAAAAGAGGATAATTAATTTAATAAAACAAACTATAGAAGTTGTTTATTAAATTAAAATAGAAGAAAATATGATAATTAAACAATAAAGTATTTAACCTTTATTTAATTAATTAAGATTGAATGATGTGATTATGATAGAATAAATAGGGGAATTTGATAATTAAATAAAAAAAAGTATTTAATTTTGTTTATTTAATTAATATGAAACAATAGAAAAAATAGAAGAATTTAAGTGTGAACTATATAAATAAATATTTCTATGTATTCAATAGTAGAGGAATTTAGGATAATTAATCAAATAAGTTGTATTTAATTAATTCAGATTCTCCAGACCAATTTTAGGTGTATACAAATAGACCAGTGCTTTATCTATTGGGAAACAGAGTCAAATCATGCAATAAGCAGTAATGCATAAGCCATTTATTCAGAGATTAATAGACTATTGTCACACCACATTGTATCATTCAACTCACTGTGTTCAACACATAACTTCTTACCAAAACAAACTATAGAAGTTGTTTATTAAATTAAAATAGAAGAAAATATGATAATTAAACAATAAAGTATTTAACCTTTATTTAATTAATTAAGATTGAATAATGTGATTATGATAGAATAAATAGGGGAATTTGATAATTAAATAAAAAAAAGTATTTAATTTTGTTTATTTAATTAATATGAAACAATAGAAAAAATAGAAGAATTTAAGTGTGAACTATATAAATAAATATTTCTATGTATTCAATAGTAGAGGAATTTAGGATAATTAATCAAATAAGTTGTATTTAATTAATTCAGATTCTCCAGACCAATTTTAGGTGTATACAAATAGACCAATGCTTTATCTATTGGGAAACAGAGTCAAATCATGCAATAAGCAGTAATGCATAAGCCATTTATTCAGAGATTAATAGATTATTGTCACACCACATTGTAGCATTCAACTCACTGTGTTAAACACATAACTTCTTACCAAATCCTATGTTCCTCCCTACAAACTTATGAGATTATTTTAGCATTTAATCAATTCATTGAATTAAAGCCAAAACAAATCCATACAATCAATCAAAACAATTAAAGATGAACTAGAAGATTATTAACCCTTTCATTCATAACTTGTAGGAAATATTTACGTAAGAGAGTATATGTATTAGAAATTAATATTTTCCTTCACTTCTACAACTTCCATAAAACTGTTTTAAGATAACTACATACTTGGCTCATGCCCTAGACATCCTACTATTCTATATATAAGCATTTATACAATATGATTCTTCTTGAACCTAGCTCCTCACCTAAACCCTTATAAGACTCAAAAATTGAACCGTTGTAATCAACCTTGAAATCCATTTTATAGAACAAGGGAACAACATGCATCAGGCTAGATTATAGTTACATTTAACTTCATTTCATTTTTCATTTCACATGAATTCAAAAATATTCCCTTGACAGTTATAGTAATCATTTGTAGAACAGGGACAAGCAAAATATCAAAAACTGTTCACTGGAGAAAACCCACTAGCCTTCCAAAAGGTGTCGTTGTCACAACATCAACATTTGCATGTTTACATCGACCCAAAAAAAGTCACCATTAACACAAAAGAAAATAAAAACAAGAACCCATATCACAACACACCAGACCAAAGGAAACAAGTCAACACAAAGGACAAGAACTGAGCATTAGCTCAGAAAGAGAGTGGGGTGTTATTCTACCTTGTCAGTGACAAAATAAGAATGTCTGCTTGGTGTCCTTATTGAAAGTGGAGTAGCCATTACCACCTCGTCTTCAAAATTAGCCAAATCATTCATGACCATGAGATACTTGCGGTAGCTAGAATCAATTTTGTCTCCACTATTAGAGGGATCATCTGAGACTTCAATGGGAGACTGATGATGTCCTATGAAAGCTTAGTGATACTTGTTCTTTCTTGCAACTTCCCTCTCTGGCCTATCAATTTTCTTTTCCTTGCCCTTGACCAACTCCTTCGAGACAATTTGGCTCTTGAGATGATAGGTACGCTTGAGAACACCACACACAGACTTCTTATCATCTTTTGCCTTCTTCTTTGGTGTTATAGGAGCCTCATGCACATCTTTCTCATCCTCAGACACAACACTCTGAGACTCAAGGAGATTGAGTATCTCAGACCTACAAGCTGGGTTGATAGACACACTCACCTTACCCATTCTTGACAAAGACACCACCCTTGACATAAAAATCTAGCACAAACTCTACAATTACCAAGAACACTTCACACACTAACTCCAAACTCATAATTCTCGTAGATAGAAAATTGTTAAAACAACAAGGAAAAAATATTGATTAAATAGATCAACTAGATCATGTATACATTAATGTTTCAAGGGAGTTCACACATGCGAGCTGACAACCCTTCTCTTGATTCCAAATCTCGATCATTGATCTCCAGGATGTCGTGAAGCTTGTTTATCAACCTTGATGATTGTAGGAGAACAATCATTCCCACATACTAGGATCAAATTGAGTAATCTTGCATGTGGACTTAGCCTTTAATGTTTGCTCGTGTGAAGCAAAAATGGCTATCGTGTCCATATTTCTAGTTTTTGAATGTCAGTCGTTGATTTCCTTTTGAGATGGCACATCAAATGACCTAGATTGGGTCAACAAGTTGTGAATTTCATTGGTGATCGTAGAATAATCCTTCAACCAATGAGAACCTTTCCAGCAAGATGCCAACTCATCCGCACGTGGGCTCCACCATCATCATCCGAGCCCAAGGAAATATATATGCGTCACAATCCCGCTGACCACACAACTTTTATTAAAGCAATATTTTATTTCTGCGTGGTGCGTGTGGGATAGCTGAGATTTAATCTCATTGTGCCGTCAATATGAAGCTTCATCCTGTTGGGCACGATAGTGGAGACCAGGCCCGACCATGCAAAGGGACACGTGTCCAATGCTTGTTGACCCTGCAGCTTCTTCGTGATGTCACCAACATTCCTCGTGGGGTGTGCGGGGAATGACAAAGATGTAACCCATGAGATCTAGTGGTCAAGAAAATATGCATGTGCACAAATGTTAGTCCTAAAGATAGGGCCATGACTAGGTCAATGAGACTTAACCCTTGAGGAGGAAGACTTAAAACCTGTCTTTAAACATGAATTATTTGGCCCGACTCTGGAAAAATTAAAATGATAAACTCGCACATAGTGACCGATAGACCTAGACAAAAGGGGTCAGTGCGAATAACAATTTTAATGGCTTAGATACAACTTAGGCGACCGACAAATGGGTGCACAGGCCAACACAGGATTATAACATTCAATGTTCACGACCATACAAATTTTGAAAAGAGGGTTTTTAACCTAAAACTCCAAGCCCTACCCCTTGAACACAGAAACACACAATCATGACAAGGCAAGACTAGCTCAAAATTGCCAAAATTTAGCAAAAAATTAGGAGCTCTACCACAACAATTGCCCCCCAATGCAAGTAAGGGGTTCGAACCTGTGAACCAGGCTCTGATACCAATTATTGCACAAACAGTTGTCGTTGCACCAAAAGATTGACCTATTAATGCCCAATACAATTGCTAGAGTTAATGAATCCACGAGAGGTGGTTAAGCCATGTCACAAACCCGAGCGAACGTTGTGCCACACAACACAAGGAGACCAAGGACACATACCTTGCAAAAAATTGTTCACATATATTTAAACATGTATATATTCACATACATATACATATATACATATGAATATGTTATCAAAGCAATCATATATATATATGTATATATATGTGTATATATGTGTATATATGTATATATGTGTATATATATGTACATATACATATATACATATGTATATGTATATATGTATATATGTATATGTACATATATATACACATATATACACATATATACATATATACACACACACACACACATATATACACATATGTATATATATGTATATATACTCTCCCTCTCATCCTTGGAGGGGTAGGCATTGTACTGCATTCACCTCATCAAATCAAAAGAGAGTAGTTAGTCTAATATCAAAGAAATATTTTTATATACATATAAACATAAATCATTCAAAACATAAAGGTTGATATTCCATTTTCGTTACTATGAACATCAAATACATAATTTCATCACTTTATAATTTATCTACCTAATATAAATGATTAATCAAATACATTTAATTAGTCATAATTCATGTTTTCAAATTCAAAATTGAAATGCACAACTAAAATAATATAATCTAAAAAATTATGAAAAATGGAATGTAACAATTTCATATTGTTTTCTATTTAATTTTCTATCCATATAATTTTTTAATCAAATATGATAAATATTGACAGTGAGAATGATGATGGAGATTGAAGTGAAGACATGCAAGAAGAAATAGCATTTTAATATGTGAAAGTTGTTTAAAGATACTTTTCACGTTGAAATTTTTAAACTATTAAACATTAAAAAGAGTATAAGAAAACAAAAGAAACCAAGTGAAAAATACTAAAGGAAGAGAAAAGTTATTTATTCAACAAATGTTGAATATAATAAGAAAGATGCTTGATAACGTTTGAGGCACTACTTACATTAATGAAAGAATTGGGTGAGTGATCTATCAATGTAAAACGTTTACTCTTCTTTTGTTTTGCATGATAAAAGGTATGATTCGTATTTTTTTAATGAAGGGACATGACATTGTGATTGAAGGGTGTTTCTTGCAATGCTTACCTTTTTGTTTTTGTTTTTGCATAAAGCAAAAAATATAATTTAATAAATGTATCCGGTAAGCATATAGCTAATACATTTGGAATCACATTTCAAGGAATATAAAAGAAAATATGCCATCACATCATTAGAATTGATAGCTAATGTTAAAGTGATATTGACATAGTTAATAGTACAATTAGTTTGATCATAATATAATTAAGAAAATATTGACGATAATTAGAGATTAAGTATAGATGTAAATACTATATTTTATTGGGTATATTGTTAGTAAAATCTTATATTTTATTTATTTTTATTTTATTTTATATAGGTATATATAGTGTCATATATATTACAATTGTTTCATGATTGTATTGTTAGAGTTACGTGTTTTGTTTTTGCATAAAGCAAAAAATATAATTTAATAAATGTATCCGGTAAGCATATAGCTAATACATTTGGAATCACATTTCAAGGAATATAAAAGAAAATATGCCATCACATCATTAGAATTGATATCTAATGTTAAAGTGATATGGACATAGTTAATAGTACAATTAGTTTGATCATAATATAATTAAGAAAATATTGGTGATAATTAGAGATTAAGTATAGATGTAAATACTATATTTTATTGGGTATATTGTTAGTAAAATCTTATATTTTATTTATTTTTATTTTATTTTATATAGGTATATATAGTGTCATATATATTACAATTGTTTCATGATTGTATTGTTAAAGTTACGTGTGTCTTCATGGTACATCTAATGATTAAATATTTAAGAGTCAAAATGAAGGCTGGAGGATCAACTAGAAGGTTAGAAGACAATTAGCTTCTCCAATTAGTTATTTTTATAGGGTTTAGCTAAAATGATTAAATACCATTTTTAGTATAAATAGACAATTTATTTTTTCTAGTTTCAATAATGTATCTTTAGTTTCAGTTTTTCTTTTGTTCAGAATTGATGATGAGCAAATGAATTATCTATTGGTAGTTATACTTCATAGAATTATCTCATCTTGACTGATTGGGGAAGATACTATCATGTAGTTTATTATATTTTAGCACTAGAATGTAACTAAGAATGTGGTTAGAGTTGTTCGACATTAGGTGAGGTGTGTCATACATGAGGTATGAAATTATCCTCAAAATATCAATCAATTTGGTTGAGCATTCTCCTGATGATAAGTTCACATTGCAATATAGGTATAGATGATTCAAGGATGGGTATGTCCAAGATTGTTCTCATTTTTGTGTTAAATTAGGGACCCAATATTGGGATTTATAGGTTTTACAATTGGAATAGGGCAAGGGGATCAAGTTCTAGTTGCGATAGATAGTGTTGACACGAGTTGATTAGTATCAAATTTACATAAGGCTAGTGCATTGTAGTAGGTATTGTTGGATACCTAGATAATCATTAGGATCTATATAATCTTTTGGCCCCCTTTAGATCAAGGGGGTTCATTGTATCTTATTATATGAATATGTTTTATTTTATTTAGCTTTAATAAATGGTAATAGGTAATGTAACAAAAAATAAAATAAATGATATTGGGCATGCATCTCATTTATGGAATACCTCTTTTTCTCTAATAGTAGATTATTAATTTTTTGTTAATTATTATTTTTTGTTAAAGTATAAATTCCCCATATAGGTGTTTGGGTAGTTGAACAAGAGGTTTTTCATATGATTTTTATTATTATGGGTCTTTATAAAGGATTTTTGAATCAATGTAAAATTAATCAAGAAGTATATAAATTTAGAATTTTTCATTTCATATAATTATCAATGTTTCTTCCTATCTATTTGAATCCCTAACATAACATAGTGTTTTACCTACTACATGTAGCTATTTTTATTTGGCTCTATATAAGGTCAAGATTTGAGGGTTATATGTGTTGATAGTGAAAGTTATGAGCTTCTACTCCTACCTAGCACATTGGTTATGTGGATGGATTTATATAGTTAAACAATAAAGTTAGGGTTCTACATTTTATTTGCAATGATGTGGGTAATTACATTTACTAGATTGTATGTGTATCATTGTTATGGGTAACTCTAAATTAAAAGCAATTTAAACATCTTAATGTAGATAGGGAAGAATCTTAAATATGAAATCTAATTAGATTAAGATTCGGATTTTCACCATCCTCAATGCAGTTACTTGTAAAACACACACACATGCAAGATGAATAATCTAATCTAAACAAACATGCATATTACTAGGGATCCACTCCATTGTTCTTCTCAATCTCGCATAAGAATGCAAGCTTCAAAGGATTTTCCTATTGAAGGAATGTTGATTGCTCAATATTGCAGCATAACGGTAGGATGGGGATGATAGAGGAAAACTAGATAGCTCAAAGACGATGGGTGGAAGATTGAAAAATGATTTTGACATAGTGAGGGTAGTTGAAGAATCGAATCCCTAATGGCTTGTGAGAGGCTATATT
The DNA here is from genome assembly GCA_007115665.2 of Sequoiadendron giganteum. Taxonomy (NCBI): domain Eukaryota; kingdom Viridiplantae; phylum Streptophyta; class Pinopsida; order Cupressales; family Cupressaceae; genus Sequoiadendron; species Sequoiadendron giganteum. Next base: position 317,092,989 of record CM021110.1, read on the forward strand.
TATAGAGTTTCGATGTGGACAGAGAATAAGATTTGATAAGATTTAATTTTTGACAAAAGAGGAAATACAACGAGATGGGATAAGATTCTAATAAAATAGAAAGATATTGATTTTTTGTTTTAAAGGAAATAAATCTTGAAAAGATGAGAAGGATAAGTGATGAATTATCTAATTAAATTAATTAATTAGATACACATGAGTTTTGATTTTAGAAAGAAAGCGAGAATATATTTTAAGATTTTATTAATTAATTAAATATTTGATTTATTTAATTAATGTTGGATTTATGACTTCATTAATTAAATAATATTAATTATTTAATTAACATTAGAAGAATGAAGAGATTACAAATAGAAATGATTTAATTAATTAAATAATATAAATTATTTAATTAACATTAGAAGAATGGAGGGATTAGGAATGAAATTAGTCAAATAAATAATATTTATTTAACTAATTAGATGATGACATGGGTACCTAGAGAAAAACATGCTACAAGATGTCTAAATGATGTAATGTCATGACAAAGTATCATAAGATGAAATTTTTGGGTGTCTACATTTTTCCCCTCTTTGAGATAATGTTCGAGATGATGAGATTTATGTCGAGTAACATCATTTCAAAAAAGCTAAGCTATGGATAGAAGAAAATGGATGATGATAAAAAGATAGGATGATGATGAGATGAGGAAAATGATAAGATGATGATGATGCCTCCTCGAGAGGATAGGCGAGTTGGAAGGACACAAGTATGCTCTCAAAATGAAATGATAAGGAGGGACAAGATGAATGATGCAAGATAGGAAGTGAATGAATGAAATGAATGATACGTTATGCTGCAAGAAAGTGAACAATCATGATGTTTGATATACACTAGATTTTATGCACCTAGGTATAAGGACCAAGGTGATGATGTGTCTCATGCCCCAACGTAATATAACCTTGTCTAAATGTATGAGGAAGCAAACTTAGAGCATTAAAGTCCTAATGCACAAAAGGTATTATATGAACATAGATGCAAGGGATAGTGCAAAAAGCTATTCCAACATGCACAAGATATGAATATTAGCTGGATTTGATACAAATTCATGATAAAATGATAACACACACAAGCAAGCAAGCAAGCATGCACAAATGATTCAAAAACAAGCAAGGTATTGCCCCTATCAAGCTGTAAACTGTTGATTAATTGATTGATTGATGATGATGATAGTGTTGTCATTGTGGGGAACGATATATCCCTAGATCAACAAAGGGATGACTAATTGATTGATTGGTTGATTTGGTTTACGACAAGATTAGGATCAAGAAAATTGATGCAATTGGATATTTCACAAGATTGATTGACTTGATTGGATTGATGATGACTTGCATTTGGATTTGATGTATGGATGAATGAATTTAATGAAGATGATTGATTGGTTGAATGGCTGGATTATTGGATTGAGGTACTTGATTGATTAAATGAAATTGGAAGAAGTGATTAGATGGATTGATTTTATTGCTTGGATTTTCGTTGGCTATTTGATTTTTTTGTCTATTTTTTTTTCAAGACCTTTTTCCATTTTTTTGTATTTTTCTAGAATGTTTTGATTTTTTTTTTGTATTTTTGAAATGTTTTGATTTTTTTGTATTTTTTTCAAAATGTTTTGATTTTCTTTGGATTTTTGAAGTTTTATGACATTTTTAGATTTTTTTCAGGACATTTTTGGATTTTTTTAAGGTTTTTTTCATGACATTTTAACAGAAGAATGCAAGGATAAGGATAATGAATAGCATGATCAAGATCAACTAGATAAGATATGGAAAATAAATGCCTAATTATTTTTCCCCTATTCTACATCAAGACCAAGGAAGGGAAGAAATGATGTATTTAGATAGAATGATGAAATATGGATAAGCTGAAGGATATGTTACGAAAGATATGGATAAAGTGTATAGGGTAAGTGCACAAAGATGGTTCCTAGAAAGGGGACTTAAGTGGACAACTTTTTTTTGAAATCAGGAAATACTGACCTTGGACGTGAAATTGAGGATAGTTACACTCAAAATTTTGAGATGGAACAAAAACAAGGATCGAAGTGCTCCGAGTCTACTTTCTAAACAACTAATTTATTTTCAAAAATGGTTCATAGTAAGGGGTTTAAAAGAGGGATGTACACAAATTGGTGTTGTTTTTGTCAGAAAAACATAACATAGCAACTTTTGTACGACCCTCGTACGGTGAACATTTTTTTAGTATTTTTAAAATCACAACGGTCAGAAGTTAGTTAATAGTATGTAGTGGATGCACAATTTTTTTGATAATTTTTTAATGAATATTGATTTTCTACTAATTTTCAAAGTGGACATTTCCCGAAAAACAAAATTTTGGCCATGCTACCCCTACAAATTTTGGAAACTAACTGATTTTTTTTTTATTTTTTTTTTTTAAATTTTGTAGAATGGAGTCTAGTTTATAAAAATTTAATTTATTTAAAAATTTTATGAACGGTTAATTTATAACGAAAAAAATACCAAACACTGCTTTTTGGCAAAAAAGAGACATACAAATTAAAAAATTATGGATGAAAGGCTTAACATTTTCATAAAGTGAAAAAAATTACATCGTTGGATAGCTAAGAGAGAACCCAGCATTACCCATGTGTTCGATTTTTTCAATATTGAACCACATGCAATCCTGACGGTGAGCATGAACTCAATTATGTGAAATATGGTAGATTTTTTAAAAACACGTTTGGTCATTGGGAATTCCTTCCAAGCCTTTGGGTTGGTATTCCAAGGCAAATACCAAGCCTAAGGCTTGGGAATTCCCAAAGAAAGATATAACGTGTGCATGTTATAATGCGCTCACGTTATATTTCAGTTTTGACATTGTTTTTGCTTCTACGGGAAACATGTCAACTAAGACAATGCGAGCATGTTATAATGCATTCGCGTTATGTCCTCCTTTATGTTAAATGCCAATATATTGAATGTATGCTAATATATTTGTATGTTTGTATGTACATGTATGCTTGTATGTCATGTATACATGCTTGTGTATATGTACGTATGCCTGTATGTATCAATGCATATATATTGTATGTATGTATGTAAGATTGTATCTACACATGTATGTATGTATTTACGTATGTATTTAGAGGGAGGGATAATTTAGAGAGAGAGAGAGAGAGAGTCCAGAGAGATGGAGAGGGGGTGGAAGTGAGAGTTTAAGAGAGAGGGAGTGGGAGAGAAGGGGTTGGAGTGAGGGAATTAGTTAGGTAGGATTGGAGGGATAGAGGGAGGGAGAGAGAGAGAGAGGGGGGGTGGGAGAGAGAGAATTGAGAGAGACAGAGAGAGAGAGGGGGGAGAGAGAGACAAAGAGAAAAATAGAGTTTTGTAGGTAGGGTGCCAAAGGGAGAGACTTTAGAGTTTGAGGGGGGTGAGAGGGAGAGACTTGAGAGATTGGTAGTGAGAGGGAGTGAGAGAGAGAGAGGGAGTGGGAGAGAGAGGGAGTGAGAGACCTGAGAGAGGGAGAGGGTGTGGGAGGGAGTGACCTGATAGAGGTAGAGAAAGAGGGGGTTGGATTGAGAGGGACTTATCTAGGTAGGGTGGAAGGAATAGATAGAGAGAGGGGAGAGAGACAAAAGAGAGTTACCTAGGTAGGTTGCCAGAGGGAGAGACCTGAGAAAGAGGGGGGGTAGGAGGGAGATACATGAGAGAGAGGGAGAGAGAGGGAATGGGAGAGAGTGGGATAGAGTGGGAGGGACATAGAGAGAGATGGATAGACAGAGTGAGAGAGGGTGGTAGGGATTGATTGAATGAGAGGTATGTAGAAAGAGGGAGACAGTAGATAGAGACACTTAGAGATGGTAGGAGGGAGGGAGAGGTGATAAGTATAGATAGAGAGAAAGTGATAGGGGTTGAGGGTATAGGGTTGAGAGATTAGGGTGGAGGACCTATAGGGTTGATGGTTTCTAGGGTATTAGGGTTGATGGTAGAGGATATTTGGTTGAGGGTATAGGGTAGAAGGTTTAAGGGTTTAGGGTTGAAGGGTTTAGGGTTAAGGGTTAAGGGTTTAGGGTTAAGGGTTTACTTGGTTGAGGGTAGAGGGTTTAGGGTATAGGTTTGAGGGTATATGGTTGAAGGATTAGGTTCAGGGTCCAATGTAAGGGGTAGAGGGTTTAGGGTTTAAGGATTGAGGGTTGAGGGATTAAGGGTTGAGGGTTGAGAATTGAGGGTTGAGGGTTTAATGTATTGGGTAGAGGGTTTAAGGGTTGAGGGTTAAAGATTGAGTGTTTAAGGTTGAGGGTTGAGGGTTGAGGGTATAGGGTATAGGGTCGAGGGATTAGGGTTGAGGGTTCAATATATAGGGTAGAGGTTATAAGGGTTGAGGGTTTAGGGATTAGGGTAGAGAGTTTCCTTGGATTTAATGGTGTAAGGGTTGAGGGATTAGGGTTGATGGATTAGGTTTTAGGGTAGATAGTATTGGGTTGAGGGTAGAGGGTAGAGGGTAGAGGGTAGAGGGTAGAGGGTAGAGGGTTTTAGAGTTTAGGGTTTAAGGGTTGAGGGTTGAGGGTCAAGGGTTTAGGGTTGAGTGTTTAAGGGTTGAGGGTTTAAGGGTCAAGAGGGTTGAGGAATTAGGGTAGAGAGTTTACTAAGTGGGTTTAAGGGTTGGGGGATTAGGCTTGAGGGTAGATGGTAGAGGATTGATGGTAGAGGGTAGAGGGTAGAGGGTAGAGGGTAGAGGGTTTATGGGTTAGGGTTTAAGGGTATAGGGTTTAGGGTTGAGGGATTAAGAGGTTATAGAGTAGAGGGTATAGGGGTTGGGAGATTAGGCTTTAAGGGTTGAGGGTTAAGGGTTAAGGGTTAATGGTTTACTTGGTTGAGGGTAGAGGGTTTAGGGTATATGTTTGAGGGTATATGGTTGAAGGATTAGGTTCAGGGTCCAATGTAAGGGGTAGAGGGTATAGGGGTAGAGGGTTTAGGGTTTAAGGATTGAGAGTTGAGGGATTGAGGGTTGAGGGTTGAGAATTGAGGGTTGAGGGTTTAATGTATAGGGTATAGGGTATAGGGTTGAGGGTTTAAGGGTCAAGAGGGTTGAGGGATTGGGGTAGTGAGTTTACTAAGTGGGTTTAAGGGTTGGGGGATTACGGTTGAGAGTAGAGGTTAGAGGATTGATGGTAGAGGGTAGAGGGTTTATGGGTTAGGGTTTAAGGGTTTAGGGTTTAGGGTTGAGGGATTAAGAGGTTATAGAGTAGAGGGTATAGGGGTTGAGGGATTATGGTTTAAGGGTTGAGGGTTGAGGGTTGAGGGTTGAGGGATTAAGAGGGTATAGGGGTTGAGGGATTAGGGTTGAAGGGTTGAGGGATAAGGGTTGAGGGTTGAAGAATTAAGAGGGTATAGGGGTTGAGGGATTAGGGTTTAAAGGTTGAAGGTTGAGGGTTGAGGGATTAAGGGTCAAGAGGGTTGTGGGATTAGGGTAGAGAGTTTATTAAGTGGGTTTAAGGGTTGGGGGATTAGGTTGAGGGTAGAGGGTAAAGGATTGACGGTAGAGGGTAGAGGTTTACGGGTTAGTGTTTAAGGGTTTAGGGTTAAGGGTTGAGGGATTAAGAGGTTATAGAGTAGAGGGTATAGGGTTTGAGAGATTATGGTTTAAGGGTTGAGGGTTGAGGATTGAGGGATTAAGAGGGTATAGGGGTTGAGGGATTAGGGTTTAAGGGTTGAGGGTTGAGGGATTAAGAGGGTATAGGGGTTGAGGGATTAGGATTGAAGGGTTGAGGGTTGAGGGATAAGGGTTGAGGGTTGAGGAATTAAGATAGTATAGTGGTTAAGGGATTAGGGTTTAAAGGTTGAAGGTTGAGGGTTGAGGGATTAAGAGGGTATAGGGGTTGAGGGATTAGGGTTTAAGGGTTGAGGGTTGAGGGTTGAGGGTTGAGGGTTGAGGGTTGAGGGATTAAGAGGATATAGGGGTTGAGGGATTAGGGTTTAAGGGTTGAGGGTTGAGGGATTAAGAGGCTATAGGGGTTGAGGGTTAAGGGTTGAGGGTTAAGGGTTTAGGGTTAAGGGTTTACTTGGTTGAGGGTAGAGGGTTTAGGGTATATGGTTGAAGGATTAGGTTTAGGGTCCATTAATGTAAGGGGTAGAGGGTATAGGGGTAGAGGGTTTAAGGTTTAAGGATTGAGGGTTGAGAGATTAAGGGTTGAGGGTTTAATGTATAGGGTATAGGGTATAGGGTATAGGGTTGAGGGTTTAAGGGTCAAGAGGGTTGAGGGATTAGGGTAGAGAGTTTACTAAGTGGGTTTAAGGGTTGGGGGATTAGGGTTGAGAGTAGAGGTTAGAGGATTGATGATAGAGGGTTGAGGGTTTATGGGTTAGGGTTTAAGGGTTTATGCGTTAGGGTTTTAGGGTTTAAGAGGTTATAGAGTAGAGGGTATATGGGTTGAGGGATTAGGGTTTAAAGGTTGAAGGTTGAGGGTTGAGGGATTAAGAGGGTATAGGGGTTGAGGGATTAGGGTTTAGGGTAGAGAGTATTGGGTTGAGGGTAGAAGGTAGAGGGTAGAGGGTAGAGGGTAGAGGGTTTTAAAGTTTAGGGTTTAAGGATTGAGGTTAACCCTCTACCCTCTATCTCTCTCTTAGTCCATCTCTCTCTCCCTCTGTATATCCATCTCTCCCACTATCTCTTTCTCCCACTCTCTCCCACTCTCTCCCACTCTCTCTTTCTCCCACTCTCCCCTTGTCCCACTCTCCCACTCTCTCCCACTCTCTCTTTCTCCCACTCTCCCCCTCTCCCTCCCTCTCTATCTCCATCTCTCCCACTCCCTCTCTCCCTCCCTCCCTCCCTCCCTCCCTCTTTCTCTCCTTCTCTCCCATTCTCCCTCTCCTCTTTCTCTCCCACTCTCTCTTTCTCTCCCACTCTGTCTCTCCTCTCCCTCCCTCCTCACTCTCCCTCCCTCTCTCACTCCCTCTATTTCTCTCCCTCTCCTCCCTCTCTCC
>CM021110.1:317100123-317151289 GCA_007115665.2 Sequoiadendron giganteum
TCTCTCTCTCTCTCTCTCTCTCTCTCTCTCTCTCTCTCTCTCTCTCTCTCTCTCTCTCTCCCACTCTCTCTTTCTCTCCCTCTCTCTCTCTCTCACACACACACACAGACACACACACACTGACTCACCTCTATCTCCTCTACTATAAGGGTGTAGGGGAGAGATATAGAATTAGGATAGAGGGTATAGACAAAGAGGGAGAAAAGAAATATATTAAGAAAACCATATTTCATATAATGCATACATGTTTTGAAGAAGTAGAGATGCTACCATTTTAGGAAGAAATAATGTCCTCGCATTATAATGCCCTCACGTTATAATGCGAGCGTGTTTTTTATTCCACTAAAAATGGTAAAAAAACTGAATATACACATGATGTCAAGGCCCACAGTCTGCATATTCTCCTGGTTCTGTGCATGCTCCGATAAAAAGTAGCCTTTTGGTGATGTTGTGAAGTGTGCAAGAATGTTTTTCAAATTCCATCACCTTTTCCATGATCTTTCTACCACCTTTGCATGAAATTGAAGAGTTTCCACATTGAAAGACATATAATATCAATTGAAGTTTGAATTCCATTGAAAACTGATATACAATTGAAGTTTGGAGGGGAACAAGCTTTTGAACAAGTCAAATTGTTGTGGAGTTTGAAGAAAGAAGAATCTAAGCCTACATAATTGGGTTGAACTCCATTTGAAAATCTAGTTTCTTAGGTATGTGAAGTTCTTACACATTTTCTTTCATTCTATTATGGCTTGCTTTCAATTTTGTTTGTCATTATAACCTTACGTTGTCAATGCACATTTTAAATTACACAATTATATACACTTGCCAATTACCATTTTAAACTTGATGCAGAGCATCTACCAGGATCCACAAATCATCAAGGGTACTTCTGACCCTAATTGAAATTGAAGAAGGTCAACTAACAAAACTCAATCATCTTTTCATCAAAATCCTTCAATTTCACTTGATTTCATATTTCCACAAAACATTATAACTTGGTTTCAACTCTTTGTCAGACTCAAAAAATAGATTAACCATCATAAAATTGATTGTAACATAGCATAAATCTTATTAGAAACTCAGAACCATTCAATTCGTTCATAACATCAAAACATCAAGCAATGATTATGTCATTCACAAGTTGTCTTAAATCTTCCATAATGGCATCATTGTTTACAAACACAAACTATAATTCTTCAGGCACAACCAAACCATTATTTGCTTAAGAAATATTTGTTTGAGTTAGTAAAACAAAACTGAAACCTTTCAGAAGTCTTACCTTACACACAAACTTAGTTCCTTTGTTGATTGTCCACATTACTAGTAGCCAAGCATTTGCAAACTGTCACATGTATCTCCCAAACCATGCACACACTTAGGACTATGATAATAATTTTGGTCACCCATTTAACTCATACAAAACATATTACAAGATGGATATTAAGTCCTTCAAAGAAAATGCTTGTAAACTAGTTGTTTCAGTCTAAGAATAAGCCTAACTAAGCCTTAGTGCAAACATGGATTATTGGTTTTGCTATCCCCAACACCAAAAAATCATAAAAAATACATAAAATACCTTTCATTTGACCTTCCCAAGCTTATAAGTCCATTAGAAGTTCATTTACAAATACATTTCCATAAACCCTAAGCTCTAAGCTTCACAATTCCCTGTTTTACCAGTCTGAACATAGTTTTACAGTCAAGAAAATTTATTTTATTCACACCTTAGTCCTCACCATATGATTGGTAACCTTTGAAATATTAAATTACATTCCACAAGGATTTTTTCCACAAAAATTGAGTACTTTCACTGAGTAGAATGGGAGAAACACAATTTTTCAAGTTCATTGTTTACCCTAATAGAGGGTTTGACAATTTTAGAGAAAAATTGCAATATCTGACTCAAAATTTAAGAAGAATGCATGAAAAAAATTGTATGTGGGAGGCGATTGAGTGTGAAAACACTTAAAAAAATTCAACCAAGCATTCCTTCCCGTACAAATTTGTACAAGAGCCTGAAACTGTGAAATTCTAAAGAAAATATAGAAAAATAGTGTGTTTATTCATTCAAAATCAGATATTCAATCACCCAAAAATTTCCAAATGTACATGAGGCCTTATAAATACATTACATACATGTTTTATAAACTTCCAAGTTCCTCCAAGCGAAAATAATCCCATATGACTTTTCACCTTCCCTATTTCACAGTTTTTGTAACTTTTCAGAATTTTGTATTTGTGCAACTTTTGCAAATAGTGACAACTTTACAAAATAAACATAGGACTTAAAAATTAAACCTCCTAATTATTCCCATACATGGAAAATATCTTTAATGACCCTCTTACAACATGGAGATACCCAAAATTGAATCAAATTTCAAAATGGAAGCATAGATTGTCAAGGTGCTCCACCACAAACTTATCAAACACTCACAATGCCATTACACACATTGTGATTATAACTTACATGATATTTATCTTATTTCCCTTCAAACTCAACTCTCCCAGTGTATCTAACTATTTTTGTAACTTCTTAACTAACTTATCTCTTCACAACTTTGCCAAAAAATGCATTTTTTTGCAAATGTCCATGCTTCCATTTTGAGCCTATCTTGCAATCATGGCATGCCACATTACCACTTTTCTTTAAGGCATTCTGGATTGAAAAAAATCATGTCACATTTTTCTATGCTAGGTTAAATTTTTTATAGGATGATTGTAAGTATTATTTAAATGAAGCCTTGAATGACATATATTTTTCAATTAACTTGAATGGATACATTTTTTAGGAACTAATATTCGTCTCATTACCATGGTATAGATAAAATTATCCGCCATGCCAAAGAAAAAGACAAAGAGGAAACTAACAGACGAAGAGAATGAAACCTTCAAAGAAAAGGAGAGAGTTTGAGTGGCAGCATATCGTGAAAAGAAGAAATTGCAAACGATTGACGAAAACAAGCCAATTGAAGAGGAACCTCAATCATCAAAAAAAGAACGGGAATTGGCAGCACAAAAGGAACGAATGTGAAAGCATCATTGTAAGACAGATACTATATTTCAAGACACACCCTCTACGACAAGTGAATATGAAGGGAAACCATTAAGCACAAGCGAATATGGAGGGACACCATCTAGCAGAAGTGAATATGGATGAACACCATCTAGTGCAAGTGAATATGGAGGGACATCATCTACCTCAAGTGAATATTGTTGGACACCATCCAACACATCTCAAGTTGAGAGTACATCATCAGTCGGAATTGACAAAGAAGGTATGCCATCATCCACATGTGAACCTCAAGGTATGTCTTCTTCTCCACCCTCGATCGAAGGTATGCAATCTATCCCACCTCAATTAAATATTGATGAAATTCCTAATGTTGAGATGTATGTACCTAGGAGAAACCCACCTAGAATTTTGCGTAGAAAGCCAAAGTATTTGATTAATATTGATGATGAGAATTTGTAGCACATGGAAGGTAAGATTTCAACATGCACTTGTAGAAGATATTCTGATAAGATTTGGGAACGATTCTTTGAAAGACTAAATGAGACTGCGAGATGTCAACTATTTGTTGAAATGATGCGGGGTGTAAATTATAGGAACATCATGAAGAATCTTGGGTTGAGAACATCGAATTCATCGAGTGAAGACACTATTGTGAAGAATCTAATGGATGCTTAAGAGAGTATGGGTAAGATCTCATGCTCAAAGGATAGTAATGTCACCCGATGTGTCATTACATTGACTTTGGTAAGTTGTCAAACAAAGAGAGCTTGTCTCATTAAAAAGACGAGTGAACACACAAGAATTAGTAAAAAAATTTTATTAAGAGCCATTCAAAGGCAGCAAAGAATTGAGGGCAATGTTTCAAATGAATTGCGGGAATTCTCAGGGAGACTGCCACAAAAAGATAAAGAAGTTGTCGAAGCCTTGAGAACACTAATTGAAGAGTATTGGAAGAATAAAACAAGGCCATCTCCTAATCAAAGGGATGTGGTAAGAAAGAGAATTGGTAGTCGGAGTCGTGAGCCACATCCAAAGCATTTTTTGGATATGACTCAAACCCAATTTTTTCAAAAATTTAAAAATTATTATCCTCAAATTAGATTTCTCAAAGATTTTTTGAAATGCTTAAACCGTTTTATGTTAAGATAAATCACACATGCACTACTTGTTATTGTAGACTACATATTGAATTTTCTAACCATTATGATGTTTATCATTCTATATGTGTAGATTTGCATACTAACGATGTTTTGCAGGATTGTGGCATAGAAGCCCCACCAAAATCTTCAAGAGAGTTCTTATCAAAAAAATTATGTGAAATAGAGGATGGCCATATATTCTACAGGACAACATGCTTGGATGGTTCATGCGAGTGTTGTGGTGGCTTCCAGCGTATGCCAGTATGTCAACATATGGAAAGCACAGATGAGGTGGGACAAAACTTGGTAGAGTTCGGGAAGTATAAAACAATGGCATATGCGACAAAAGATGGGTTTGAAGCAAAAAGGTGTGATTTGGTTATTGAGAAGATTCCAGCATACCAGTTTATGTCCATGTTTCATGACAATATACTGTCTAAGTATGCAATGCATACCCATAGAGCTCGATGGTTGGACACACAATTCAAGCTATGTAAGGACACCTTTCTAGTTGGAAGCATAGTATCAGTGGTTGACTTTGCAGAAAACTACAATCTACAACTACAACATGAGGTGCATTCATAGTATTACAACTCCACACAGGTTACGATATTTGTGCACATAGCATTCATTCATGCATATGATAGTACAAATGACCAAAGGAAGGTATTGAGGGAGTACCACTTTTACATTAGTAATGATCACACACATTCTCCAGAGTTCTTGCAAGGTTGCTTCCAAATGTTCTACAGTGGTTTGGCTCAGAGGGGCATAAAATACAACCGACATATAATATGGTCTGATAAATGTGCAATACAGTTAAAGAACTCGTGCATGTTCTACTAGTTGTGCAGGATGCATGTAATTATAGGTGTTCAACATATCTGGAAATTTTGTGAGGCTAGACATGGAAAGGGGGAGCATGATGGTGCAAGAGCATGCGTGAAAAGAGCAATAGCACAAGAAAAGTTAAAGTATAAAGACAGTGCAAAGTTGACAGATGCAAAATCAATCGTCGAGTGGTGTAATGATTTGATGGGTCCAGGTAATGAAGGCATGTCTTCAGTTCGTAGATTTTTTTGGTTGATGGATGATACTAACATTGCACCATATGAGGACTGTTGTACACTAACAAGATCAAGTGAGGTACACTCTTACCTTAGCTCAAATGCAGGTCCATGCAGTATCGATACACAAAAGATGGCATGCTTTTGTTCATGTACAATGCAAGCCTGGAATGATTGTGAGTCAGGGGAGTGGGTTGACATATGGTTGACAAGTTATCTTAGCCCACTTCACACGTATTCCCCTCCGATGGCATTGGAACTGAAATAGATGGAATCATCAGTTGACATTGACCATGTATCAGATCTAGTTCAACTAGGTGATATATCTACTTGCTTAGTTGTTGAAATTCCATATCATTATCTTACTTTGTACTGTATTCGTAATGTTGACAAATTTGAAGATATTTTCTGCACATATCAATGTAGGGCATGTTTATGCAGTTATTGTAGATGAAGACAACGAAGAGGGAACAGACTATTACTTGTGTCATTGTGTTGAGGCCAAAAAGAAATTGGAGGCCCCAATTATAGATGGAGAAAACATCAAATACCCTACAGGCTCAGTTGTGGTTACTGGAACATGGCTTAGAAGGTACCCACATTCGAGTGTTAAACATTGGCTATTTCAGGACTTTGACACGCATTGTAAGATTCTTCATTACTCGAACCTTGTCGTGGCATCCAATGTTTGTTTGACCAAATATGGGGGTAGACCTTTGAATAAGACCTTGTGGAAGGTCTGTGAGTCTGACCATGAGGTAATACTTGACACAATAAAGAGTAGAGCAAACCTGAATGGTTCGTTGGATTAATTTGTAAGTATATGCACATTGGTTCTTATTAATTTATACTTGTATGCACATTAATTTATTTGATTCCAATGCTATCATCTTCTTTTACTTTGCATATTTGTAAGTAACATACTAAATAATGATTGGTGTCCCCTTGCAAAAAATGCAGATATATGAGCCATCCAAGAGAATGTTAGCCATAAAAGCAATGCAACATCCTTATTTGGATGATCTTGACAAATCTCAATCATGATTTTAAGCCATTAGAAAAGCGTGTGCAAAGCTTGGTGAGGGACTTTCAAGTTATTCATTTGAAGTTAACCTTATCATGGGCAGCTATGATGTAGACATTATAAGAGCATTTGAAATTTCAATTTACTCTATTCATGAGAGGTGTTGTGTGCAATAGGTATGTTGGAATTCCCAGTGAAGATTTATGACCGAGAGTGACTAAGTTGTGAGACCTGTACACCTATCTGTAAGTGCCTTCCATCTATTTCTATTTCATTTCCATTTTGGATTCTCTTACTTTTTCTCTTTTACTTTGCATATTTGTAAGTAAACTACTAAAAATTGATTGATCTCTCATTGCAGAAAAATGTTGATTTATGAGCCATCAAAGAGAATCTCAGCCAAAAAAGCAACGCAACATCCTTATTTTGATGATCTTGAAAAATCTCAATTTTGGTTTTAAGCCATTATAAAAGAACGTGTGAAGCTTAGCGAGGGAATCTGAAGTTACTCAATTGAAGTTAATCTCATAATGAGCACCTATGATGTAGAAATTTAAAGAGAATCTCAAATGTATGAGTGACATTGTAAAAGATCTGTGAGAATGAAGTACCTAAGGAATTGTAATGAGATTTACTTACAAAATGAGATTTACTCAAATATTGTAATTTTGGAGTTCATGTTTGGTGTAGTAGCACCTTGTTCTGTAAATGCCTTCAATAGGAAAATTTGCAAAATTTGAATTTTGAAATGTAAACAATGTGAAAAAGGTCATGTAAAGCTCATATGTAATATATTCAAAGTCTCAAAGAGGTCATTAGGTGATTAGAGAAGTGATATAAAGCATGTAAGGTCGAATTAGGATGTTTTAGGTGTGTGTGTGTTTATTTGTGCAGGGGAATTCAAGAAACAAAGGAACGTACCTTTAAACATTCAAGAACCCCCTTAACTTGTTGAGGCAGAAATTATCATGTATCCAAACCCTCTGATCTGCAATTTGTCTCAGGACAAACTCACTCCACCATGCCAAATCGACACCCTTATTTTATGCTAGTATAACGAGGGTTTATTGAAAGGAATGGTTCCACACCTTACCAAAACATGCCACCACCTCAGAACTTCTTAAAATCACCTACAAAAACTCAAAACTCAATCAGCCAACCTCTACATACAATATTTTATCAAACCCTAGGGTGAAACCTCATTTTTCATGCCCTTTTCTATCAAAATCTATAGGGGCAGCAACACAAACCCCATAAAAATTATTCCATTTCACTTAGAAATTTATCATCTAATCCAATAGGATCATGTTGGGCCCCTCTAGAAAAACCTCTCTTAGTATTGGCTATCTCAGAGTGGTTTTCCCGTGGTGGTGAATTTTCACTTGATGCAAAAAGTGTCAAATTCAAGCTATGCAAAGTTGCAAAGTGGTACAAATTTTGCTCTACAACTCGTGTGACCAAACTAACTGCTCCAACACATCCAAATAGGTATGTTTACACTAGTAATGGTCCTCTTTCTCACCAAAACACCTGGAATCACTCTGACCTATGTTCCACTAGATCGATCCCTTAAGGGTCTAAAGTGCAAAATAGCTGCAAACTTCAGCATGCTATTAATCGGATACCATGATGCTTAAAAACTTCTTGTTTGATCCTATAGGATCGCATTCTGCCCTCTACAAAAATCTCTATCGGTTTTGGTTATCTTAGAGTGGTTTTCTCGTGGCGGAAAATTTTCACTTGATGGAAAAAGTGTCAAATTCAAGTTGTGCAAAGTTGCAAACTGGTGCAACTTTCGCTCTGCAAATCGTGTGACCAAAATAATTGCCCCAATGCATCCGAATAGGTATTTTTATGCCAAATAAGGTCTTGTTTCTGACCGAAACATGTGAAATCGCTCCAAGCTACGTTCCACTGGATCGATCCCTTAAGGGTCCAAAGTGCAAAATGGTTGCAAACTTCAGCATGCTATTACTCAGATACCATGATGCTTAGAAACTTCTCATTTGATCCTATAGGATTATGTTGGGCCTCTCTACAAAAACCTCTCTCAGTTTCGGCTATCTTGGAGTGGTTTTCCTGTGGCAGCGGATTTTCACTTGATGGAAAAAGCGTCAAATGCAAGCAATGCAAAGTTGCAAAGTGGTGGAAATTTCGCTCTGCAACTCGTGCGACCAAGCAGACTGTTCCAAAACATCTGAATAGGTATGTTTACGCTAGGAATGGTCCTCTTTTTCACCCAAACACATAGAATCGCTCCGACCTACGTTCAACCAAATCGATCCCTTAAGGGTCTAAAGTGCAAATTGGCTTCAAAATTCAGCATGCTATTATTTGAGTATCGTGACACTTAGAAACTTCTCATCTAATCCTATAGGATTGAATTGGTCCCTCTACAAAAACCTCTCTTGGTTTTGGTTATCTTGGAGTGGTTTTCCCATGGTGACGTATTTTCACTTGATGGAAAAAGCGTCAAATGCAAGCAGTGCAAAGTTGCAAAGTGGTGCAACATTCGTTTTGCAACTCGTATGACCAAGCGGATTGTTCCAACATTTTTGAATAGGTATTTTTATGCTATAAATGGTCCTCTTTCACACCGAAACATGTGGAATCGCTCTGAGCTATGTTCCACCGGATCGATCCCTTAAGGGTCCAAAGCTCAAAATGGCTGCAAACTTCAGAATCCTATTACTTGGATACTATGATGCTTAGAAACTTCTCGTCTGATCCTATAGTATTGCGTTGGGCCTCTCTACAAAAACCTCTCTTAGTTTTGGCTATCTTAGAGTGGTTTTCTTGTGGCGATGGATTTTCACTTGATGGAAAAAGTGTCAAATTCAAGCTGTGCAAAGTTGCAAAGTGGTGCAAATTTTGTTTTGCAATTCATGTGACCAAACTAATTACTCCAATGTGTCCCAATAGGTAGGTTTATGCTAGACATGGTCCTCTTTCGCACCCAAACACATGGAATTGATCCGACTTGCATTCAACCGGCTTGATACCTTATGATGGCATGCAAAACATTGGAAAAGAGAAACATACAAATGACGGTTGAGAAGTTTGAGTATTCCACACAAAAAGCATATGATCATTGGTGCAAAGCACCTTGTACCTCCATTTGATGAAGAAGGTATAGTTAAGTGGTTTTAGTGATTATCTGATGGTGAATAGGTTGGTTAATAGATTGTTGTGGGTATTTTGAGCATGCTTTGTCTTGAATAAGGTCAATTAAGACCATTAGGTATGTTTTAGGGTGACTTTTGGTTCTAGTGATAAAAAATGTGAAAATTTCAATCTTGCACTAGAAGTTGTCTCTGTAGCCTTTGAAGGAAAATTTGTGAATTTGCATATGATTGTGAAAGAATGAATTTTTTTCAATGTAATAAGGCTATTTGTATGCCATTTGTGTGGGTTTAGAGGTCATTAGATGTACTCATTATGCTGGAGGAGTCTAAAGTTGCAAATTTATAAGTTGCTTAAAACAACAAATTTGAAATGCAACGGTTACTTGTTTTGAAAGTTGGTTTTTAGTTAGTTGAGGGCGTGGATCAGTTAGAGAAGGGTGTAAAATACTATGTAAAGCCTTGAGAGGCTCGAATGGAGGTTGTTGATGAAATTTTGGAGAAGATATAATAAGAATTATTCACACTATTCTCTATTTTTTAGATTTTTGATACAAACTTGCTGATCTCGTACTTGGTACGATCTCCAACTTTTAGATAAAGAACATATTGGAATCTTTTTATGAATCATTTCATGGAATGCCAATTGTAAACATGTTTTTTTCTTTTAGATAAGTTTTTTAGCATCAATCAATTAATATTCAAGACAAATCATGGACAACAATGATCAATGCTAGGGCTAACCAATTAATAACTATACACATGAATAATTCAAGCATGTACATGTCAATAAGGGAAGCACAAGTACTCAAAAACACGTAAGCCTCAAAAAGTATACACACGAATACATAGTATACACAAATTAATACAAAGTATATGCGTGAATACAAGGTATACACATGAAAACACATAAGGCACAAAGTATACATTCAAATGCACGTAAGTCACAAAGTATACACGTAAGTTGTAAAGTATACACTTGAATACATGTAACTCATATCTATTGAACCATCAATTTAGAATGCAAATATGGACAGACATCGATAAAAGATATTTGTATTAACCAAATAGCCATGTAGGCATACATCAATATATGTCGGTACAAGTATGAAATATATGTACAAAATAGCCATATAGGCTTACGAGAATCCCATATAGGCATACAATGTCAAATATGTCTAATAAAAATATGTACAAAACTGCCATGTAGGCATACAACAAAGGGCTCTGGAATCAAAATTCATTGCTCTCCATACCCTAGAAATAAAGTCTTTCCCTTTCCTTTTCGATCAGATGGCAATAGGTCTATCACTCATTTTTGCTACGCTTGAGGAGTGCTCCTCTCCTCCTCCTAGTGTTTAGTTCATGGTGAAGTTTTAACTATTACAATAAGAAGTAAAGACATGAATATATAGAAATTACATTATAAAAAATGATATATTTGACAAAATAATCACTTACCGCCATCTCATGATCTCTCTCCATGGGGGAAATAATTGTTTTCTAGTTACATACCCCAACAATAGGTGTACTGCAAAAATAAGTTGGTGGGGGGCCGGTGTATCTAGTCTCAACACTATGACCCTGCAATTTTATTAAAATCATAAAACATTTTTAGTTAATCTTGCATTTCAAAATCGAAATTTAATAAATTAAATTCAATGAACATGCACTAAATTTTGCCTGACTATCAATGCCATATGCCTCATGCAAAATGTCAGCTACCCTCTCCATCTCCATAGCTGTAGACAGATCCTGGGTACCAGTCTCCTGAGTGTCGGTGGGGTCATATGAACAAGTAGCCTCGCAAGATTGACACACATGTGTTCGACAACCACCACTCGAAGAATCCCCTAGATGTCACTATAGAATAGGGCTAGTATGATGGATGACACTCTGGGTCAAAGTGTTGATCACCTAAAATGTCTCTATATCAGCACTTTCCTTCATGACAGAAGGAATAAAAACATGCTCATGAGGTGGCCTAGCGAGAGCTCGTCTACCTTGTCGCGTAGGATCTAGTTGTGCACCGGGTCTATCATGAGCTGACCCCCCACCTCTCCCCTGGAAATCCCTCATATCAAAATAATTTGGGATTTTGTTTAATATGAATTCACTATATAGTTTCCTAAGGAAATATTGCGGGACCTCGCAATTCTTGCACGGTGGGTAATCGAAGACCATGTACCACCTATCATAAAACTAGTCCCTAATCTATTGGTGGTGGCACCAATGGATAGGAAACCTCTTCACATTGAGGGTAAGATTTTGATTTGTGCGTGGGTCGGTGAATAATGAGCACAAATCACCTTTTTAAATTTTTAAATCCTTTACATCTTTGTATGATAGTTTATTTGCATAATAATCCCTAGCTGCCCACCTCCTATCTTGCCATCTAGTTATTTGTTTGTTAATTGAATCTAAATTTTTTACCATAGCTTTCAATGAATTTGCTAGGGTCATTCTTTCTGTGGTTGAACCATTTGGATCACTCAACCTACTAATCAAATCCTCAATTTGTTTTTTTTTGTTCTCAATTTCACTCATTAAATTTTGTTGAGTGCTAGGAGGGGGTTGAGTGATTGGTGGAGGAGGTTGTTGTTGTGGTTGATTTTGATCTTGAGGATTTGGTTGGTCTTCCTGTTGATGATCTTGAGGGTTTGCAGGTTGATTTGCATCTCCTAAAAATTAAAACAAATATATATCAAATTCAACCTAAAACTAACTAATTCAAAACAAAAACCACAAAATCCTTACCTCTCACATCTCCTCGTCATCGTGGTGCCATATTTGCGAAGAAATAGAAATTTTTGGTGAAACAATTTGTTGAATTGCTCCTCCTAGAATGCGAGCACGTACGTATGGGGGTTTTGGCCACGACTACAAGAAAACAATAGTCGAAATAACAATGACAGGTTTTCACTTTTTTTTTTGCTTTTAACAACAAATAACGTGAGCGTGTTATAACGTATGCACATTATAACACACTCGCATTATTGGTTTTTTGTTTCCGAGCCTTAGGCTTGACACACCGAACCAATAACGCAAGCGCGTTATAATGCGCTCACGTTATTTCTTTTCAATTTTTTTTGAAAGGTGTCCACGAAATTGCTACCCATTTCCATGCACCTGCCCTATAGGATAAGATGTATGATGTTCAAGAAGATCCTTAACCTTGTCAAGATCAAAGGTGGAAAGGTAAAAGATGAACATAAAGAGGATAATTTATATGAATGACAGGATGGATGAAACTTGCCCCCAAGTGTAAAGTGCA
The DNA here is from genome assembly GCA_007115665.2 of Sequoiadendron giganteum. Taxonomy (NCBI): domain Eukaryota; kingdom Viridiplantae; phylum Streptophyta; class Pinopsida; order Cupressales; family Cupressaceae; genus Sequoiadendron; species Sequoiadendron giganteum. The sequence continues at coordinate 317,112,766 of CM021110.1, forward strand.
AGAGGAATATGGAAGATAGGATGTGGATAGGGATACAGAGGAAGGACTCAAGCATCAAGTTTCATGGATAATATCCCTCTAATATGTTCCCTAATAAACCATGGCAATAGACTCATAAATTTTGGCATGATGGAAGAATTTAAGGACTTAAGCAAAGATTTGGATTAAAGGAAGACAATGGGGGATGGATGTTGGCTAATGGATAGGAGTTTGGAAGGCTTGTCAATGGATAGATGGAAAGCATGGCAAGATCAACATTGAAACACACCTTGAAGGGTGGTGGAGTGATGGAAGAGAAGTGGATTTTGAATTTATAGATTTAGATGGAGGAGTGGATGGGGATTTTGGGATATAAGGACCCAAAATGGATGGTGGTGATAAAGGATATTTAGAATTGGATGGAGTTTTTGGATAAGAAAGTTTGGATGCCAGTTTTAATTTTATTGCTTCTACGAGACTTTTAGGAATCTACATAGATTTTGACTTTGATTTTTGATTCATGGGCCTTTGTGGCCTTTGAATTTTATTTTTTTGCTTTATGGGCCTTTGTGGCCTTTGAAATTTTTATTTTTGATTTGTGGGCCTTTGTGGCCTTTGAATTTTTTCTATTTCATGTAGAGCTTAGTTTTCTACTTGCATTATCATATTAAATCCTTTAACATTTTCTCTAGTCTTGGAATAGTCATTAGATTGCTCATCACAAATCTGAGGGCAACATCACATTTTCAGAAAGTTGAGAAGGTATAATGGAGGTCAACCATGGAGAATGAAGACATCTTGGGTGAGATTGTTTCATTTGTTTCATTTATTCCTTTTCACTTCATTATCACTTTGGGGTTTTTATGTTTTGTATATGATTTGCTAACCCTAGGAAAAATTACCTCTATTACAACAACACTTCACAACACTAGCAAGGCACCATTAAAATCCATTAGTTCACAAGGGCCCAAGACCTAATGTGAATGTGTTATCCACATTACAACACTAAATCAAGGTAACATTAAGAAAAAATCCACAAGGAGGACCCAAATGAGTGTGAAAATGCCAAAGGATACATTTTTATACACTACAATAAAGAAGAAATAGAGAGAAGAAGGTGAGTCTGAGTATGAGGAGCCTACTAAGAAGAAAATAAAAGATAGCAAGGCGGATATAGTGGTGCATATAGAGGAGAGAATTCCTAATGCCACAAGCCAAAGGGTTTCATTGGCACCATCTAGCCCGCATAAAGAAACTGAACTAAGTAAGGTCAAAGTGATGGTGAAGCCAAGAGTGACATCTTCTTCCATGACAAAGCCAAAAATTCAACCTATGACTAATGATGAGGTGAGGATGAAATGAATACTTGTGCTCAAACCAGGTCTACATCCTAGAGGTTGCATCATTATTTACTTCTCCCCTTTCAATCTATACAACTGTAGTAAAAAAGACACTTGGAAGACTCTAGTGGCCCTTGATGAGAGCTCTAAACTAAATGAAGATCAAATAAGGGAACAAATGGAGAAATTGGGTGAGATGATGGAATGAGTAAAAGAGAATAAATCTAAGGAGAAACCCATGGTACAACTAGTGGTGGATGAAATGTTGGATACAAGGTCCATTCCTATAGATGCTAAAGAAGAATTTATAAGAGGAACACTCACCCCAAAGGAGGGAAACCCTAAAATACTTGTTGAAAAAGAAACAGGGGAAATCAAGAGCTCCAAAAATGGCAAATAGTACAAGCAAAAACAGAGACTGACTTGCTAGGTTTCTACAAAAAAAAAAATTATCTCGATTAATTTTCCATGTAAACGATGCATCATTGGCACTGATTCACCAGTAGTTTATATAGTAATTAAAAATATTAATAATATTCGCCAATAATATTTTGTAATTCTAGAGAATCAAGAAGGGAATCTACTATATTCACGCCAAGCTCTCGGAAAGACGTCCGATCAAAGCTTTGTTTGATCTCCACCATTCACTGTTGCCAATAGTTCATGACATATGTCATCATCATTGTATCGACGAGAAATCTCTAAGTGTTCTACTGATGATGTTCACTCATGTCGATATTTGCTCATGGAATGAACTTGCAGCCGTCCGATTTAAAAGCTAATCGATGGTAAAATTTTCAAGTTTAATTTAGTCTTACTGTTCAAGTGAGATTTTAAAAAAAAATTCATCCATGTGTGCTCCAATGCATTTTCAATAGTGAATTTATGCTTGGTAGCGAGGGGCAACTGCGTTGACCAACTATGCAAATTTTTAAAGGAGAGATTTTCCATTGTAATTAATCTTTTTAGTGATTATTCACTAGGATTCACCACTGTGATTATTATTTTTACCAATTATTCATTAAGATTCGCCAGGATCTTACAATTTTTTTAATATTGTGCATAAGATTTGCTAGGAAAACTAATATTTTTTCAAATAAAAGGAAAGATTTGCTATGCTTTTACACCTTTGCCGAGGGGGGGGTTTCTTAAAGTTATCCCTGGTGAAAACTCCTAAACCTAGGTGAAGAGCAACAGGGAAAAATTTAGTGGTGAATCTTCACCAATTGGTGAATAATAGAAATCGAGACCTCCATAAATGATGAATAGTACAAGCTAAAACATAGACTAAATTTCCAGGATTTTACAAAAAAATAATTTTGTCTCGATTAATTTGCCTATGCATTATTTTTTAAACTAATAAATCCAATTTGATTCACTATGTAAATGATGCATCATTGGAATCGGTTCGCTAGTAGTTTATACTATAATTACAAATATTAATTATATTTGCTAGTAATATTATATTCCTACCATTAATTTTGGGGCAATATCACCACAATAATAAATTACCATTTAATTTTAGGGATATTATAGCCTTGAATAGGGATTTTATTTATTGCCATCAAATCATCTATTATATTTTAAATCAAATGGTTGCAGGTGATTCCGCAACTTAATACACATGTGCCTTTTAAAAGGCTTGTTGAGGCCCAAAATTTGTTTTGGGCCACACGATTAAATCGAATTATGTGGCCCAAAACAAATTTCAGGCCTCAACAAGCCTTTTAAAAGGCACATGCATATTAGGTCACTGAATCAACCTACAACCATCTGATTAAAAAGCTAATTGATGGTAACATTTTCAATTTTTATTTAGTCTTACTTTTAAAGTGAGATTTTTAGAAAACACTTAATCTGTGTGTGCTCCAATGCATTTTCCATAGTGAATTTATGCATTTCCCCCTCAACCCCCACAAGAGGCACTGCACCTTGATCTTTCCGGTGGCTATCGCCCCCAGGCCCCTACTTCAATATTAAAAAAAACAAAAAAACATGGGGGAACTGCAGTGACCGACTATGCAAATTTTTAAAGGAGAAATTTGCCATTATAATCAATATTTTTAGTGATTATTCGTTAGGATTTGCCATTATGATTATTATTTCTACCAATTATTCATTGAGATTCACTAGGATTTTACAATTTTTTTAATAATGTGCATAGATTCGCCAGGAAAATTAATATTTTTTTCAAATAAAAGGAAATATTCGCCAAGAAAATTAATAATTTTTTTAAATAAAAGGAAAGATTCGCTAGGATTTTACACATTTGCTGAGGGAGGGGGGGGGGTTTCTTAAAGTTATCCCTGAAGAGAAAAAATAAAACATGTTATGCAGAAGAATGCAGATGAAGGAAGAACACCCCATATAGCTACTCCAGTACACTAGATAAAATAAAACATGAAATAATGCTTAAGGAGTACTGAGTGACAAGTATTAATGTTTGACATTCATCTTGGGGAAAAGAATTAGAAAAAATGAAGATGAATTTAGAGACAACTATCGCTAGAGTGCAAAAATCTAAACAAAAGAAAAGAGAGGTGAAACAATGGATTGCCCATCTAGAAAATTTTATAGTAGCATTAGCCCAATCTAGCCAAGCACATGTTGAATTGCCTTAGAATCTAGTACTCATGTCACAGAAGTAGGTGGATTCTATTGCAACACTTCACCATAAAATGAGTGTGTTTGAAGAATGGATGGAGCGCTTGGTAAGGAAAGGAGAAGAACTAATCACAAATGCAAAATTGGGAAATATAACGAGGCATACCATTGGTGTCAGAAGTCTAGAAGATTAGAAGGAGAATACAAGTTTTTCTAGGAGCAAATTGATGCTGAAAGGAAAAATTTAAAGGCCCTCATTCAAACAAATGACCAAGAATTGATAAGTGAAAATGTAATCATGGAATAGGAGGTTTTGATGTGTGTAAAATTGAAGAAATAGATAAATTGGGAAGGTGACACCTTAATACAATGTGTGGAAGGATTCAGGAAAGTCACCAAGAAATGCAATAAATTGATTGACAGAGATCAAAGCTTCATTGAAACACTAGCACGACAAGATTGTGACCCTTGGACACTAGCATATGATGGTAAAGAAGTAAAAGCTTTAAAAGAATGGCTTGAAAAAGTAAATATGACCCTATTCAGTCATTAAACCAAGAGGTCATTGATGAAATTATACAATGCAGAAACACCATGGTCAAATATGAAATAGAGAAGATGCATAGGAATGCAAATATCCTCTAGCTATCAGAAAATTAGACCAAGCTCACATAAAGCTGGAAGGTACTTCAAGGAATTTCAAAAGACCGTATGCATCAGGTATTGGCGGCCTTCTAGAAGTATCAATTGAAGAAAGGTGAAGAAGAGTTATCAGACCCACAGTCCGACTCAAGGTAATGGATAATCGGATAACAGATACTGAAAGTAAGCACAATGATATGTTGTTGAAAATAATTCTACAAGTTGTTCCCAGTCCCAGTGGAGGTGTATTGTCTCAAAATTTGAATAATACCAATGGCCTTGTTTTGTGTGGAGCATTTGTGTATTGAAGCTCGGAGTTGAAGATTAATGCTGATGAAGAAGTCAAAGATTTGACTTTGTCTAGAAGATTCCAATGACAACTAGCATTTTCGACGTGCTATATTTTGATTTGTTGTTTATGATTCCTTTGATAGACTTAAGTTTAAAATTTTAGGGCCTTGTTCTTCTAAAAGGTTGTTTGATGCTTTACTTTTATTTTTAAGTTCAGAATTTGTGGATGTCAGAAGAGCCAAAACTTCTTTAAGTTTTTTTCTTTTTTTCTATTTTCTGAATCATACTGGATTAAAAAATTGTATGCATATAGAAACTGATCAATATCAAATCTAATTTGAAAGCTACTACATGGTATGAAACCTTTCATAGCTGGTTTTTTGTTCATTTGATAAGGCTATATTCTACGACATTTAAAGGTGCATACAAAAACTACTCAGTGTCCAAATAAACCTCCCCTTCTTTAAAATCTCGCCTCATTCTATGCCTAGCTATGAAGTAATGTGGTGAAGTATGTTGGGTAGGAGATTTTTCATTTTAATTAATTCACTCTAGCCCACACAAATGACAACCTAACCAATAGTTGAGTCACTTGTGGTGATGATTGCAAGATCTCTCTACTTGTGGTGATGACTGCAAGATCTCTCTACTTATTTTACAAGGCACAACTACCTTCGAATAATGTGCAATGAATAGAGACACTAGGTATTCTTTTAACCAAAAAGAAAGAAAGGTAACTAACACCTACTCATATCTATAAAGGTAGATGTGATAATTTGATTCTTAAAAGTAAATAAAGTGTGAATAAATGATGCAAAGTTCACTCATCCCATATTCACATGCTATCAAACGAGGATAAACAACAAATTCACTTTACCATGGATTAATCCAAATTCAAAGTTTTAGAGATAACATAAACATAATCTCATAGAACAAGGTACACAAATAAGATTAATTACAAAGATTCAAAGTTTAGTTGTAATCAAAAGAAAATAGTAGCAAATACATAGATCATAAACATTTTATTTATTTATTCAATGCCAAAATTGAGTTCAAAACCTCAAGTTCTCGTACCATAAGACTATGTCCCCTAAAATCTAGCTAATCCCCCCTCATTTTCTTAAGAGTTGTCCTTTCAGAGGATTTAAAAGATTACATTTTAAAACTAAAGTTGGCATTTAAAATGTACAAAAATACATCCCCTTAAAGGCGACGTAAAACTTATTAAATGGGCTGACACTTTGAAATTTGAGCATCCTGTTGAGGTTGCTTCATCACCGAGGAATAGAACTTTATAACCATCTGTCAAAAGTTCTATAGTTTTAATAACCTCTGATACACCGACTGCATAGGATATCATTGGATAAGACTTGAAACTTCTAGAGATACAAATAAGTCGGGTAATCGGTTGGTTTCAAAACTTCAAAACTTGATGACCTGGTTAGGAAATTTGGTAGGGCCCTGACTATATAAAGCTTATGGGAACCATGACATCATCAAAACTCACTTATTTAAGAGGGAAAAATTATTTTTTTCGAATGAAAATTCGACGGGTAACATTGGCTTTGTTTGGGGACTAAAGTTTTGAATAAAATACAGAGAACTCCAAAACTTTGGTACAAACTAGTCCAAATCCATTGGGCAATGGAGTCAAAAGAAAGACTGGAGAACAGGGTGCTGCTTCACAGATGGGGTGGAGGGGAATGAGGCACAAACCAAAAATGGGACCGAACCAAAAAACTCAAAGCAATGTGACCTAAGACACCTATGCAGTTGGACAAAGTGCAGTACCTAACTCCCCAAAGATTATGCAAAACCATTGACTGGCAAGGAGAAATAAATACCATTGTGAAACAGAGATGTCCATCATGAAGTGACCACAAAATCATTAATATATTAAAATACATAAATGTAAAGTTGAAGCTTTTGAAATGAAGTGATTCATAAAGATGCCTACCAAACAACCATTTTTCATCAAAAATATTTGAATCTTCACGATCTTTCTGACACTTGCTCTGTATATTGTTGATAGTGTTTCCATGGTTGAATAAGGTATGTGTAGGATCATGATGGGCCAAAAAGTGGTGATATGTAAGTGATATGATGGCCCATGTGGTTGACGATTTTTTTTACCCAAAATTGATGAAATGAAAATGGTTTTAAAGGAGATTCTCAGCTTTCCACCAATATAAATTATGCTTTATTTTGAATTTAATAAATAATTATTATTCATTTTCTATTTGAATTATGACTAAAGTCCTGATTGATAGGTTGATTGAAAAAAATCTATAGCTTTCAAATGGTATCACATTTTTTGAATTCAAAACATGCATCACATTCTATGCTTCACATACTATAGGATTAAAAAAAATTAATTTCATAAAGTTTTGACCAAGTTAAGGTGGTCAGACATACAATTTTTTATATTTTTTAAAAGTTATAATACAAAATTCATAATTAATTATTTACTTAGAAAAAAATTACAAAAAAATATACATCACATCAGGACATGAGTCTTCTACTTATATCTAAAATCTTATTAAAAAAATTATCATTTTATTGTGGTTAGGGTGGTCAAATAGACACCTACTTCATATTTTTTCCCTGAAATTTAAGTACTACTGCATTGAAATTTCAAATTTTCACCAAATAGATTTTAAAAAATAAAAAATAAACCTAGTAGTTTAGAAACTAAATTCAATTTTCTATAGATTCTATTGTTACATATTTTTAATATAATATAGATAACTTATTCAAATTTTTAAGTGAAGTTGCCTAACTCTGATTTTCTGAATTTTCATCACCACTTTAGGGCCTATTTTTTCCATGATGATCCTGCACATACCCAATAATAAAATGCAAAATGATGCTCTATTTTCCAATTGCAAGTGAAAATAACAAGGGTTCTTAAAAATGTCACTTTCTATATTCCCATTATAAAACTCATCATGCATAAAGCCACTTTTGATATCTTGATTCACTTCCAATTTGAAAAGAATATTGGCCTTATAAAACATGGGGTCCATCTTGGTTATATAGAATTCATCTTCCTTTATTGCAAAAAAATTAGAGAATTCTTTATCTACGACTGAAGGGGTGGATATGTTTATACCAGAAGCTTCAAAAAGGGAATCCTCTCTTTCAATAGATGATTAAAATTGAATTATAATCTCTTCTTCACAAAGAGGTCTATCCTCCAAAGCTTTTAATTTTTTTAGAGTCGGGCCACTTTCTAGTTTTTTAGAAATTTCTTCCTCTTTTGTAATCTTAGATCTTAGAGGGTCATTAATTAAATAGACATTCACTTCATTTTCAACGCAAATCTTATTTATCAAAGCTATAAGAGCCAAATCTCCTTCGTCTTCAAAATAAAATGACTCAAATGTGTATTCATTAAATTCTTTTTTATCATCTTGACCATGAAACTCAAAAGACACATACTCTAACAGTGAGTCAATTTGAAGACTCTTATCTTCCTCAACAGTATCAAAATTAAAGATTTCTAACTCCAGAGTAGAAATAAATCTCAACAATTCATTGTCAATTTCATTCTCCCTTAGTGATGTCAAATTATCATGAGATTTGATCAAACCCATTTCCTAAGCATAAAAATTTGAAAAGCAAAGAGGACTAGAGAGACTTGGAGAGTCGTAATTATTAATTCATAATTCCTCTTGGAGTTGCTTTATATTGTTCTCTTGGGCTTGTAGAGAATGTTTTCTTTCTTCAAGCTGCTTTAGTTTGAAAAACCTAACATGGAGACTTCTCAACAAAAGTGCAGATTCGTGATCCTCTTCAATACTCAAACTAGTTTTCATAGCTTCATAAATTCTCTCTTTACAGTTTTCCCAAAAATCATGGAGTACTTTATCATCCATAGCAAGAACCTCTAGGATAGTAGGCCTAGGTCTCTCCCTATTTCTTCAAAGTTTCTGATTTTGTATCATGATTTTTTCAAAATTTCAGATGGAGTCGCATATCTCCCTGCACATAGAGATATTTTCAAAAATCTAAGGAATAAAAACAATAATCTTTCAAATCAAGTTTGATCCATAGTGGAGTCACCCAAAATTTGTTGGGTGGCAGATTTGTCATTTTAATTAATTCACTCTATCCCACACAAATGACAACCCGACCAACAGTTGAGTCACTTGCGGTGACAATTGCAAGAGCTCTCTACTTATTTTACAAGGCACAACCACCTTCGAATAATGTGCAATGAATAGAGACATTGGGTATGCTTTTAACCATAAATCAGGAAAGGTAACTAACACCTACTCATATCTATGAAGGTAGATGAGATAATTTGATGCTTGCAAAGTTTACTTATCCCATATTCATGAATGTTATCAAAGGAGGATGAGCAACAAATTCACTTTATAGGTGGATTAATCCAAATTCAAAGCTGTAGAGATCACATAAACATAATCTCATAGAACAAGGCACACAAAGAAGATTAAATACAAAGATTCAAATTTCATTTGTAATCAAAAGAAAATAGTAGCAAATACACATATCAAAAATATTTTCTTTATTTCTTTAATGCCAAAATTGAGTTCAAAACCTCAAGTTCCCATACCATAAGACTATGTCCCCTAAAAGCCAGCTGACCCCCCCCACTCCTTTTTTTAAGAGTTGTCCTTTCAAAGAATTTAAAAGATTACATTTTAAAACTGAAGTTGGCGTTTAAAACGTATGAAAAGACATCCCCTTAAAGACGTTGTACAACTTATTAAATAGGTTGACACTTTGAAAGTCGAGCATCTTGCTGAGGTTGCTTCATCACTAAGGAATGGAACTTTATAACCATTTGTCAGAAGTTCTATAGTTGTAAGAACCTCCAGTACATCGATTGCATAGGATATCATTGGATAAGTCTTGAAACTTTGAGAGATACAAATAAGTTGGGTGATCGAGCAGTGTTGAAACTTCAGAACTTGACGACTTGGTTAGGAAATTTGGTAGGGCCGCAACTAGGTTATAAAGCTTATGGGAACCACGACATCATCAAAAATCACTTATTTAAGTGGGAAAAAATAATTTTTTTGAGTGAAAATTTGATGGGTAAAAAAGTATAGAGTGGTTTTCTTTAATTTGGTTAATTGTTGGGGCATGTGTGGATAATACCTAGGAGCTCTTTTACTTTTCAAGTATTTTTGATGCTTTATTTTAGATTAGATGTTTAAATTTTAGAAAATGTACCAAAAAATAGATGAATGAATATAAATTTTATTGCAAATATTTCGTTTCCATCATGTTTTTGAATGCTTAAAGCTAGATATATTTAAGTGATAGAAAATTTGTTTAATGTTGATGAAATATCATTGCATATTTGTTGATTTCATGAAATTGTCTGATGATCGGACCGAGAATATCTTTCACGAAACCTTATGATTCCTTTTAGAACTATAAATTACCATTTACCCCTCGTGATTAATAACATTATCACAACGAACCCTGATGTAAACCTAGTATGGTCAAGACCTGACTTAAATGAGCCTTGGGATAAAGCTAAGTCAGTCTGAAGATTTAGGTTGTCCTAGTTCAGTCTTTCAAGTAAAGATAGGTTCCCACAATATGTCTGTGAGGATTTATCTACATTGTTGGTGTGTGACTAACATCGTGACCAATAGACTTATTGTGGGAAAGCTCTCCTAAGTAAACCCTTGTAAAATATTGACTTCAGGATCATGGTGTCGAAGTAACCAAGATCACTTGCAGATCAATTCCAAAAATGAATATGTAAGATAAACAAATATTATTATACAAAACATGTAAATTATACAAAGAGCCTTATATAAAAAGACAAGGACAAGGTGGTGAGAAGGTAGGATTGAAAATTTAACTATCCCTTGAAATATGAAACACATGTAAGACTCTTACAACAAGTGTAGGGACAACTTCAGAGTTTACATAAGGTGAGACAAAAAGTAAGGTGTTTGTCTAAGTGAGCTTAAGCTAGTGTGAATAGGTCTAATAAGTACTAAATAAAAGTAAACTAGGCAGGTAATATCTCTTTTCATACTAACACATGAAAATGGTCAAAGTTAGCAAAGTTCAATCATACAAATATTTCTAAGATAATTATGTAGATCTAAATTATTTTTAGGTACACCAATGTAAGTGCTCATAGTGTACACCTTGAATGCATATGAAATTTCCTTGATGTCAAATGAATATAACTAAATGTCTTTAAATACAATTAGTACTTAATAATACAATATGGTTCTAGCTAATTCTAGATGATAAAGTAATGGGCAAGAGCTAAATACATGCCCATGGAAGTGGCATAGTACATGAGAATGTTAAAATTAAGGGAGGTAATAAATAGATGGAATGAATGAACAGATGTGTGTGATAAATATATACTTTAAGTGATTAGATTGGAATAGATATCCATATAAATAAAGTGGACACTAATTGTATAATTATATATGCAATTGGATGAGTAAAAATATAGAAAAATAACCTCGCTTTATATCAGATTGAAAATAACAATAATTATTTAAAATTCCAACTTTTCCCACTACCTCTTTTTATATTATAAACTTTATATAATTAATAGAAATAACACTATTTGGCCTAAATTAAAATAAACTAAATAAACATGGGTGTAATTGTTATTGATGTATGCTTTCTAGTTGACAAGCATTTGTTAGGAAAAATTTGAGTGTGGAACAAACTTTCCTAATGTCAAAACTCAGAGGAGAATGAAGATATGCCTTGAAATTTTATAATTTCAGTTCATTAAGAAGCACATGAAAGAAATAAAAGAATGAAGAAATAAACTCAAATACAATTGACACTTGATTTACATGGGAAAACCCTTACGGGAGAAAAACCCCACCACACCAAAGAAAATCACTTGTATTACAGTAAACGAATTTACATACAAGTTCCAAACTCTCCTTTCAGATGACAATATTACAACAACAATATTTCTCAGATTAGCCTCACACAAAATAACCCTATTACAATGCTCTCATATTAGCATACAATGATACTCCTGAAAAAACCAACCATTCGATCATCAAACCAACCTATTTTTAATGATTACATACATTGCAATGTATATCAACAATCAAAAAAAGGATTCATTCTCTGTACTGTCGATTTAGGTCAACTTCCTTAGTCTAACAACTATCAAACTTCCCAGTTATTCAAACGATCTCCATCTAAGTCAGCAAAAACCTCCAATATTACACCGTGCTACTGTTGCACAATTAACAAGTCTCCGCAGTGTGGCAGTATCTTGCACTACCGCTGGACAGGCTGAAGGTACCCGTAGTATGGCGGTAACTGCTTTACCGCACCCCAGTGGAAAGACACCAATGGTATGGCAGTGTCCACTGCTCTACCACTCGAAAACCGAGATGTTCTTGTGGTATGGTGGTGTCCACTGCTCTACCGCTCCACAGTCTAAGATCTCCCATGGTATGATGGTGTCCACCACTGTACCGCTCCACATTTTGCAAGACCTTGCGGTATGGCGGTAACCACTCTATCGTGACCAATTTTGTTAGCTCCTATAGTATAGAGGTAACTGCTCTACCGTGCCATATCCTAAAGACCCCAACAATATGGTGGTTCCATCGTGCTACTATGTCAGAAAACCAAAAGAACCTCATGGTAAGGAGGTAAAATGCCCAACAACCAGACAACAAAGGTTCACTACACTACTACCAAGAATGATAAAGGACTCTGCGGTATAGCAATTACACCACACAACTGCTCCTTAGCCAGAAGAGACCCGTGGTATGGTGGTAACACCACGCAACCACCAAGTAGACCAAAGACCTCCACGGTGAGGAGGTAAATCATGCAACCGTGCCACTTCTGAATTGCTCCCAGTGGTAACAAGGTAAAATAATGAACTGAAGGGAACTTTGTCAAGTCCTTAATAGAGGTTCAGGCCAGCGAGTTGAGGCGCATTTTCCAACAAGATCCCACTTGACGAAGACTTATTGGCTTCCTCCAGACTTCGAACTTACTGAAGATCATAGGCCCCAATGCCCATCGAACTTGCACACCACCTGAACTTATTTTTGCTCACTAGCTTTATCAAATCATCAACAAAATTCCTCAGAGTATCCACGTTTTCCAAACAAACCTTTCCATACTCCACCATATCTTGTACAAAGTGATACTACACATCGATATGTTTCGTCCTAGCATGAAAAGTTGGATTTTTCACTAGGCAAATGGTACTCTGAATGTCACAACAAATAATAATATGCCCTGCATCAAAACCAATATCAGAACACAATCTTCTAAGCCAAATGGCTTCCTTATAGGCACGAGTTTCTACCATGTACTTAGCCTTTGTGGTAGATAAAGCGACTACAACCTACCGCTTGCTCATCCAACTTGCACCACCATTCATCATGAAACAATATCCACTGGTGGATCTTCTGCTATCAATGTACCCTACCCAATCAAAATCCACATATCCATGAATGCTAAGAGTCCTTTGTGACCCAACCAAATTTCCATGGTAACGCAAAGCATATTCTAAAGTGCCCCTTAGATATCTAAACACTCTTTTCACAACATCCCAATGTGTCCTTCTTGGATTCGCCATAAATTGGCTAAGAACTTCCACTGCTTGGGAAATTTCTGGCCTTGTACAGACCATTGCATACATTAAAATACCAAATGCACTAGCATGAGGCACTCTAGTCATGTCTTCCATCTCAGTAGGATATTTTGGACAATCTTCAATAGATAGATTTGTTCCCTACAAAACTGGAACAACTAGTTGCTTGCAATCATTCATACCAAATCTCTCATAACATTGTTAATATACTTACTCTGGCTGAGCCAATTTTTTTTGCTCTCTGTCCCTGGTTATTTTCATCCCCAGAATGTACCTAGCTGCACCAAGATCTTTCATTTTGAACTTTGCAGACAATTGAGACTTTAGATCAAAAATCATTAACTTACTATTTCCTATGAACAACACATCATCAACATAAAGGGAAATAATAAGAACCCGATCATTTTTAGTCTTGTAATACACACAATGATCTAATTTTGATCTTAAAAATCCCAATGAAAAAAAAAAATGTGTCAAATTTATGGTACCACATTCTAGGCAATTGTTTCAAACCATACAGAGATTTTTTTAACTTGCAAACCAGATTTTCTTTACCTTTTTTCATAAAGGGCTTAGGCTGGAACATATAAATTTCTTCTTCAATATCACCATGAAGAAATGTTGTCTTCACATCCATTTGCTCAATCTCCAAATCATATGCTGCTGCAAGTGACAAAATAAATTTGATAGATGTTGGCTTTGCTATTGGAGAAAAAATCTCCCCATAATAAATTCCCTCTACTTGGGAATAACCTTTCGCAACCAATATTGCTTTATACTTTTCAACATAGCCATCTAGACCAATTTTCTTTTTAGACACCCATTTACAGCCCACAAAATTTCTACCTTAAGGAAATGGAAGTAGATCCCAAGTATCATTTTTCCTTAAAGATTCCATTTCTTCATTCATGTCTTCCAACTAGGAATCTGAACCAGTCATTTCAACTGCCTCTTTTACAGTTCTAGGATCATTAGTATTAGTAATGAAAGCATAGGCACAACAAGAATCCATCATAGAGAATCCATACCTATCTGGTTGTTTCTTCTCACATGTAGACCTCCTCACAGGCTGAGGCTAAGGTTGTGATTCTTCTTATTTAGAACTCTTAGAGCTGCTCGAACTCTCCTCAGATTCAGGTACACTTTCAATGTGTTGTTCCTCTTTTTTTTGGAGTTAGAGGTATCTCAAAAAAATCATTCTTTTCTTCTTTTTCTTTCATCTCTGACTGCAAATCCATTGAAGAAGGTTTCAATTCCCAGAAGATTACACTTTTTTTATACAATAACTTCTTAGTCACAAGATTCCAAAGCTTGTACATCCTTTCACACCAAGTCCATACCCAATGAAGATACATTTTTTAGCTTTTTTATCCAATTTAAATCTTTTCACATTAGGTACATAAACATATGCTTCACAACCAAAGACACAAATATGTCTTAGAGAGGGCTTCTTACTAGGCCAAGCTTCCATAGGTGTTTTATTAACAAGTGCTGATGAAGGAGACCTATTCGACAAGTAACATGTTGTAGCCACAACCTCAGCCTAGAACTTCTGCTTCAGACAAGCATTGCTCAACATACTTCTTGCCTTCTCCATCAACGTCTTGTTTAACCTTTCAGCAACTCCATTTTGTTTTGGAGTGTAAGGTGTTGTTTTATGCCTCTTAATCCAATGGTCTTTGCAATACCTTTCAAACTCATCAGAACAAAACTCACCACCATTGTCAGTTCTTAGACACTTTATTTTTCTTCTAGTCTGATTTTCCACAAGGTTTTTAAATTCCTTAAAATGACTGAACACTTCTAATTTACTTTTTAAAAAATACAAAAATTCCCTTCTCGAATAATCATCAATGAAAGAAACATAATACTTAGACTTTGATAATGAAGGAACATCCACTGGACCACACACATCAGAATGAATATAATCGAGAACACCAGAAGATTTATGAGGACTAGAGTAAAGTGAAACAAAGTGTTGTTTGCCATATATATAGTGTTCACATAATTCAAATTCAAGGTTAGAATCATCAAGCCCCTCAACTAGGTATTTATTTTTCAAAGCTTTCAAACCTTTTTCACCAATGTGACTGAGCCTTTGATGCCAGAGCATAATCTTTTCTGCTGGAAGTTTAACTTCCAAGGAATTTTCCCCAATAGGAAAATTTTCATTCTTCTCTTTAAGAACAACTTCTTGTAACTTTGTAGAGACACTATTGCATTGAACAACTAGTGCATCCAGCTTGTGCAGAGTACCAATTTGGGCACCCATAGCTAGCACCATTGAGACTCTAGTCATTTTACAACCATTACTTGAGAATGATACTTGCACTCCAAAATCGTTCAACTTGCTTACAAAAAGTAAATTTGGAACCAGACCTGGTATATGCATTAAGCCATCAATTCCCTTATTTCTTCCATTAGGAAATTGAATTCTGACTCTTCCACGACCAACTATTTCTAGAGATGAATCGCTTTCCAAATACACCTTTCCACCATTGTATTCTTCATACTTTGTAAACCAATCTATCAGCCAGACATCATTTGATGCATGTGTTTCCAAGGTTGCAATGAAGGCATCTACATCTCTCCGAGAAGAATCATTTCCGGAAGAATTCCTCTTCTTCTTCTTTTTCTCCTCTTTTCAATCCTTTTGTACATGACCAGGCTACCCACAATTCCAACACTTCACCTTCAAATTCTTGCCAGGAGACATTGATCTCCCTTCTGATTTTGATTTGGACTTCTTGTCCTTCTTCTTGCCTTTTTCTTTTGATCTCCCTCGAACAACGAGAGCCTCCTTTTCCATCTTAGAGGACTTCCTTCTCACCTCTTATGATAACAAAGAAGAAGCCACATCCTCCATCTTCAAAGTGGTTGTCGTGCTACCAATCGCCATCACCAAGTGATCCCAAGAATCTGGCAAAGAACATAAAAATAGCATACAACAATCTTCATCATCAATCTTCACACCTACATATGTTAACTGAGCAATCAACATGTTAAAATTATTCAAATGATCAACAACAAATGTTCCTCCTTCCATTTTCAAAGATTACAACTTCTTCCTCAAGAACAACTTATTCACCAAGGACTTGCCCTGGTAAATATCTCCCAGTCTTTTCCATAAAAAAGATGCAGTCTTTTCTTCATGAACATTTAGAAGAACTGGGTGAACCCACAAAAGTGGTTTACAATTCAAGTGAGGAAGGAAAACTTCCAAAAAACTCACCCATGCAAAAAAAAATCATTTTGGGGGGTTCAAGTGAACTCAAGGTTCAAATGAACCCCAAAGGGGTTCACTCAAACTAGGGTTTGAACGAACCCCTTTGCATGTGGGAACCCACGTTTCCAATTGTGGAAAGGAGGTTCGCTCAAACCCTAGTTTGAGAAAACCAGGGTTTGAGCGAACCCCCCTTTTCTAACCTTCCCACCCTCCGACACAAAAATACTCCAGATTTTTTCCCTTCAAAGCTTGGGTTGAGGATAAAAATGGAGGAGAATTCATAGACCCAACTGGAAGATGGTAGTCCTCGGAATGAGCTATCACACAAATATAATTTTAATATGTTTTGGTTTTATTATGTATGTGTTTTTTTAGTTTTATTAAACATAGGTTTTTCACCAAAGATCAAACCCTTTGTTCTGCACATGTGGAAAAATAGCAGATTATCAAAATAAAAATTTGAAAAATATGTTTGGGTTAGGTATTGATTTCCTTGATCCATTAATTTTTTTTTTGAATTTTGATACATACAGAAAAAGTTATGTTGTATACGGTCCGCCAATGTCTAAATTGTAATTGGTTTGACTTCGAAACTTGATTAAGGAAAAAATATTCAATAAAACACTATAAAACCAAATGAAAGTGCTAGATATCATAGTTAAAAATCTAAATTCGAAAAAAAATAGAATTTTATCCTTCATACAAAAAATGTTATGTTGTATACGGTGAGCATCAATCCTTAAAAATGTTGGTTTTTAAAAAACCCTAGTTTTTGAAGGAGATGGAAAAATAAGTGCAATTTGATTCCAAAAGTTTTGAAAAAAATATTTTTAGAATCTACAGACAAAATATGATGAGACTCTAGTTTGCATCATCTTCAAATTCCTCATGGTTTAGCCGCTATAGGTGCCCGAATGTGAAGATTTTGTTTAAAAAAACAATTTCAGTGTCCAATTTGGCCAAAAATTGTAAACCACTATTGTGAGATCACCCAACTGAATCTACCAAACAAAGCCTTATCAACCCCTTTTCTTTTCAATCTACCAATTACCAATCTTCTTGCTTCATGCCTCTAGGTTTCATTCCAGACACAACAACCCAAATTTCACGATCAACCAACAAATCTTCCATTTTGAGTTTCCACAACTCAAAATTGCTGCCATTGAATTTCTCTATTTCAATCCTTCTAGACGTACTTGTCGTTGCCATCTCAATCTGTAATATAAAAAATTTCAAGACTTCTACAAAACTCCCACTGAACAAAAATTGACACAGAAAACCCAACCTACCCACAAGGATAACACAATTGGCCAGGCTCTGATACCACTTCTTAGGAAAAATTCGAGTGCAGAACAAACTTTCCTAATGTCAAAACTCAGAGGAGAATGAAGATATGCCTTTAAATTTTACAATCTTGGTTCATTAAGATGCACATGAAAGAAATAAAAGAATGAAGAAATAAACTCAAACACAATTGACACCTGATTCACGTGGGAAAACCCTTACAGGAGAAAAAACCCACCACACCAAAGAAAATCACTTGTATTACAGTAAACAAATTTACATACAAGTTCCAAACTCTCCTTTTAGATAACAATATTACAACAAAAATATTTATCAAATCAACCTCACACAAAATAACCCTGTTACAATGCTCTCATATTGGCATACAATGATACTCACAAAAAAACCAACCATTCAATCATCAAACCAACCTATTTTTAATGATCACATACGTTACAATGTATATCAACAATCGAAAAAAGGATTCGTTCTTTGTACTTTTGATTCAGTTCAACTTCCTCAATCTAACAACTATCACACTTCCCAGTTATTCAACCAATCTCCTTCCAAGTCAGCAACAACCTCCAATCTTACACTGTGTTACCACTGTGCAGTTAATAGGTCTCCGTGGTGTGGCGGTATACTGCACTACTGCTGGACAGGCTGAAGGTACCTACGGTATGGCGGTAACCACTTTACTACACCCTAGTGGAAAGACACAAGTGGTATGGTGGTGTCCACTGCTCTACCGCTCGACAACCAAGATGTTCCCATGGTATGGCGGTGTCCACCACTCCACCGCTCCACAGTCTAAGATCTCCCGTGGTATGGCAGTGTCCACCACTGTAACACTGCACATTTTGCAAGCCCCTGCGGTATGGCGGTAACCACTCTACCACAGCCCGTTCTGTTACTTCCTACGGTATAGAGGTAACCACTCTACCGCGCCATATCCTGAAGACCCCAGCAGTATGGTGGTTCCATTGTGCTACCGTGTCAGACAACCAAAAGAACCTCGCGGTGAGGAGGTAAACTGCCCAACCACTTAACAACAAAGGTTCACCGCACTACCGCCAAGAATGATAAAGGACTTCGCGGTATAGCGGTAACACCACACAACTGCTCCTTAGCCAGAAGAAACCTGCAGTATGGCAGTAACACCACACAACCACCAAGCAGACCAAAGACCTTCATGGTAAGGAGGTAAACCATGCAACCACACCACTTTTGAATTGCTCCCAATGGTAACGAGGTAAAAGCATGAAATGAAGGGAACTTCGTCAAGTCCTTAGCAGAGGTTCAAGCCAGCAAGTTGAGGCACATTTTCCAACAACATTTGAGACATAACAGGGATTACATATAGTTGTGTAACAAATATTATATTTGAGTATCACTATTAGAAATAGTTATTTAGGGTTTGTATATTAAAATTAAGGGAGGTAATGAATATATGGGATGAATAAATGGATATGAGTAATAAATATGTACTTTGAGTGAATAGATTGGAATAGATATCCATATGAATGAAGTGCACAATGATTGTATAAATATGTGTGCAATTGATTGAGTTAAATTATAGAAAAATGAACCTCACTTTATATCAGATTGAAAATAACAATAATTATTTAAAATTCCACCCTTTTCCACTACCTCTTTTATATTATAAACTTTATATAATTAATAGAAATAACACTATTTGACCTAAATTAAAATAAACTAAATAAACATTGGTGTAAATGTTACTAATGTATGCTTTCTAGCTGGCAAGCATTTGAGACGTAACAACATATAGTTGTCTAATAGGCGTTATATTCAAGTATCACCATTAGAAATAGTTGTTCAAAGTTTTTATATTAAAATTAAGGGAGGTAATGAAGATATGGGATGATTGAGTGGATGTGTAATAAATATGTACTTTGAGTGAATAGATTGGAATAGATATCCATATAAATAAAGTGGACAATGATTGTATAAATATGTACGCATTTGGATGAGTAAAATTATAGAAAAATGAACATCACTTTATATCAGATTGAAAATGACAACAATTATTTAAAATTCGACCTTTTTCCACTACCCCTTTTTATATTATATTTTTGAAAAACTTTATATAATTAATAGAAATAACATAATAATAACAACAATTATTTAAAATTCTACCTTTTTCCACTACCCCTTTTTATATTATATTTTTGAAAAACTTTATATAATTAATAGAAATAACACTATTTGAGAGGTAAATTAAAGTAAAACGAAATAAACATGTCTGTAAACGTTAGTGATGTATGCTTTCTAGTTGGCAAGCATTTGAGACGTAACAGGGATTAGCTACCTATAGTTGCATTTCAGTATCACCATTACAAACAGTTGTTCAGAGTTTCTATATATACCTACACAGCCGATCATTATATCACAACAAACATGGAGATCAAAGGGGTGATGAATTGGCTACTCCTGAATATATCTTCGAGTATGAACTCTAATTTTATAGTTGGGGCTGCCACAGTCTTTCTCTTGGCAATAATAGTGTTTTGGCTTAGAATAGATAGAAGTGATAAGCATAGGCTCCCTCCAGGACCCAGAGCGCTCCCCATAATAGGCCATTTTCATCTCCTGATGGACAAGGAAAAGCCCTTTCATAGGATTCTCGATTCCCTCTCTAAAGTTTATGGACCCATTATGCACCTCACATTTGGTAGCCGCCCAGTTTTGATTATCAGTTGTTCAGAGCTAGCGAAAGAATGTTTTACAGTAAATGATTTAGCTTTTGCTTCTAGGCCTCCTCTTACTCAGGGAAAGCATCTGGGTTATAATTTTATGTTTATGGGATGGGCTCCTTATGGCTCCTACTGGAGAAATGCTAGAAAAATATGTGCTCTTGAGCTTCTTTCTTCTAAACAGATCCAAACATACCGACCCAAGAGAACGAGAGAGATCTGTAAGACTCTGAATACTTTGTTTCAACTGGCTCAGACAGAAAGCACAGTCAACATGAGAAGTGTTTTGTCCCAGTTGACTCTGAAAATTCTGATGAGCATGATAATGGGTGATCGGTATTTTGGAGAGGAAGAGGGGATGTCATTTGCAGAAATTGGACATCTGATTGAAGAGTCTTTTGTGCTCCAAGGGGCTGTCAATATTGGGGATTACATTCCCTGGTTGAAGTGGCTTGATTTGCAAGGTTATGAGAGGGCTATGAAGAAGGTGCAGGGGAAACTCAATCCTTACATGCAGAGAATAGTGGAGAAGCACCGGGAAAACCCACCAAAAGAGAAGGAAGACATGGACTTCATAGATGTGCTCATCTTGCAGGCTGAGGAGAATGGTGAAGCAATTCCTGACAAAGATACCTTCATCAAAGCCATTACTGTGGTAAGCTTTTTTTTTCTAGTCTTTTAGTTGTTCTATATGTGTATATACATACATTTGTATGTGTATATATGTATATATATGTATATATGTGTATGTGTATGTGTTTATATATATATCATTTGTATGAATATATACATAAATATGTGCAGGATCTAGGTAAAGATAAACAATCACTGTCATATCATGTATAATAATTACATGATTTCTGACAAAGATATCTTCATTAAAGTCATTGTTGTGGTAAGCTCTTTTGCATTTCATTTCTTATTTAGTAGTCTTTTCCTTGTGTATATGTATGTCTATAAATATGTGTGTATGTTCTAGTTAAATATAGACTATCATTGTTATATCATGTATAATAATTATGCAACTTCTTTTTGATAAAATTGTTCATATATAAAAAATTGAGATGATGAATTGGTTAGTTTATCTTTAACTTTATTATTGGGTGTATTTTTATAAGCTATTACTTTATTTTAATATTAAGAGAAACTCATATTTATTATGACATTATCATAGATTTTACAATTTTTTAAATAATATTTTTTCTTTCAAATATCAAATATACTTATAGAATGTGTCTTTTGAAATTATTTTTATGATTAATTTTTTTATATTATCTCATTCCTTTTGAAATATATTAAATTTAGAATGACTAATAAGTTTTGGAAGAAATCTATTATATTGATTCTATTTTTTTAATCTATTTCATGCGGTCAACAATATACCTTTCTTTTAATTACTGAGAATATATATTATTTTATTATTAATAAAATTTAAGATTTATAATAATAATAAAAAAATTGTGTTCTTGTTATTTTTATGTTACTAATTTATATTTTTCTTCCAGAATATGTTTAGTGCAGGTGCAGATACTTCTTCACTTACCTTGGAATGGGTATTGTCATTATTAATGTTGCATCCAAACACAATGAAGATGGCCCAAGAGGAACTTGATTCTAAAATTGGAAAAAGTAGACTAGTAGAAGAGTCAGACATACCACAATTAAAATACTTGCAAGCAATAGTCAAGGAGACAATGCGTCTTTTCCCACCTGGGCCTTTACTTGTACCACACGAATCTATTAAATCATGCACAATTGGAGGCTTCCATATTCCAGCAGGAACAATACTAATGGTAAATGCATGGGCAATACATAGAGACCCAAGAAATTGGAATCAACCACTAGAATTTATACCAGAGCGTTTCTTGGAGAAAAATATAGAGATAGAGAGTATAAAATCTTTAGGGAATGAATTTGAGATGTTTCCTTTTGGGGTAGGAAGACGAGGATGTCCTGGTGCCTCTTTGGGAATGTGCCTAGTGCATATAAATCTTGCAAGGTTGTTGCAAAGCTTTGACTGGATTCTTCCTAATGATAAAACCCTTGATACAAATGAAGGAGTTGGCCTAACAATGCCAAAATTAGTACCCTTGGAGGTTGTTCTTAAAGCTCGTCTTCCACCTCATTTGTATTGAAGTTCTATTGAATAATAAGTTTAAAGGTTGGAGCTTTCAATTTATTTATGAACTTCAATATACAAAGTTCCTTTTCTTTATCTTTCTACAACAAAACATAATATCCAAAAAAAATTAAAAATAAATAAATTAATGTTAGTTTATTTATTATTAAACTTATTAGTGTAGCTAATTTGTATTTAAATAATTTAATTACTTAATATAAAGTGTTATAATAAACATGATATTAAATATATCTACAATGATTGTTAGCTTATTTAAAAAATACATCTTCTTTATCTCATAATCAATCTTATTAATAATTTTACTATTTCTAATTCATTACTTCACTTTGGTAAATAATTTCATATATGAGTATTCTTGATTAACAAAATTAATGATAAATTTATAATAAATTAATTAAGAGTATTCATAAATTAAATTAATGAATAAATAAATTTACTTTATTTTATTATAAGAAAAAAATTAAATTGACATAATTGTAGAGAACAATGTGTTAGTGGCCATAAAATGGAACATTCTTACTCTCAAATTTAAAATACAATGTCTTTTGTGCACTTGTAGGCTATTATTTTGATGTTTGAGATTGAGAATTTTGAAAAATGAATTCTTATCACAATAATTTGAATTAATAATTGACGCATCATTTGTAGAAGGATACATGTTATATTAGTTTGTGATATAAAATAAGGTATAAAGATATAAGTACATTAATATAAGAGAATTCTTGTATTTAAAATATTTGGTAAAATAGATTAAAAATTAAAAATTTATTAAAATGTATGTTTTTCAATAATCTAATAGTGATTATAAAATGAAGTAAATTATTTGTGTGTGTATTAATTGAATAAATTAAAATTAAATTATGTTAATAAAAATAAGATTATAGTCTTTTGAAATTTATTGATAAATTGTACTTAAGAAAATAAACTTTCTTCTAGTGTATATTTAGGTTAATTAAATAAAATAAATAATTTAGCATAAATTAACTTAGAAAAATGTGATTGGTAGATGTGTATGATAGAATGTGCAAATCAATGTTACTTTAGGAAAATTAAATTTATGGTGATAAGAGTACTTAAGAGGAACAATTATAGAAATAAAAATTGATGTGTGAATTCCACTCACTTGAATACAAAAAGGTAGGAAATCTAAATATGATTTCTCCTTAGATTCATATGTAGAATTATGACTAACTATGGGTCAATCCCTCGACCACGAATCAATTCCACATCATGTGAATCTTAACTTTGATGCATGCCCTTGATTTGATGTTTCCTATAAACTGTCTATAATTTTCCAAAATAATTGGGTCATTTTGATACCTCGTGGAATCAAAAGAAGGATGGAAAAGAACCTTCAAAATCTTCAATTTAACAAATTATTAAGTCTTTCTTTCTTCAAAATCAAGAATCAATTTTTTTTGGAGTTTTCATTCTCTATCTTTTTTCAAAATAAAATTATTGCATGATCCATAGTTGGTACAATATTTCATGGGGTTAGTAAGTGATATATATCACATGTAATCATATAAGACATATTTTTTCCAAAATTTGATAATATGTGATATACTTTTCTCAAATTAAGAGGAGCAAGTGTAAGAATTTACATATTATAAACCTTTTCTATAAATAAGTAGCTAATTTTCAAAGACAAGTAATCTCAACTGTTTTAAAATACTATTGTTACATTTCTTTTCTTTTCAATATAACTCTTTTGTTATTCATTTATAAGAAAAATTCAAACATAAAATTAAAATTGTTAAAATATATATTATTGAAAGAAGTCAAACCTTTAGAGGTGCATAAAATAAATCTAGGTGAATATTCAAGCATCATCGATGAAGGTCACAAAATAAGTTGGTTCATAATGGCAAGTAGAAGTGGGTGAGAATCTCATAATTTGAATTTTAAATATTGAATTTTAGGCTCATTCCCGTGTGCCACAAGACTAAATGAAGTTAACCCTACACTCTTTAAAAATGAACCCGAGGGTTGAGATGGTAATTTTGAGGCAAGGAAAAAATGTATGGAAGTCGATACAAATAGGAAAATATTAATAATGAATAAATGACAAATATGTGAAAAATGGTATAAAGAAGATGAAATGTATATAAAATAAAAATTCAACCACCGACTAAGCTTAACACAAAATAACCCTTATCAACATATTATTATATAAAAAACATCACCATCAAAATAGACATAAAACTAAGTAAAAATAATATAGTTATACTAATTTCATCATTAAAATAATATATTTAAATATACTTCCCATTAATAATTATTATAATTAAGATGAATTTATTAAAAGAGTTTACTTTTCTTTCTATAAAAACAATAAAGATAAAAATTCAAAAAGTAGATTTTGTAGATATTATTTTTTCAATATATACGAATTAAAATTTATTGATTTTTAGTTAATAAATCAATGAAACATAAATGAAAATGAAAAAAAAATATTATATATTTAACCTACCTTTTTCTTGACCAAGTATTAAATAAAACCTATGTAGTTTCCTTTAGACCACAATTTCGTATGTTTTTTTTTTTGTATTACTTATAGCTTGAAAAAAAGTTATCATTATACAATTTATATGTTCATGATATACCTTCAGCTATGCTTTAGTTTGTCTAATTGATATTGTCAAGAAAGGACAAAATATAATAATCACTACTAATTTCTTGTGTCACCATATTACTATATGGATTTTTTTATGTTAAAGCATTGCACATATTCCTTCTTTCACTACATCTGTCTATGTCATACTATATTCCCAAGGGAGGCTCATATCAAAATTTTTTGAGTTCAATCTTACCACCTTCATTGTCATGTCTTCAAATCCTATTTTTTGTGAAATCTTGGTCTTTCTGATAATCCAAGGTCCTTTAGCATTTTTAGGTCATATTCTGTATTGTACTTTCTTTGTAATTTTAGATAATTCTCTCTGAAAGGGATGTTGTCCTCGATATTGAAGGGCCAATGTCTCGCATAATTTATCTCTTTCTTGCAAACTTTCACCTTCTCATCTTTGATCAACTTTGTAAATTTGGATTTGGAGACCTCCATAGTGAGAGTTATCTACATCGAAATGGTAAAATAAACGAGTCTTATAGAAGACTTTGTAAGAACTCTCATCTTACCTTGATATTTTTCCTCATTTCTAGCCTTCCATAAAATTTCTATAGATAGTAGCAACCAAAATAAATTAACAAATGAATTAGATTCTTCTAATTGTCCTAATAAAATTTCTTTAAACTTTATTTTCCCTAATTCTCCCTAGCCAAACAAATTAGAACATTTGAAGCATAAACAAAATTTATTTTTCAAAGAAGCACTCAAAGAAAATATGATTAACATTTTTAGGTTTCCTACATAATTTACAGAGTTCCGTACTTGATGCAAAATTAGAGTAAGATGGTTTCTTTAATAGCAACAACCACTTAAATCTAGATTTTTTTGGTTTAATAACATTGTTCAAGTTCCATTTAAATATTTTTTCCATTTTTCCTCTTCTATCATCAGATTTCATCAGATTTCATCACTTATTCATATGGTTAAAAATATCTTTTGATTCGTTTAGAGATTCATAAATGAATTTGGATCTTAGCTTGTGCAAATCTATTTCATTTTCCACCTGTAGCTAGTCAAGTTATGGCAATTTGCATTATCACAATATGGTTTATTTTTTACAAGAAATTGAAGAGATTTAGTGGCTTCTCTCAACACCAAATATGTTCTCCAATGTGAGGCAAGCAGAACATACTCAGTTCTTAGAGAGGTCCACTCCTTTAGCTGTCCATTGCAGAGAATATTGTCAAGAAGTAAATAATACATTTTTTTAACCCAGCTCTTAGTTGAGCATCCCTGAACTAATGCAAGTGGTTTCTCTTTATGAATCAAGTTCCACCCTGAATAGAGGAATTTAGGAATATTTTTATTTGATCTCTTTCATCTTTTTATCAACATTCTTGTTCTCTCCCAAGCTTTCTAGATATTTTTAACCATAATTGACCCGATGGGAGCAACTTAGAAGTTTCTAATTAGGAGGTCAGCTATAGGGATTTCTTTTAAAATTTAAGCATTATTTGGAACTGGCTTCTAAATGTTATTCCTAACTAACACTTTCCAAGGTTCATTGCCCTCTATATATTTAGTGATCCATTTGATAGCAAGGGCTACACCTTAATTTTTTGAATCTTGTAAAAAACAACCATCCATTTTCTTTGCTTAAACAACATTAGTCCCAACAAAAAACATGTTTCCTTTTGTTTCCCCAAGCATCAGACCATAAAAACTACCTATTTTTTTAACTTCTTCAATTTGATAGGTACAAAAAAGCTAAGCTAAAGAATAGTATAGGGTATAAGATGAAAGAATTTTTTGACAAACTTGAAGCCTCCCTACTAGAGAGAGATATTGTTTGTTCCAATTATCAAGTTTCCTTTATATTTTACTTTTAACCCATTTCCACATATCTTTTAGGTTGGGACTAACCAAAAATGGGATGCCCATATATCAAACTTGTTTGTTTGGGTCACCCCACTAGATACTATATTTGATGAACCATTTAGGAGTGTTGTAGTTCCAACTCAACATTATAGTTTTTTCTTTCGATATTTTTTCCCCTAATGCATCACAAAATATGTCCTATTTTTTCATTAAAAAGCTAAGGTTTTCTTCATCTAGGTTTATGAAGAGAGTCATGTCATCAACAAAGTGAATGTTCAACAATTCAATTTCATTAGGAAGGATCAAACCTTTTACTTTGGGACCGACTATGTTAAAAGGTAATAAATGGCTTTAGAGGTAATTACAAAGAGTGTAGGGGCTAAAGGGTAGCCTTGTGTTATGGATCTCTGAAGAGAGATTGGCTTTGTTATACTACCATTTATTTTTAATTAGGCATTTCCATATTGAAGGAGTATGTTAACCATATTGTGAAAATATTTGGGGAAGCCAAAGGCTTCAAGATCCATTATTAAGAAGGGAAATTCTATTGTATTGTAAGCCTTTCCAAAGTCAAGAAGAAGCATTCCAAAATTTTGGCTAGAGCTTTTTGACCATTCCATCGCTTCCCATATTTTAAGTAAGTTCTCAAGGATATATCTTCCTTTAGTAAAACTAGTCTGGGTGTAACTAATCATAGAAGGGAGAAAGTCTCTCAATCTCAATGCCAATATCTTTGCAAGAATTTTATATGAAACATTTAATAAAGTAATTTTTCTCTAGTTTTTCAATAGGGTCTTGTCTCCCTCTTTTGGAATGAGTTTAATTATACCCTTATTTATTTCATTACCAAGAGACCTCTTATCAATAGCTTCCTTATATACATTATACAAGTCTTTAGCAATCCAATAGGCAGCCCATTAGGACCAGGTGATTTATCATCACTAAATGTTAGGATGGTCTGTGCTATCTCTTCCTTTGAAATAATTTTGTTAATAATTTCTTCATTACTTTTTGAAATCCTTTTTGAAATTATTTTTACAAATTTCCTTTGCTTTATGAAAACTATTATTATCCACTTCCAAGGAAAAAAAGGTTTTTATAGAAGGTAAGGAATTGATTTTGAATTACCTTAGGAGAATTTACCAAGGTGTCCTTTACCCAAATATATTCAATTTATTCCTTTATATTTATTTTATCTTAGTATGAACATAAATAAATACTTTGAGCCCTTATCACCATTGTTTATCTAGTTCAATTTAGACATTTTCTTTAACCTTGTGTTTTAATTGTCTCTAGTTTCCTCAATTCATTTTTGTATCTAATAAGTTTAGTATTTAGGTATTCCTTTAAAGGTTCCTCTTGCAAGTTGAATTCTAACCTATGAAATTTTTCTTGGATAGAAGATTCAACTTTCTTGCAATCCATAGTTTTTTTTCCAATGGTTTGGAGTAGTAAAGTCCAACTTTTAATGTTTTTGTTCCAATTTTTCAATTGGGATTAGATCTTTTAGGAGCCATTTATTGATTTCTCTTAAGGTGAAGATATAATTATTGAAATCTACATCCTTTAATAAATTAGTTTTTAAGATAAATTTCCTTTCCTTTTTAAAAGATTCCTGACTTTAATTTGCAACAAGAATTTTATCCAAAATTGGGTGATGATCAGAAAGGATTGAGGGGTAGACTTTCACCCTATTCTCATTATGTTATTAAAAAAATAAGTCTCTATTTGCATAGAATGTGTCTAAATGATAGTAATTTATTTTGGTGCCAATTTGAGCACTACACCAAGTGTACCAAGGCATTTTCAGAGGCTTTTTTATGCCTGGGGTCATAGAGATTGAGTTTAGCTTTCATCTTGTCTGAAAAGAAATTTGCATTTCCTTTCCAATCCATTTCTATACCTCCAATTTTGTCTTGTTTATATTCTACCATGTTAAAGTCTCCTCCTAAGATCCAAGGGATATTTTCTAGAGTACTTGTGCAACCAATTCCACATATCTATTCTCTCTTTATAGTCACTAGAGGCTTAAAGAGAAAATTCCATTTTTTTGTTTTCTTTTTCTAATATTATCCAAACAACTCTATTACAAGGGGAGAAACCCTCGTTAGTTACACAGGTAGCCCATCTGTTAGCTAACAATATGGTTGCACCACCTTTTCCTTTATTGTGATTGGTGAATCAATGTGTAGCATCTTGACTTATGAATATGATATTTTTTTCTAGGATAAAATTGACAACTTTAACCTCTTAGAGGAGGACTACATCTAATATTTTTTAAATAATTATATACTTTCTTACAACATATTTTTTGTTAGGGGTTTCAGTCCCCTAACATTCTAGCTAGAGAAATTAAGGATCATCATCTTTCATACTTTGAGTCTCTTCTTGATTATTCCTAAAGCTCTCAAAGCATTTAGGAATTATTTTCTCTTTCTTTATAATTTTATTCTTCCTTTTAGGATATGGGTCGCTTTCAATTTTTCTAATTTTTTTATTCCTTTTATCCTCTTTTTAAGTCCTTTTTCTCCTACCAAGAAACTAGGATCTTTCATTTGTTCACCTTTCTAGATTGTGTTCAATGGAGGGGTAGATTTTATAATATGCTCCTGATCAAATTGTTTATCAAAGGAGATAAATTCAAACCCACATTTAGGATTCACACTTTCATGGATATCCTTGATCTTTTCTAGCAACGAACTATTAGCTTTTTCTTTTTCTAGTACTGTTCTTTAGCCACCCTAATTTTTTGGCTCTAGACCAGTGCTAGACAATGATCCAAATTTATCAGAGTTCTCTTTTCCTTTGCAAATAGAGTCCCTCTTTTATTTTTCAACATCAATGATTTGAGATATATCACAACACTATTTGACTCTTTTCCTATAGTTGACTCCCAGGTAGCATCACTTTTCCCTAAGTTAACTCTAGGAAGAATAATTTGGTTCGAGGTGACCTTAAATGGTTCGTCTATAGTATTCTTATCTCCCTTATTTGTTGATATTTATTGTTCCTCTATAATCTTATTTTGAGTACAAAAGGGGAGATCTTTGAGTTAGAAGTATTGCGCAAATCATGTATATCATTTTTTCTTTAACAATTATTCCTAATTCCTTAGTAGCCTCGGAGCCGGATTAATTTTATTCTCTTCATTACCTAAGAGGATTTTTTCTCTTATTTTTTTGAGCAATTATTTTCTTTATTTTATCCATTACCGGTTGTTATGTGTTTTCTTGTGCCCGAGCACAAGACTTGGTTCTACAGTTATTTCAAACAATTGTTTTTGCATAATGGGGTCAATTTTATTATGGAGTGTACTAGAATAAAAATCATCCATATTCCATTTTTGTTTAATCATACTTGTAATTTATTCAACCTTTTCATTAATGAAGTTGGGGTCCATTTTTTCTATAGCACAAGATTCAGAAATGCTCGAGCTTTTATTTTGTGAATTTTCTCTCCATCAAAAGGAGAAATTATTTGGGTTACTATCTCTTTAGCTCCTTTAGACTTTGGAGCCACAACTTTCACATTTCTAGAATCTACACCCCCAACCGTGCCAAGGTTGGGAAAATATGATTCAATTTTTGGGCATTCATTTTTTTAATTATGGGGTATTTTTTCCTAATGTGCCCCTCATTTTTACAATGTAATCACATGTTAACCCCCCCCCCCCAATGTTTTTATTTTGTAGACTATCCATTTTTCATGGGTTATAGACAAAGCTACTAAGGCTCTAGCATCCAACTTTAAGATTATCAATTTTGTTTCTTATAGTTTCATGGGATTCCCAAAATAGAAAATCATCTAGGGTAAGAATGCCCAGTATTGAGGGGGGATGTGTTAGGCCCACATATTTCACAAGAGAACATAATCATTAACCCAATTTTTTTTGATAACCCTAAATTATTAGTTCTCACCATGTGAGAACAAGAGTGAAGATATAGATCCTAGCCTTAACTGGGTTAAAACATTCCCCACATCGATAACCCTAACTAAGTTAATCAATATCTTGAAAAATTTGTTGGATGTTGTGGTTGTGTTGCTTATATGTGGTTGTCATTGATGTCAACACTATTATAATTGGCGTCTTGAAGGCTATATATGTCGAGGATATTGAGAAAATTATAATAAATATGTTGAAGGTTGTCTGTGAAGCTATGAAGTTCAGTATGGTGGAAAATTTAGTTGGTTGGTATTTAGAAGTTTCACTTTAAAGGGTTTGTTGTTGAGCCTATCTAGTTTATACTCCAGAAGTTTCAGAGGTATGCATCAATATTGGAGCAAGTTATGATTTTTTGTGTTCCTACAGTTATTCTATTACTGTAGCTGGTGTTTCTAGAAGAAGAGAATGTAATTCTAGTAATTTGAGTTGTTGCATATGCTCTTGTGATGTTCTTTGATGTTTCTATATTGTGCTCTATTCTTGTTTCATGTCTACGTTGATTGGTCTGATCATGATCGAAGATTTTTCCTTTATGTGTTCGGGTTTTCATGTTCTTGGATGACATGATGGTTGTAGCATGTTGTGGATCCTCGTGGATTAATCTTTTAATCTTTGGAACATTCAAGGATGTTGTTTTAGGTATTCATTATGTTGTGACCAACTTCTATTGGTGCACATTGAGTTTTGTTCATGAATTGGGCCAACAATTTGTAATTCATTTATTCTTTTATTTTTGGCCAGCAAAGTTGTTGATGTAATTCCATGAAGCAGATATATAAGAGTGATTTTTTCCTAATTTTGAAGTGTGTGTGGTGTATGTATGAGAAGTGTGTATGTAACCGGATGCAAGTTAACATAGAATGATGATTCTCCTAAGGAAAATCAAACAAGATACAGGTCAATGATCAATGGATTACTTTATTTGACTCAGACCAGACTAGACATCATGAATGATGTATGCATGGTTGCTAGATATCAAGTTGATCCAAAGGAATCCCATGTGACTATTGTAAAGAGAATTTTTAGATATTTGAAAGGGATAGTTGATTTTGGTCTTTGGTATCTTAAAGATGATGATATTACTTTGAGTGCCTTCACTGATGCAGATTGGGCAAGAGATGTGGATGAAAAGAAAAGTACTAGTGGTGGTGCCCTCTTCTTGGGGAAGAAGTTGGTGTCTTGGTTAAGTAAAAAGAAAAAATCCATTTCCTTATCTACTTCTGAGGCAGAATATATTGTTGTTGCAAATAATCGTACTCAAGTAATATGGATGAAGCAGATGTTGAGAGATATCAAAATTGAGTATGGTGAGCCTATTGCTATATTTTGTGATAATTCAACTGCCATAAATATTTCTAAGAATTTGGTGCCGCATTCCAAGACAAAACATATATCTATCAAATATCACTTTTTGAGAGACAAAGTGAGTGATAAAGAAGTCAGACTGGAGTATATGCCTACTAAGGAACAAATTACAGATATCTTTACCAAGCCATTACCTAAGGATACTTTTAAGTATCTGAGAGGGCAGTTAGTGGTGATTCCCCATCCTAATTAAAACTAAGATGCAATTCTTTGCATCAGTCTATGCATTCATAGTCATATCTTGATCCAGATTGATGTTGTGGTGGCTGCTACTCAGGGGGAGTAGTCAGATGATTCAGATATGTGGTTCAGAGCTTGTGTACCTTTTCCATTGATGTCAAAGGGGAGAAGATTAATGTGAAAAAAATTGTAAGAACTAAGGGGGAGAAGAGTAATGTTAAAGAGCCAAAAGTAAGCGGGAGAAGAACAATATGATGAGAGAAATGTGTAAAGAGTTAGTTGTGTTGATGGTATTTTTCACATCATGTGTTGCCATCAATGCCAAAGGGGGATCTTTTTGGATGCTGTGGTTGTGTTGCTAATATGTGGTTGTCATTGATTTCTTGAAGGATGTATATGTCAAGGATATTTAGAAAACTATAATAAATATGTTGAAAGTTGTCTGTGAAGCTATGAAGTTCAGTATGGTGGAAAATTTAGTACATTGGTATTCAGAACTTGTGCTTTAAATGGTATTTTGCTGAGCCTATCTAGTTTATACTCCAAAATTTTTAGAGGTTCGCATCAAGATTGGAGCAAGTTATGAGTTTTTGTGTTCCTACAGTTATTCTATTACTGTAGCCAATGTTTCTAGAAAAAGAGAATGTAATTCTAGTAATTTGAGTTGTTGTGTATGCTCCTGTGATGTTCGTTGATGTTTCTAGATCATGCTCTATCCTTGTTGCACTTCTGCATTGATTGGTGTGATCGTGATCAGAGATTTTTACTTTGTGCGTTCAGGTTTTCATGTTCTTGGTTGACATGATGGTTGTAGTGTGTTGTGGATCCTCGTGGATTAATATTTTAATGTTTGGCACATTTGAGGATGTTTTTTTAGGTCTTCATTATGTTGTGACCGACTTCGGTTGGTGCACATTGAGATTTGTTCATGAATTGGGCTGACATTTTGTAATTCATTTATTCTTTTATTTTTGGCCGATAAAGTTGTTGATGTAATTCCATGAAGCGTATAAATAAGAATGATTGTTTCCTCATTTTCAAGTGTGTTTGGTGTATGTATGAGAAGTGTGTATGTGAGATGTCTGAATAAAGGTCAGATCATTCGATTATAAAGAAGAGTGTGAAGAAGTTTGAGCAAAGTGTGAAGAAGTGTGTTTGTGCCTAACTCGAACTGTCATTAGGCTTTTGAAGAACCTAATTTCTCAGTTCAACCTCTTTAGATGGATTTAATCTGAAATTTTTATGTAAGATAGTGTGTCTTCTTTGAACACTGAGCTCTAGGAAGTGTGCCTAAATGCATGTGCATTCCTTTATCATTTTCCTTATACTTTTAATAGGGTATAACTTATGGATTATCCTCCACCATGGTTTTTCCCCTAATAGGGTTTCCATGCAAAAATCTTGGTGTTATGTGTGCCCCTGATGTGTTGTTGATTCATGCTTTCACTATTATTTATTAGATCTAAAATTAAAGGTTAATAAGGTTAAATAAGTTTTAAATTATGTGTCAATTGATTCACCCCCCCTCCCAGTTGTCTATCATTGTTTTTCCAACAACATTTTAACATGATACCCTCTTGGACAACCATCAATTCATGGAGGGTAAGTACCAACTTATCTCAAGCAATTAACTAGTAGTTAAACTCATAAAGAAACATGCATTAGAGCATGTGTATCCCCATTCAAAAAATATAAAATTTATAATTTGAGGTTCATAGTACTCAACAATGAGCGGTGATAATGAAACAATTGGGTTACTAGTCTAACAAATTAGATTCACATTATTTATTTTATATCTATTGAGGGTGGTTTTAACACTTCCAACTTGACAAGAAATAATAGATTATTGCTTTTGTTGAAAAGTAGGGAAACTACTCCAAGGTTCCTTTATAGTTAGGTCTTGACCATGTGGGATAGCACAGTAGTTTTTGTTAACATATTTCATAAGGGATTTGGTTATTAGCTTTTCTAGAAATAATATGCAATTAAAATAATAATTATAGAAATTTAATATACACATTGCATGTTTAGATCTTTAGTAAATCTATATCAAGTTGATGCTCTCTTTTAATGATTCCAAACTAATTCAAATAAAATTCAAAAGATAAAAAGGGTAACAAGAGAAATTAAAACAATTTCTAAATCTAATGGACAATGATAAAACCTATTTTAGTGACCAATTTTGAATGCTTAAATAAAATCTCACAAACCTTTATCAATACAAATAGTCATTCACACATCTTATTGTTCAATAATGATGCAATCTTCAAAGGAAATGTAACAAAACATAATATTTTCAGATTTCATGCAATCAAAATGTCATCAAGAATGCGCAGATTTGAGACAAAATCTTACTTAATTCTAGAATAATACTCAAGATTTCACTAATTTATTCAATTCAAATAACATAAAAAAATTATGCAATTACCAATGAGCCAAATTCAGATGCATGCAAAATAGGCATAATCCTTCTATTAATCAAAAATTTGGATCTTCATAGAGTCAGTAGGAAAATCCATGTTGAGAATGCATAAGTTTCTTTTACACAATACATAAAAATTGAATGCTTTGAAATGATCAAGAATAAAAACTATATAGAGAATTGAGTTCCTAGTTTAGAAAAAAAGCACACTCAACATGAGAACTGTCTTGTCCCAGTTGACTTTGAATATTTTGATGAGCATGATAATAGATTATCAATATTTTGGAGAGGAAGCAAGTATGTCATTTATAGAAATTGGACATCTGATTGAAGAGTGTTTTGTGCTCCAAGGGGTTGTCAATATTGGGGATTACATTCCCTGGTTGAAGTGGCTTGATTTACAAGGGTAAGAGAGGGATATAAAGAAGGTTCAAGGGAAACTCAATTCTTACATGTAGAGAATGGTGGAGAAGCACCGAGAAAATCCACCAAAAGAGAAGGAAGACATGGACTTCATAGATTAGCTCATCTTGTAGGTTGAGGAGAATGGTGAAATAATTCCTGGAAAAGACTCCTTCGTCAAAGCCATTACTGTGGTAATCTTTTTTTTCTTGTCACTTCTTACTTTTTAGTCTTTTCATTGTGTATGATCTAAGTAAATATATAATTTTTTTGTCATATCATGTATAATAATTACGCAATATTTGACAAAGACACTTTCATGAAAATCATTGTTAAGGTAAGTTCTTTTTCATTTCACTTATTAATTTTTAGTCTTTTTGTTGTGTATATATATTTTTCTATACATGTGTTTCTATGTTCTAGTTAAATATAGAAAACCATTGTCATATCATGTATAATAATTATGCAACTTCTGATAAAGACTCCTTCATCAAATTCATTGTTGTGGTAAGTGTTACCAAATTTTCACCCATAGGATCAATCGGGTGAAGTGCTTTGATTTTAAAATGAGAAAATGAGGTTTTCATTTTGTTATCTTTCTTATATTAAATTCAGATGTATAAATGAAAAATACAGAAAGATTACAACTATAAAACATTCCATTCATACACATGCATGAAACATAAGAAAGATTTTACAAATGTTTTTTGGAAAAGTAGTCCTTATTGAATGTAAATGTAAGAATGTACATTTGTCTCACACAAGCTGTGAGGCTAACTTTTTCTTATTCAATACAAATAAAAATCAACAAATACATGAATAAGTAAATGAAGAAAAGAAAAGTGCATGTAGGGAAGGTAACCAATCATTGCCTGAATGACTGGTTCAAAGTTGTCTGGCCCAACTATTTCCTGAGTTATTTTGTCCTTTCTAGCTCCTTGGTGCTCTTGATTCATACATTAGGTCATAGAAATGTGTTAGAGTAGTGCTCCAAGAAATGAAAAGTTACATACCATACATGATCATTTATCTATGCATGTATAAATTGATCATGATGTGCATTAAATGAGCTATGTGTGCTAGAAAATCATTGAGGTGATTATACATGCCTAAACATGCATTTGTTTTCTAACATGTTTGCTTCATGTGTAGCTACAGGTATTATCAAGATGCTATTTTTGGTTTATTTCATGTTGGCTAGTGGAGTCAAATGTGGCTCCCACAAGGGTTGATCCTAGATTTCCAAGCAATGTGAATCTATTTTGCAATGGTGATCTCTTTTGAGCTTATTTGAGAGGGAAATAAAAAGCAATCTATAGATGTGTGAGGATGCATACAAGATAATTGTGTCAAAATGGATTGCAAAAGTACAGTATGAACACATGTATGTAATGCCATCATGTTTGTGAAGGCAAGAACTATCAGGAGATATCATAAGCAATCATGAGTAAAAGACATCATGTTATAGATTGAATTAAAGTAAATCAGCTCCATAATCTAGAAAAGACAACATGACAGTCACCTGGAAGATACTATCACTTTATAGTTATCAATGATGGAGTGAAGAAAAGGAAATGGTTTTTGTGTAGATGTCATAGTTTTCCTTTTTTGTGCTTGATACAAGAATTCATTTCATTATGGAATCAAGTTATAGAGAATGTTTAAGAGCCATTATTTTTGACCTTCATAGTATGTTTTAGATCTAAGAGCAAAGGTATCATGACAAGCACTTCCAAGGAATTTTTCTTGAGATCTGTTATCAGACAGAGTCATTAAAATTTAATAGAGTGAAAATGCAATGGAAAAGGTCAAGGAAAGTGAACTTAAGATGTCATAGTAGAAACTCAAAGTTTCTTGTGATAGCTATTGAGAGATATTTCATCATGAACATACAGACGGGTCTAGGATGTTGAACCAAAGGATAGTATGATAGGGGTTGGTCAATTCATCAACATGACTGTGTGGCAAGCATTATTAAAAGGAGATTATTTAAGGATAGTCATAATAATGTGCTAGTGACATCATGCCAAGAAGGGAAATGAATTCTTCATGCATATTGTTCAAAAGACAACTCACAGTTTTTAAAGGGTTTAACAGTGCTTAGCCAAAAGTAACATATAAGGATAGTGGATAAGAGTGTTCAAGTGTTAGCACAAACCTAATAATGTCAAAACTTGGTGATAGGCTTTGTTTTTATCCATGTACTATAGAAGGGTGATAATGCAGGAGCAATGAGCTACACTTCTACAAAAGAATAAAGCTTTTTTATTTTGAGGTAATGAACCCAAATACTTGCACAAAAGATAAAACATCTTAAACACCACTGAAACACAGAGCCAAGCAAGCTTCCAAAGAGCTCGAGTATTTATGGAAATGAAGAAAAGTGCATAGGGTACATAGAAAGAAGCATTTCATTCAAAGGATTCGGGTTTCTAGAGCAGAGGACGCGGAGAGCAAGGATGCCCGTGTAGATAAAAACCAACTGAAGAAGAGACTAAAAGAATGTGGAAAGCCATAACCATAAGAAAAATGATACACAACTTGAATGGAGCAACAAAATAGAGGAAAATGCATAGTAAAACCATAGATGCCATGACCAAAAATCTCTTTATAATTTACCCAGAAGAATATAGCCGATGAAACATAGAGTCAAGCATGAAATACACAAGCTAAAAGAAGGAGGGTTTGTCTTTGTTTGTGTGGAGAAATCTTACCCACTATGGTTGTGAAAGGGAAACTCATTAGAAGGCCCACGGGTTTGTGCTCCAAGTGCATTGGAGAACCATACAATGGAGGCATGGGTTTTTTGACCCAAAACAAAAAGAAAACATTTTTTTAAGTATGTCACAGCCATAGAAATGTAAAAGGGCATAGAATAGAAAATTGTGTTACACATGGGCTCGATTTCGAGCATAATTTCTCTAGAAATGAGGTAAAATGACAAAA
>CM021110.1:317151389-317191333 GCA_007115665.2 Sequoiadendron giganteum
GTGACTTTTGAAGAAAGTATAATGTAACCTTTGCATATTATATGCCTTGGTAAATTTTCTGATGCTATGTGCCATATCAATATACCACATGTGATTGAATTCCAATGTGGATACCACATCACAAGTGGCTTTGACTCTTTCTGCTTTCATGGTCATTTTTTGAAGGGTGGAACTTTTACTTTGCATTTATAATCATTGTATAACAAATGGGTTAAGAGGTGTTATTATAAACCTTTAATTCATCTTGTTAACCTTTAAATGCAAAATGAGTGATTTGGTCGATTAGTTGAGGTAATTATTAGTTATCTTATCATCTTGGGAGCATATTGATCTTGTTATGAGTTGGTTACCAACGTAAGGAGATGTTATAGTGTTTTTTCATCACTTTGTGGTTAGCATCTAGGGGTTTTTTGGAGACATATGGAGCATTTTTAGAGGTGCTTATGGTTTGATTAAGTCTTGCATGAATTTTTAAACCATTATGAGCTCTTTTAGAGATGGATTTTGTTGCTAAATTTTAGGGTTTTGAAGACATATGAGTTCATGGAGGTTCTAGTTCCTATTTTGGTGGAGCTATTTGGAGGCTGATATATTATCATTTATAAATCATTATTAGGAAGCTCTTGAGATGCATTTTCAGTACTTATTGACAGTTAGTCCTTGGGAAAAAAATTTTAGACTTATGTAACTCATTTTTGGATATGAGATATAGAGGATACCTTGCTTATTTCTAGTGAAGAAATTCTTGCCATCTTGTTGTTGCAGTATTTGTGTATGTTTGAATGATTGATCAAGTTATTTTGTGAAATTTTCTTTGTTTCCTTGTGGATTTGTCTCATATGTTTATAGCTTTACTGCAAATAGTAAGCTAATGCAGATTGTTGATTGTGAAGTTTTCTCTTCCTTTTACAAGTTATTGTGTTTTGACCATTTAGTGAAATATTAATGTAGAAGCTTGTTGTGACAGGTTGTGTAAACTTATTTTCTATTAGTTTGAATCAAGTGTAAAAAAACTATGTTAGTTCATGATCCTTGTTAGTTTGGTGTATCACCCGTTACTTTTAGCTTTAGTATTTCCTTTTAAGCACTTTTTCTCCTTTTTCCTTTACAAGATCAGTAGTTTTAGGTGATAACCAAAATAGGAAGCCAGACTTCTCTGGAGGTTGACCTCTGCTTTCAAATCCCACACTTTGAGAGGTTTTCCCATGTTACACTGGATTGTTGAATTTCACATTCAACAAGGTGAAAAACCCAAGTGATAACAATTTTGGCACGCCCGATGGGACTGAGAATTGATTTTCAGCTCATTTTAGACCTTATATTACTATTGTTTGGTGTGTACATAATTTAGTATCATCCTTTTGAGGTGTTTCAAATCACATACCTAGCGACTCCGAGCTCAATTTTACTGGTTTTAGCAGCACCAACTCTTGTATGTTTCTATATTTTCTAACTTTCCCACTGCTTGAATGAAAAAACATGTCAATGTTTCACATAAATATGTCATACCATTCACCATTTTATGAGAATCCTGCATATGTGCCACCTTATGAATCATTTAAGCCAATTCCAATGCTGGTTTTAGTCCAATAGTAGATAACCGATATGTTCAACATGCTTGTCGCCCACCCACCCCTGCTCAAGTTTCATGGCAACCTCTATATGCTCATAATCATTCGGAAGAAGATCATTTTATTCCAAGCCAGCATGGCTATTTTCAAAATCAATTCCAATAGGTTGACAACATGAGCATAAAAGATATACTATCAGATTTTCAAGAGAAAAAGAGGGTTGTTGAAAGAGAATAGGAGATGGAGTGGAAAAAATGGCAAAATGAGGAATCTCTTTCAGGAGAGGTGGTGAGGTTTGAGGTAGACTCAAATTCTACCATTCCAAATCCTTTCTTTGA
The DNA here is from genome assembly GCA_007115665.2 of Sequoiadendron giganteum. Classification (NCBI taxonomy): domain Eukaryota; kingdom Viridiplantae; phylum Streptophyta; class Pinopsida; order Cupressales; family Cupressaceae; genus Sequoiadendron; species Sequoiadendron giganteum. The sequence continues at coordinate 317,153,299 of CM021110.1, forward strand.
GGAAGGGATTCACTTTCTTTTCCAAGCTTTGAATAGAATGAATCTTTTGTTGAAAATAAAATAGAAGCAGAGCAACCTATTGATTCAGACAACATACTCCTCTAGGAAAAGCTTAAAGAGGTAAATATTTTACATTTAGCTATAAGGTGTTATCAATTGCAGTAGCAGAGGATTGAACAACAAGAGGGAATCAAACAATATGGTGAGTTATTGGATGCTGACTTTTAGTAAGAAAATAGAACATTGGATCATGAATAGGAGCATATATCTAAACTTGACATCATTGTTCAAGATGTTAACTTTGATATCATTGAGCATGTTATGAATGCAGATTCTAATATTGAGATTTATGAAGAGGTATGCACATATATTATTGAACAATTTTGTTCAACATTGGATGACAAAGAGGCAGACTAGCTAGAAGTAGTTGATAATCATGATGAACCAGAACAGTAGGTTCATAAACTTGAACAAATGCTAAAACAATAGGAGGAACATAGTTTTGATATGGGGGAGTTTGTTCTCTCAGATGAAGAAATTTCTCAAGAACCTGATATGTAAAGTCTTAGCTGGTTGCAGGAGCTTCCCTTCTGATGTTTAGCAAAATTTGAACCTGATTTATTAGATGGAAGTTCATTTTTTGAAGCTTCTTCATTGTTTGAAGTTTTTCCTTCTTTTATTGATGAGGATAATCCTAAATTTAAAAGTATTTCATTGAGTGATAAATATGATATTCACAGCTTACAATGCAAAAAAAATGTTTTTCAAATGCACTAGTCAGAATGCAAAAAACCTAGGTTAATTGTTCATGCCACCAAGGTTCCAGCTGAGGATGAGTGCACTTATGTTGAGGATAGACAATCCAACCTACCTTTTTGGTAGCCAAAGGAAATCATAAAAATAATGATCAATGATCAAGTTGAATTTTAGAGGACAAAGATAGAGGTTCATGTGGAAGGTGAGGATATACCACCTCCTAGTGAATTTGATCAAAAGCTTAAGGAGAATCTTGAAATTGTTGGATATACTCCTATACAAATCTAGACCTTACCAGTTGTCTCTGGGAGCATTATAAGAACTGATAGTTTTGATGAGTTGTTAGCCACCTTAGTGGAAGAAGATTGTTCACTCACCTTAGAGGAATAATTGACATGGCAAGAAATTAAGCAAAGTGAAGATAGGGATGAAATTACAAGTCATTCAGATTGTTTTTTCTCCTGTCTAAACTCAGCTATGAAGCAGGACAAACATGTGAAATCGAAAGAAAGACAGGCAACTAGAAAGGAAATCCCAAGTTTTATTCATTCAAGGGGTTGTCCAATTAGATACTTAGTCATTTTGGATACCATTGGAGTATTAGAGGTCATGCTTCCACCCAGTCATGAAGATGCAATTGAAGTTGACTTGGGAGTAGTAGCTAAAAATGAACAAGTTCAGCTCATTTTCCCAAGCTAGGACAGTGATAAGCACCATCAAAATCACATTGCAAGTAAGATTATTTGCATTTTTTATGAAACATTGCAGCAATCTATTGAATGTTTGCTTGTGTTTCATACCTTTTCAGAAATACATAGTCATGAAAAGCATCAGTTGTTGCTAAGAAAGGGGTGTTATTTTGTAAAGCTAGTTAATGGTTTTGTTTGACCAGTTTCTCTGCTGGTTAGTGTAGGATATAATAGGTTTTAGTTCAATGCAAGTTTCCAATTCCCTAAGTGCTTTTCGACACAACTAGATAGTTTCATTCCTATTTTTTTTTTTTCATTAAATGTCAAGGTGTCATTCATACTACCAATTTGAGTTACATAAGTTTTGAGCCTAGTTTCTGAGTGACTCCATGCCCAAGGATAGGTCTAGGCAACTGGTCAGCATTGTGTTTAGTAGGCAAACACTCTGTAGAGGTCACCAAAAATGTTACCAAATTTTCACCTATGGCTCAATCAGGTAGAGCACATTAATATTTAAAAAAGAAATGGTACATTTCCTACCTCTCCTATATTGAATTCATGTGTAATAATGGAATAACTTAAAAGATTACAATAATTTAAATCAGTGCATTTATACAGATGCATGAAACATAAGAAATATTTTACAAATATTTTCTAGAAAAGTAGTCTTTATTGAATGTAAATGTAAGAATGTACATTTGTCTCACACAAGCTGTGAGGCTAGCTTTTACTTATTCAATATAAATAAAAATAAAAAAATACATGAATAAGTAAATGAAGAAAAGAGAAGTGCATGTAGGGAAGGTAACCAATCATTGCCTGAATGACTAGTTCAGAGTTGTCTGGTCTAGCTGTTGCTTGAGTTGTTTTGTCCTTTCTAGCTCCTTAGTGCTCCTGATTCCTGCATTTGGTCATAGCAATGTGTTAGAGCATTTCTCCAAGAAATTAAAAGTTACTTACCATACATGATCATTTACCTATGCATGTATAAATTGACCATGATGTGCATTAAATGAGCTATGTGTGCCAAAAATCATTGAGGTAATCATACATTCCCAAATATGCATTTTTTTTGTTAAATTGTTTGCTTCATGTGTAGATACAGGTGTGATTGTTTCTCTTTCTTGATCAATCATATTACATTATGAGTGGAGAAAATGTGGCTCCCACAAGGGTTGAGCCGAGCTCATAATAATGTGTTCCATCATAAAGAATTATCATGAGTGAATGCAGATATGTTATATCATTTCACATCAACAACTACAATAAGAGTGTAATGTATTTTCCAATCATAAGCATGTTGTGACAAGCTCATAATGCAACAAAATATTTCATAAAGAGTCATAAACATAACAGTGCAATGAATATGAGATCATAGGAGAGCTATCATTCTAAATGTTGCATTAACAATGTCAATCAAATGAAAGACTATATCTTATGAACATGTGACCATGCTAATATAGACAAAGATACAATAGCAATGTGAAGTCATGAAATCCACCTACAGGAGTCATCATAATAGTATACCCTATGAGGCAATCCCATTGCAATTTTTTGGATGAACTCTAAGTGCACATTCAAACAAATCCAGCATTTACATTGAGTTAGGTTGTATTCAATGGATCAACCTCATAAGGTATATAGAGACAAGACTCATGCAAATAATGTTGAAATTTTGAGGTTTTCACAAGCAGACAATAGTCATAAGAACTGAATTTTTATTTCAACTAAGAGTCTCCCAGGAAATTTTTCAATAAAACGGTCATATGAAGAGGTGCAGTAGATAGGATAAGTCAAATTGACAATCCTACAAGATAGCAAACATTAAAAAGAACAAGTAGTGACTGTGACCCATGTAATGCATAAACCTATAGTTGACCAAGAGTTGGAAGATGAGCAACAACATCAGAAGATTGATTCAACCTATAAATTTGTTAAAAAGACATTAGCAGAAGCTACCAATATTTTTGAGGGATATTTACATGATTATACAATTGATAAATTCCAAGTGGCACTGAAAGGTTTGGCGGTTTCCAAGAATAAGGATTTAGTCCTAATGAAGATGAATAGATACCTGCTTTCTCGATATTTATCGATAGCAGGTGACTTAGAAAAAGAGGTAAACAAATCATACAAAAAAACCTTTTTGAGTTAGATATCATATACTTAACAATAAAGATAAAGACAATGGAAGTGAATATCCTCAAAGCAATATAAGTTTCATTGCTATCTTATTTTTTATCAATAATATGTTCAGTTTGAAGAACCATGCCGTGATAGAGGTAAAAAAATCAAACTAAAGTCATGCTCAAAAAATGAAAAGAGTAGAACATATGATGCAAAATGTAAGTATTATCTATAGTGGGTTTCAAGTTTCTTAGTTTAGGGTTTATTGTTTGAAACCCTAAGAATACCAAGAGGGAAGAATAGTGTTTTGAGCCATGAAAAATATAGAAAAGAAAAAAATGCTGACACAGAAATATCAGAAGATGAGGCTGCAGGTTTTTGTATACAAAGTATGGCCGAAGCAGAGATAGAGTGAATTTTATTATATTTCTATAACATATCATATACTTAACAACAGTTTGAAGAGAACATACAGGCTCACATTTTTGGACAAGGAAAAACAATGATACATCTCACCATATTTAGATAACGTGAAGAAAGCAGTGGTAGCCATTGATTTACATGAACAGGTAATGAAAAATATGAAGATGGATTGAGATAGCTTACCAAAATTTGTTTTGTTTCTCTATAGCAACAATATATCATCTCTAGATCTCATTTAGCCTTGAGTTACAAACAAGAAACCTCCAAAGTTCCAAAAGAATTACATTGGACTAGAAACCCTTATGATGCTCGAATGAGAAAGTAAAAAATAAATGATACATTTTGACTTTTAGGCTTATGATTAGGGTTTCTTCATGTTGTAAAAAATATTTTTGGTCAAACTCTCATCGGGGTCCAATACTTTACCTAATGATTATTTTATAATCTTAGGAAAGGGTCAAAATATATAATGCTAAAGGTGGGCCGAAATATCACAATGTTGCTATGTAGCACTTCAGTGCTTTGTTTTTATTCTTTTGCATATATTCACAATGTAAAATAATTAAATCCAATATTATTATAAGTTATTGAGATTTATTGTTATTTCCAAATGTGCAAAGGAAGAGTTCAAAGATGCTTTATGACTTTTAAACTCAAGAGTTCAAATGTAGGAGATTGGTGGAGTTGGCAAACACATGCCTCTTTTCTAGTGTTTTTTTTTTCCTTATGAGAGGAGTGGATTTGATTGAGTCAAAGGAGCTATTATGGATTGGTTAGTTGTTTGAGAGAATTTAGGAGCTTTTTCGAGTGCTTTTAGGCTCCTTTTTGGGTATTTTCATGAGCATGACTGTTGGACTTGGTCATGATTGACCATTTCAACTATTTTGAGTCCATTTAGAGTATATCTAGGCCCTAGAATTTGGGGTTTTGAGGGGCATCCGACCCAAGGAGGTTTCTAGTTCCTTGTTTAGTGCAACTTTTTAGAGTTGAAGCATATAGATGTTTTGTAACTCGAAATTTTAGAGTTAGTTCTTCTTATGCAAATTTTCTGGAGATTGTGACTTTGACAGTCCTTCACTACAGTATTGAGCATGTTTTGTAACTCAACTTTTGGAGTATGAAAAGCAGAGTTTACCTTGGATATCATTGATGAATATATTTACCTTCTTGTTCTTGCAAGAATTGTGCATTACCAGGTGATTGATTGAGTTATTTGTGATATTTTCTATTTTCTTATAACTTTGTCTCATATATCATGCCTTTTCTACAAAAGTAGGGTTATGCAGGTTGTGAATTATGTTATAAAATTGCATAGAAACCTTTTAGTTTGTGAAAGTTTGTCTTTCCTTCTTGAAATTATATGCAAGTCAGAACTTTTGATGAGACATTTATGCATAAACTTACAGTAACATGTTGTGTAGTTTTAATATTTTTCATCAATAATCAAGCATATGTCTATTTGAGTTTCTCATAGCTCTTGTTAATTTTGTGTATCACCTAGTTTTTCACATTTTTCAGTATTTCATTTTATGCAAACGTATCCTTACCCTTTCCTCCATCAAGTCAATAGTTTAGGTGATATCCATAGGAAGTCCGCCTTCTCTAGAGGTTGACCTCTATTTATAGAGTGACCCACAGCTGTAGAGGTCTTCCCATGTTACAATAGATTTTTTAACTTCATGTTTAACAGGGTGCAAAAGCCAAGTGATAACAATAAGCTCTTTTGCATTTTCACTTCTTAATTTTTAGTCTTTTCATTATGTATATGTATCTGTCTATCTATATGTGTATGTTCTAGTTAAATATAGACAACCATTTTCATATCATGTATAATAATTATGTAACTTCTAATAAAAACACTTTCATCAAAACCATTAGTGTGGTAAGTTCTTTTGCATTTCACTTCTTACTTTTTAGTCTTTTCATTGTGTATATGTATCCACCTATATATGTGTGTATGTTCTAGTTAAATATAGACAACCATTATCATATCATGTATAACAATTATGCAACTTCTAATAAAGGCACCTTCATCAAATTCATTGTTGTGGTAAGTTCTTTTACATTTTACTTCTTACTTTTTAGTCTTTTCCTTGTGTGTATGTATCGGTCTATATATGTGTGTGTTTTCTAATTGAATATAGATAACCATTGTCATATTATGTATAATAATTATGCAATTTATTTTTGATTAAATTAATGTTATATATTAAATAGTGAGACGATGAATTGGTTAATTTATTTTTAACTTTATTATTGGGTGTATTTTTATAAGCTATTACTTTATTTTAATTTAAGAACATTATCATAGTTTTTACAAAAAAAATAATAATATTTTTTTCTTTCATATCATATACTTATAAAATGTGTCTTCTAAATTTTGTGAGAAAATAATATTATATTATATTTTTTTCCTTTTTAAATATATTAAATTTAAAATGACTATTAATTTTTGGGAGAACTCTATTTTGATGATTCTATATTTGCTAATCCATTTCATGTGGTCAACAATATACCTTTCTTTTAAATGCTAAGAATATATATATTATTTTATTATTAATAAAAAATTAAGATTTAAATAATAGTAATAAATATTTCTTGTTCTTGTTATTTTTATGTTACTAATTTATATTTTTCTTCTAGAATATGTTTATTGCAGGTTCAGATAGTTCTTCACTTTCCTTAGAATGGGCATTGTCATTATTAATGTTGTATCTAACATAGTGAAGATGGCCCAAGAGGAACTTGATTCTAAAATTGGAAAAAGTAGACTAGTAGAAGAGTGAGACATATTGCAATTAAAATACTTGCAAGCAATAGTCGAGGAGACAATGCATCTTTTCCCACCTGGGCCTTTACTTGTACCACATAAATCTATTAAGTCTTGCACAATTGGAGGCTTCCATGCTCTAGTAGGAACAATACTAATGGTAAATGAATGGGCAATTCATAAAGACCCAAGAAATTGGAATCAACCATTGGAATTTATACTAGAGTGTTTCTTGGGAAAAAATATAGAGATAGAGAGCATAAAAAATTTAGGAAATGAATTTGAGATGTTTCCTTTTGGGGTAGGAAGATGAGGATATCCTAGTGCCTCTTTGGCAATGTGCTTGGTGCATATAACACTTGCAAGGTTGTTTCAAAGCTTTCACTAGTTTCTTCCTAAGGGTAAAGTCCTTGATATAAATGAAGGAGTTTGTCTAACAATGCCAAAAGTAGTACCTTTGGAGGTTGTTATTAAAGATCATATTCCCCCTCATCTGTACCAAAATTCTATTGAAAATAAGTTTAAATATTGAATCTTTCAATTTATTTGTGGACATCAATTTACAAACAAAGGTCCCTTTCTTTCTATTTCTACAACATTTAGCATAATATTCAAATCTATTAAAATATAATAATTTAATGTTTTTGTGTTTTTAATTAAGTGTATTAGTCTAACTAATTTGTATTTGAATAATTTAATTAATCAATATAAAGTGTTGTTAATTTATTATTTGATATTAAATAATGAAATGTAGGAAAAAAATATGGGTGATGGATTTTGAATGGGGGTATGCACCTACACTTTCCCTCCTAATTTCATTAGGAAACAGAGATCCCCTAGGGAAAGATTGACTTTCAACCTTTAGGTGAGTCAACCTTGATGGAGATCTAGTGTTGTTTTCCTTATGACTAACGATAAGGTAAATTGGCTTGAAATGCACTTTTGGGAGATGAATGAAAAATACCAAATTAATACAATAATGTGATGTAACACATGAAACCTCTAACTTAAACCTTAATCTAACAAAATATAGGAAGTTTCAACATATTTGGGAAGGATGTGATTTTATGCACCTATCACAAAAAGGTTGTGCTGAGTGTCCTCATGGGACTCATGCACCCAAGGGTGAATGGGTCTTACTACAGGGGTTAAAAATATGCTTTCATAGTCCTCTGGTCCTTGATTCGCACTCCCGATTCCTCTGGGTTTCATAGTCAAAAATTCAAAAATAAATTCTAAAAGTGAGTTGGCATGGCTTGACCACAATGTTGACAACTTTTACAATTTTTCTCTTTTTATAGATCTTTAATCCTTCTTCAACCTAAGATCAAACCCTTGAAAGACTGAAACTTAGTACATCTCTCCAAGTTCTTGATCTTGAATGAATGACTTGATTGATGATGTGATCTTGATGCTTGAATCTTGACTTGAAAACTTGAAACCTACATCACAATGTTATCCCCAAAAACATGCATGATGCTTGATAACTTTGAAATGATGATTGAGATGTTGAATGCTGCAACAAATTCTTGAGAAATATGCTCTTGAACACTTTCGACAATAATCTTTCGCACTCCCAATTCCTCTAGGTTTCACAGTCAAAAATTCAAAAATAAATTCTAAAAGTGAGTTGGCATGGCTTGACCACAATGTTGACAACTTTCACAATTTTTCTCTTTTTATAGATCTTTAATCCTTCTTCAACCTAAGATCAAACCCTTGAAAGACTGAAACTTAGTACATCTCTCCAAGTTCTTGATCTTGCATGAATGACTTGATTGATGATGTGATCTTGATGCTTGAATCTTGACTTGAAAACTTGAAACCTACATCACAATGTTATCCCCAAAAACATGCATGATGCTTGATAACTTTGAAATGATGATTGAGATGTTGAATGCTGCAACAAATTCTTGAGAAATATGCTCTTGAACACTTTTGACAATAATCTTAGCTCTTGTGAAATTTGGATAATCTTTTTTAGGATTTGAATTGATAAAAAGACCTTGTATTATAGACAATTTTCTAATTTCTCAAAAATTAAACATTACAAGCTGACATTTGAAATTGAATTTGGGATCATAAAAAGGCCGCCCAAAACATATTTAAAATTTTAATTAAGAAACTATAGGGGACTCATTCACCAAATGGAGAATGGGTCTTGGCCTAAATTACCAAGACCTATTCATTTTAGAGTGTTTAAAATGATAATTACATTAATTAAATCATGATTCACCTTCCAGAAATTATAATTAATTAAGATCATAGATGCAAAATTAGGCCCATTAGAGGCTTAATTAAGTCCAATTTATCATGGGAACCAAACATAGTGTGAAAATGTAGAGTAAATTTTCTGACACTACATTTATCCCTCACTTTAGTGAGAGGATGAGCCGTATGCTCAAACTCACACTAAAGTAGTCAAACAAGCATCAAGAGAGGTATAATTGTACAATAGTTGGAAAGATAAGACAAAAAAGGTCAAGGAGGACATGATCAAGCCCCCAAGATCTAAGATCTCATGGAAAACCAACAAAAGCACAAAGAGACACATGCCTAGATTAAATATGCAACAACAAGACAAGAATCACAAGCATACAATGCCAAAATTAATGAGAAGAGAAAGAGGGGTGGATCAAGCCTCGACTATTTATCTGGAATTGATATGGATAAAGCCTTAGATGTTTGTCTAGAAACATTCACAAGTTGAAACTCATTTTCCACTATAAAAACAAAATGTACTCAAACATGCTAATGAAATATGTTGTCCACAAGGCGAGCCCCAAAAAGTGGCTAATGGGAAGGTCATGCCAAGTATAGGCTCCTGTTTTACTGACCATATGAAAGTTATAACTTCTGATAACTTTGATAAGGCACCACAAAAATGGTCACATGGATAGCAAGTTGCATTATGCTAGGCACTCATGAAAAAGGGTCCATTGGAAAGCAAGTTGCGTTATGCTTAGTGGCCATAAAAAACATAAAGGCTCCACTAGCAAGCAAGTTGTGTTATGCTCGATGGCCTTGATACATGCAATAGGATATTCAAAGGGGTTTTTCTTATTTCATGAAAGGTATCACCTTAGGGAACACCATGCCTATTGTCTCCAAGAGAGGACTAGTCGAGGATAAAATATTAGCAAATTAGGGAATGAAATCTGTAGTGTCACCACTAAGAGGAATGCCATATGACAAGAAAGATCACAATCTTGAAGGACATCAAACCCAATGACACCACCACGAGAGACATCACATGAAGTAAGAAGACAACACTTTGAAGCAAATAATTAGCAAGGATGTGTATGCCCTGACTTTAAAGAAATTGCTAAACTCCATGTTGTGAGAAATTACTTTAAAGTAGAACACGATAAATGCCAATACATGAGAGATTTATTCAGAAATCCCTATGAAAAAAATATCTTTCCAAGTAGAGTTACGTCATGAAAGGAGGGTTGCCCCCTATATGCAATCCTAAGATAACAAATAAGGGATATATGGATTTGGGGTCAATGTTTGTCATTGCTGCAGTGATATAATTGAGCTCAGAACCATCGTCATTTGCTAAATGACTCATGTAACAACGAGGTCAAAAGAAGAATGACAGATAGAGAGAGAAAACAATGAGAAGCTTTTGGGTCAACATGGAAGAGACATAAATGTCTCAACACCTTGCATCATCCCCAAAAGGAAAACACAAGACAAAAGGGTTTATGACATATAGAAGAATGTCACAACATATTCTCCTCCTTTGTATCCTTGTACCAAATGAGTGACAAAGGTCATCAAAAGTAGGCTCACAAACATATATAGACATGCCAAGCAAAATTGTATGGGGGATCACATTACACACATGCAAACACAAAGAGCGTGAAGAGAAGACTAATATGGCACATGTATGTGAGTCAACCTATATCAATTCATTTGCATCCCAATCTCGTTCATCATATACAAAAGGAAAGTAACTAGCCAAAGGGACAAGACCAAGTGATGCACTAGGAGCATCACCAAGTTCAACATGTGGTGAGTCACTCTTTATAGGAGGACCATCACAGTTGTTATCATCTAAGCTCATGGAAGAGGAAAACAATAAATTCAACTAATTATTCACTTCCTTGTCGATTTTAGCAATCTCATCATCATCATCATCATCCAAGTTAATCATAATAGGAGGCCTAATGACAATGTCCATAGAAGTTTCTTGTTGTTTTTGTTGTGGTGAAGGTGAAGGATCATCATGATTTTCTTCAATTGGTGGTTGATCTTGATTTTTTGATTTATTCTATTCTTTTAATCTATGAGAAATAGCACGCCTATGCCTATGCTCTTTAGCATAAAATTGTTTCATTTTGTGTGATTTTCAACTTGTGATTGTGTAGGAGCAGTTTTATCAACCATATGTTTCTTTTCTTCCCATAAGGTAGAAATGAAAGAAACCATGGGAGGTTGTTCAACCAATTTATTTTTAGCTCTATAAACTTGTTTAATCTTAGGAGGGACAATAGGACTTATTTGGTTATCTCATGGTATTTTATAGGAAATAGGTGAAGGACTTGTCATGGGTTGGTCATGGTTACTTGGAAGAGCTTTTGGTTCAATCGTGGTTTTATCAATGATAGGAGGCTCTATCATGGGTTGAAGCATGTTGCTAAGGGATAATTATGTTAACTGATTTTCCTTAAAATTTTATAGGAATTGAAAAAGAAGTCCTCACAAGACTTAATAGGTTTCATAGGTTCGGGCCAAAATAAATACAATGAGAAATTCCCACAGGAAGACACGGGATTAAAGCCACTATGGTGCACATTAAAGATATCATTTCCAAATGGAAACTTTAAGAATTTATGCACTACCGACGGAATGACATCCATGGAGTGTAACCATGGGTAACCAAGCTTCACATGGAATTGGTTTGATGATGATGGAGAATGATACATTCAATTGTTTCAGTCCAACTTGTAAAGGAAGAGTTCTCAAACCTATTTTAGGGAAAGAAAAACCATTATGTGTTTTGATCCATGCTTTTGATTGTTCATAAGAATCTTGATAAAGTTCATGCACAAATAATAATTCCTCAGTGATAGAATTCTCCACACACACAAAATCAATTAATATCCCCTTAGTAGGATTGTCATTGATTCTTTTGGTGATGTAAAGAGGAACATCAGGTGCATGTCTGTAACAATAGAAATCGTACGCCCCATCTTTGAGGAATATAGCAATAGGGTAGGGTTCCTATTTCACACTTGCTACACTCAAGGACACCTTAGAGATCTCAATCTGAATGTAGAGAGGGAGAAAGAGATCTTGCAATAAGGTATCCTAGGGTCGGATTAGAGACTAATGAGGGGTTCACCCCCAAGTTAGGGCTTGGAAAGACTAATGAAATGCAAGACCTAATGTTTAAACTTGGTGATGCATGGAACTTGAATGAATGACCTAGAAATACATATAAATTGGAACAGAAGGCTGTAAAATCATAAGTGTGCACTTGGAAACTTGTAAAGGCTTGAATGAGGACTGGAAATGTCAGAAATGCAAATTTTAATGCTGAGTGGGACTCATACACCAGTCAGGGTGATTTAATCCCAGAATGGGTTTTCTGCACCAAAACTAGAATCTGACAATGCTTAATCTAAATCTCCAGAAACATTGAAAATTGGTTGTACTAGGAATCATACGCCCAAGGTGGCATATCAGTCCTAGTGTTCTTTTTCAAAAGATTAAGGTCTAATTCTGATCTCCAATCTCTTCTCTTTCTGCCATACTTTGTTTCCAAATCTAAAACCCTGATTTCAGACTTGTAGATGACTTTTTGTGAAGATATCAACCTTGCAAATGAGGGGGACAACTCCAACTTTCTCCAAGCTTGTAACCTAATCTTCAAGGGATCTTCAAGATCTAAGACACCTAGATCTACAATCACACATGTAGAGAGTGAAAAACTTGTTGATTTGTTAGTGGATAGGGGTTTTCCTAAGTCAAACCCCTTGTAGGTCATTAAACAAAATGATGAGATAATGCAATAAGGACATGAAACATGAACAATGATACCTTGAATGATTTGTAAATTTGCAATCTAACATGAAATGACCATGAAGGATGTAGATCTAGATCTCAAGATAAGTGTAGAACAATGCTTGACCTTGGATCTTGAATGCAACATCACAAAACTAGCTCAATAACATGCTTGATGATTTATATCCTTGACATGATGATGGATCTTGAATTACTACAACAAATGATGAAGAATCTTTCCTTGAATGTCTTAAAAATGATCTTGAATGCTCTCTCGATGATCTTGTGAAGTCTTGGAATACTTAACTCTTGAGTGATTGACTTGATATTATGAATGCTCAATGAAATAATGATTTGAGGCCTCATTTATATAGGAAATCTATATAATATCCCATTTATTGGATCCCATAGGCCGATATTCATGAAATTTTAACTTAAAACCCACATTTCCCGCTCAAAACCCTAAAAAGGGGCCAAATGGGACTCATACGCCACACTTGGCATATGGTATGCCCAAGGTGGCATATGGGTCCCACAAGGCCTTTTGAGGTGGATAAGTGTCGAGGTGTTAAGAAATTAAGTTTATTTGATGTCTATGTCAGGATTTTGGTTGAAATATGCCTCACAATGTATAATATAGGGTCTTAGGGGCCCATTAATGATGATATTAAGGTCATAAATACAAGAGGGATTAAAACTCAATGTGAAAGTGTAAATAAATATACTTTACAACATTAAATTAAGGCCACAACTAGGTTTATTTAGCTTAATAGGTTCTTAAATCCAATGTGAATGTGGAAAACACATTACAACACTAGATCAAGGTGCCATTAGGTGCATTCTAAGGTTAATCATTCCCAAGTTAAGTGTGAGAATATAAGAAATGACATTTTTCTATAATAGAACATCTAATTATGTCATTTTGTGAGAAAGCAATGTCAAGGGGCATTTTGGTTTGGCCCTTACAAGGTTGAAAATCAATGAATCCAACCACACATTCTAAGGTGAAATCACAATACTGTGTCTCACTTTTTTCCCAAGATGGACATTTACATCAATATTTTAACTAAATATTCATCTTCTATGACCTATAGCAGCTAAACCGTTAAGAATTTGAAGATGATGTGAACTAGTGATTTGTGGCAATTTGTGTGTAGACTCTGATTTTTTTTTTCAAACTTTTTGAAACAGATCATGAATCTGTCAACATCTCCTTTAATAACTATTTTTAAATAGAAAACAATATTTTCAAAAAGCAAATTTTTTTTCGTACAACATAATTTTTTTTCTATAAGGATTAAATTATAATTTTTCAAATATAGATTCTCAACATCAATATCTAGGGAAAGGATATTTTTTCATATTTTTTGTTGCATATTTTTTTAAAATTAATTCTTGAAGTCATTGTAACTATAATTTCGACATATGTGTGTGTCATACAACCTAACTTGTTGTGTATATGTCGAAATCCTTTTTTTTGGGGGTGAAAAAAGGACATCAATACCTAGGGAAAGGGTATTTTTTGAATTTTTTTTTATAATGGTTTACTATTTTTCCACCTCTACATAATAAAGAGCTTGATGTTCGGAGAAAAACCTATGTTTAGTAAAAAATGAAAATTAAATACATGATAAAATAAACATATATAAAAACTATACTTGTTGGAAAGCTCGTTTTGAGGGCTACAATCTTGCAAAATATAATTTTTAAATGATGTTATTTAATCCCTCAAAAGGTAAAGAAAAATTTGTTTTTTACTAGCGTTTTGATAGGTGCGAAGGAGACTCCATTGTGGGTATGATTTAATACTAGACGGGTTATATCAAAAGAGGATTGATCTAAGGGGTTCTTATTTATCCCTCTTCAATTAAAACCCTTTATATGGAGCCTCTCAAGACTTAAATCAATATTTTTTCTGAAAACAATGATTTCAGGAAAAAATCAGCATGTCCCAAAAGTAAGACACACTATTGTGACAACACCCTCTGAGGATAAGTATACTTCATTTTCATTCATATTTTCATTATTTGTATCTTCAATTTTGTTAGCATTCATCACATCATTCTTGGCATCACTAGCTTTCACAAAAGAGATATTATGATTTGGAAATTTTGGTTGGGTGGGGCAACAAACTCATTTCCTTTATCATTAACACAACCAGTCTGGATGTGATTAGAATCAATGAGGTCTTGCACAATATGTTTAAGACACTTACATTGTTTGTATCCTGTCCATTTTGTTGGTGATAATGGAAAAAGGTATTTGAGTTAAAGCTTCTAGAGGTAAAGGCTTAGTTGTATTAATGGCTCTAATAGGAGGTAAGGTGACTAAGTTATTACTTATAAGTTGCAACATGATGGAGTGAAGGATATTGGGTAAGGTGTAAATTGTCTACTCCTCTCCCTAAATGGATATGGATTTTTCATTTTTATAGCAGCCACTTGGGAGTTAACATGTTGACTTGTTTGAGGTGTATTTATTTGTGAAACCCCCTTGTTTTGTTTCTTGAAAGGTTGGAAATTATTTTGGGCAACAAATTTGGATTTCTCAGGATGGTTAGAAGGAGTTTTTGCTTCACAATGACTGACCGAACTCTGATAATCATGAAGGGTCGTGCACAAGTATGTAAAGGAGGGAAATTTCAACATCTCAAGTTTAGCTTGAATATTGGTATGCAAATTTTCTATGAACATTCTTTGAAGGTCAGCATCAAGAATCTTAATGTTTATTTGTGATTAAAGCAATCGGTATTGTGTTATGAAATCAGTGACCTTTTCATCTTTTTTTTTGTTTACATTGCATTAAATAGGCTAAGGTCATCTTGTGACCCATGTGCACTTGGAAATGATTAAGCAAGGCATCAACAAGTTCATTGAGTGAACTAATTGAGTTGTTTGGTAAGGAAAAAAACTACTCTAAGGCAATGTCTTTCAATGATCTAGGGAAAATTTTAGCCAAGAGTTTTTCCTAAAAAATGAAGTGACTACATAAGGCATTATATGCAAAGATATGGTTACTAGGGTCTCCTTTTCTACCAAATTTCTCAAATATAGGAATCTCTATGCCTTATGGAATTTTTTCTGACAATATCTACAAGGATAAAGGGTTTCTTTTGACATATTGTGAAGGTTGTCCATTTTGAGTTTGGTTCAATGTACCAATTTGTTGTTGGATGAATGAAACATTTTGTAGGAGTTGGTTAAGGATAGGATCATTGTGTGTTTTGTGAGATGGAGGTGAATAAGGTGGATGTGTATATGTATTCAAAGGACAAGTGAATTATAAGTTTGTGGAAGAGATGGATTAGGAGATATGAGATTTGAATGCACAAAGCTAAAGGGATTCCTAGTGGAAATACCTAAGGTGGTATTGAAATTTCTAGTGGGTTGTTCATTGTTGTAATAGTTGGATTAGTGTATGTCAGAACAAAGGTCATAGTTGTGGAAGGAGGAATTGGATTTCCACCTTGACTTTGAGTATACCCCAAATTTTGAGCACAAATAGTTGTTGTAGGAACACATTTATCAATAATGTGAACTATGCTACACACAATCTCTATTCCTTGTTCATTATCAAGCATTTTCATCATGTTATCTATGACGAGAATTGCAGTACTAATAATGTATTCATAACTCACAAAGTTTTACAATTTCTCTAAATCTTCATCCATTTTTTTTAGTTCCTATTGAGGGACATTAGCAACCGTTGTGTTAACATCAATCACATTGGTTGTGGGTAGGGTGGTCATGGGAAATGAGGTATCAAAGCTATGGTCCATAGTGGGTTGACTAGTATCAACACTATGAGTGAAAGAGTTGGAAACTCAAGATACACGATGAGTTTGGTAGTGCAAGATGACATGAGTCTCAAACTACATCTCACTATAGTATTGGTAATAGGAAACTAGGTTGTGAATCTCATACAAGCTTCACCAAACCTAAGTGCACCCAAAATGGAGAATAGGCATTAGATAAATACAAACAAACACCCTAGAATATGAAGTGTAATGCATGTAAAGAGAGAAATATTTAGATTTTAAACAAGATAATTTATTGATTATGCTATGTGAAAACCTAAAAAATGATGTCTTTTTATTTCAATTTTTATTTTCAAACAATGGACTCAATTTGACCAATTAAACCTAATGCAAAGAATGACATTTTTTTTTAATTTCTGAAACTAAAACCCAGATTTAACAACAGATCATAATGAAGAAAACAGAGAGAAATTACTACCCAAAAATTTGAAACACCTATACAAGGATAGATTCACCCTAGGGTGAATGGGTCTTAGCACAGGGGTTGCAAAACTTTAAATTTGAGTCTAAATTTCAATGCTAGGGTTTGTCGTTTTAGATTATAATCTGTAGTTTTAGTGACTAGTTTTTCTAGATTTTGATGTCTAAATGCAAGTGCAATAAATGAAAAATGATGAACAATATGACACTTTTTGAAATGCAATTTTGACTCAATTTGTGAATATGAATGATGGAACATACACTAATATGCAAGTACTATGCTAAATTAATGTAATATGCATGTTTTTTTTTGAATTTTTCAAATTTAAAAGGATGCAATGTGAAAGCCTAAAACCCTAAATGAGATGTAAACTAATGCAGTTTTAACAACCCTAAATGAGATGACAAGTAATGCAATGCAATGTAAACTAATGCAAATCCTAGATCTAGGGTTTGAATGGACTCCAAATTTAAAAAAATTCATGTACAACATTGGGTTCACCAAAATGAAAAGTAGGAAAAAAATGTGTGGGTGATGGATTTTGAATGGGGGTATGGACCTACACTTTCCCTCCTACTTTCATTAGAAAAAAGAGATCCTCTGGGTCAATATTGACTTTCAACCTTTAGGTGAGTCAATCTTGATGGAGATATTATTGTTTTCCTTATGACTAAGGATGGGGTAAATCAACCTGAAATGCATTTTTGGGAGATGAATGAAAAATAACAAATGAATGGAATAATGCAATGAAACACATGAAACCTCTAAATTAAACCTTAATCTAACAAAATCTAGGAAGTTTCAACAAATCTGGGAAGGATGTGATTTTATGCACCTGTCACAAAAAGGTTGTGCTAAGTGCCCTCCTGGGACTCATTCACCAAAGGGTGAATGGGTCTTGCTATAGGGGTTGAAAATATGCTTTCATAGTCCTCTGGTCCTTGGTCTACACTCTTGATTCCTTTGAGTTTCAAAGTCAAAAATTCAGAAATAAATTTTGAAAGTGAGTTTTTGTGGCTTGACAATAATGTTGAAAACTTTTGCAACTTTGACAACTTTTGTAATTCTTCTCTTTTATAGATCTTCAATCCTTCTACAACCTAATATCAAACCCTTGATTTGAAACCCTTGAAGGACTAAAACTTAGTACATCTCTCCAAGGTCTTGATCTTTCATGAATGGTTTGATTGATGATGTGATCTTGATGCTTGAATCTTGACTTGAAAACTTGAAATAGGTCTACATCATAATGTTAGCTCCAAAAATATGCATGATTCTCGATAAATTTGACATTATGATTGAGATCTTGAATGTTGCAGTAAATGCTTGAGAAATATGCTCTTGAACACTTTTGACAATAATCTTAGCTCTTGTGAAATTTGGATAATCTTTTTTAGGATTTGAATTAATAAAAAGACCTTATATTTATAGACAATTTTCTAATTTCCCAAAAATTAAACATTACAAGCTGACATTTGAAATTGAATTTGGGATTATAAAATGGCCATTGGAAAAACATAGTTAAAATTTGAATTAAGCAACTAGAAAGGGGACCAATTTTCCCAAGGGTGAATGGGTCCTGACCTAAATTGCCAGGACCTATTCATTTCAAGGTGTTAAAAATGGTAATTGCATTAATTAAATCATAATTCCCCTTTTGGAAATTGCAATTAATTAAGCTTGTAGATGCGAAATTGAGCGAATTAGAGGCTTAATTAAGTCCAATTTATTAAGGGACCCAAACATAGTGTGAAAATGTGAAGGAGTACATTTTTTGACACTACAAATATATATATTTATATATATAATGATTGTTAGCTTATTTATAAAAACATCTTCTATTCATCTTGTAATCAATCTTATTAATATTTTTACTATTTATAATTCATTACTTGAATTTGGTAAATAATTTCATATGTATACTTATCCTTGATTAAAAAATTAGTGATAAATTCATAAAAATTAATTAAGGTTATTCATAAACTAAATTAATGAATAAACATATTTACTTTATTTTATTATAAATAAATCTTAAATTGACGTAATTGTACAAACACTGTGTTGGTGACCATAATATGGAAGATTTAAGTACTCTCAAATTTTAAAAAAATATCTTTTGTGTATTTGTATTGTTGTGATGTTTAAGATTGAGAATGTTGAAAAATGATTTCTTATCACAATAATTTAAATTATTAATTGACACGTCATTTGTAGAAGGATAAATGTTATATTACTTTGTGATATAAAATACAGTATAAAGATATAAGAACATTAGTATAAGAGAATTTGTATTTAAAATAATTTGTAAAATAGATTCAAAATTAAAAACTTATTAAAAGATATGGTTTTCAATAATCTAATATTAAATTATAAAATGAAGTAAATTAAATATAAAAAATAACTTGAGGATAGATATTTTTTATTAATTATATATATATATATATATATATATATATATATAATTTTTTTATAATTGAATAAATTAGAAGTTAATTATGTTATTAAAAATGAGATTATATTTTTATAAAATTTCTCTGATACTTTGTACTTGAGAAAACAAACTTTCTTATAGTGTACATTTAGGTTGATTAAATAAATGTAAATAATTTAGCATAAATTAATTTAGATTAAAGTGATTGATAGATGTGTATGATAGAGTGTGCAAAGAAAATCAATGTTATTTTAGAAAAAAATAAATGTATGGGGATAAGAGTATTTAAGAAGAACAATGATAGAAATAAAAATTGATGTAGTGTAAATTCCACCCACTTTGGGACATAAAGGTAGGCAATCTAAATGTGAATCTAAACTTTGATACATGATCTTGATTTGGTGTTTCATATAAATTGTCTATCATTTTCCAAAAAAGTGGGGCCATTTTGATGCCTTGTGGAATCAATCCTAAACAAAGTAGGATTGAAAAGAACCTTCAAAATCTTCAAGTTCACAATTTTTTAAGTCTCTCTTCTCTCTTCAAAAACATGATTCATTTTTTTTTTTTGGTGGGGGGCTTTCATTCTCTATCCATTTTCAAAATAAAATTATTACATGATTTGTATTTGCTACAATATTTCATGGAGTTAGTAAGTGATATATATCACAAGTGATCATATAAGAAATAATTTATATTTACAATTTTTCCACTAATTTACTAATCAGGGTTATGGTAAAAGGAATCACAAATTTGATAATATGTGATATATTTTTTTCAAATTAAAAGGAACACTAAGAATTTAGATATTATAAACCTTTTCTATAAATAAGTAGCTAAGTTTCAAAGACAAGCAATCTCAATTGTTTGTAAATACTATTGTTATATATTTTTTCTTTTCAATCTAACTCTTTTGTTATTCATTGAAAAAAAAATTAAACATAAAATTAAAATTGTTAAAATATATATTATTGAAAGAAGTCAAACCTTTATGTCATATAAAATAAATCTAGGTGAATCTTGGAGGATCATCAATAAAGGAAAATAAACCTTAGGGTTCAGCTGGTAATTTTGAGATAAGAAACAAATGTATGAAAGTACGTCCGAATAAAAATATAATAATAATTAATAAATGACAAATATGTGAAAAATAGTATAAATAAAATGAATGTATATAAAATAAAAATTGAATCATCCCCTAAACTTAAAACAAAAATAACACTTATCAATATATTATTGTATTAAAAATATTACTATCAAAATAGACAAAATAAATAAAATTAAAAATTAAAAATTAATATAAATATACTAATCTCACCATTAAAACATAAAAAAGTTTACGTTTCTTTCTATCAAATGAAAAAAACAAATATTAAATAAAACAAACCTTTTTCTCGACCAAATACCTAAAAGTTTAAATAGACTCAATTTGCGCAGATTTTCTGTCAAGAATATTGTACAAGAACGCTATACATGTACGATTCTGTGGATGGTTTCTGTTATCTGCAGGGAATAAATCCTTCTGTCATTTACTGATTTTTATTTGGTTCGATTTTATATGGTTCTAAATAAACTTCTCAGATTTGACTTTCATGGAAATCTTTGAGAATCCAATCTTGCCCTTCTTTATGAAACACACAATAGTAAAGGGTCTTATCTTGAATCAAAAGTATTTCAGCATGCAATAATAGAGGGTCTGAATTTCAAAATGCAATATTATAACTTCAACATGTAATAATAGAGGGTCTTATCTTGGATCAAAAGAATTTCAACATGAAATATTGTCTGCACATGTGTTTTATCTATGCTTCCACATTTTGCATACATGTCTATTAGAGTTATAATAACAACATATAACAATAATTTTCTACAGACAGAAATATTGATAACTCTTAAAAGCTTGTGGTTTGGATTATAATATAGCAATGTTGATGCTACATTTAATGAAAAGGCTCTAAAAAATAATATATTTTCTTGATGTGTGTGAAACAAATTATCAATAGAATGGATGCGCCAAAACATTGAGTTGGACATAGTTCACCAATAGTTAAGGGAAACATATTTTTGAAGTTGCTTAGAGGATGTGTGAACTATGGAATCAAATGATGATTGTGTAGCTAGCACACTTTAGAACTAACAATATGTATTTGACAAATTTATAATTGGATGGGTTATTGGATCAAAATGATATTAATGATCATGACTCTTCTTGGAAATATAAAGCATCATGAGAATGAAAACACAAGAGGCTTATAAAATATGCAAGATTAAAATGAGGTCATGGAAATTGATATGAGGTCAAGAGTAGAGATGCAAGGGTGAGAATTAATATAGGGAAGGGTTAAAGGCTTGGCCAAGGCTTTCAATAGACAAGGTTTTATTTGATGGGTCTAATATCAAGAATTATTTTAAAAACTTAATCCTTAGTTTTATGACTAAATAGAACACATATTAGGTGCTTGTAGGGAAAATTAATTCCTAGGAACAATTGATAGGGTTACTCCCTTGCAAAGGGAACATGATAATTACACAAGAAAACTATACTAATAGACTTTGAAGCATGAAATAGATAGGAAGATTAATGATCATGGAATAGTACAATGACTGAGAAAGATAAAGATTGACTCCTTTTCTCACACATGGACAACCTAGACTAAGGCCAAGACATCCAAATCTTTGTTTAGGATTTTTGGTTTAGCTCCTCATAGATGAGTACATAGGTACTTGATTATCAATCCTACAATATCCAAGGACACTTATATTCGTCAACATAATTATTAGATCATTAAATAGGACACTGGAATCACTTGCAAGAAGAACATCCAATAAATTTGTAGATATGAATTCTTGGGCAATGGAATACACACAATTTGATCTTCAATCCCTAACATTGAGATTTATGATCTCTAAGGAATTTCCAATTTTACATAGCCTTAGTATTTAAGATCTTAGCTCAATCTCCAATCTTGGGATACAATCCACAATCTTTGATTCGAGTTTATAAATTAGTAACACTAATCATTTAGCGCATCATGGTCATGATAACAAAATATTAGAAACTATCAAAACCTTAGTGGTGATGATCAGCTCAATGTATATCCATTAAATATATAAGATTCATGGATAAGAGTATTATTCATAATTTAACTAAGATTTTTCTAGTACACATTAACAACTAAAATCTATCCCATGTACATTATAATTAAGTTCTTATGAGTGACTCTAATTCTAATACATACCTTAGTCAATCAATTAAGAATCTCATTGCCTACATATCATAGTGATCCACATAATTCAAAGGACTTGTTGTTTTGGATATTTTTGGCTAACCCATATCCTCAATTTGAACAAGAATTCAAAATATTGGCCTTGAACCATGAGATCAGTTGCTATCTATTGCAAATCTGTAATGATATATGCAAATTCCCAATATTTTCTCACCCTTTCATATATAATCATACTAAGCCCTATTGAGTAAGGAACTTAATCAAGTGATTAGACATAATCATAATCATGTTGTTGCGAAATCAAAGTATCTTTTTCCTCACCAAAATGACAAATAAAAATAGATGGAAATAAATTTAATAAGAAACTTCAAAACTAAGAGAACACCATTGATGCACCCATTGACCAAATGTATTATACTCAAGATACCAAGATGGAATCTATGAATAACCTCCAACTACAATCTAAGAAGTATTTCTATCAAAATGTAAATAGAGGAGATCATGTGAATGTATCATATAGTGAGAATCACTTTACTCAAGTATCTAATCATGTAAAGTTGAACCCTAAAATCTTGTGTAGAAATGGTCTTCCCTTTACTTTTGGAAGAGGGCTTCGAGATAGAAATCTAATCCCACTATATGGCTTCGTTGAAAGCCTCTCACCTCTACTAATATCTATATTCATCGTGTCCAATATTGCCACAAAAAGAAAAAGGATCATTCATCTTCTTTGTCTTAGAAAAATTGGAAGGAAGTATGGAATTCTAATAGTTCTTCTACTTTAGTTTGTAGGGAGGCTTATACTTGAAGTAAAATTTATTTTTGTATTCTATTTATTCTTACTTTTTCCCTTACATGATTGAGCCATCAAGTCTCAATTCTTAGAACTAGGATGTGCATCCAATAGACAAGGTATGAATGGATATGTGTAATAAATACATCTTTAAGTGAATAGATTGGAATAGATATCTATATGAAGGGTATGTGTAGGATCATGATGGGCCAAAAAGTGGCGATATGTAAGCCATATAATGGCCCATGTGGCTGATGACGTTTTTTTTACCCAAAATTAATGAAACGAAAAGGGTTTTTAGAGGATATTCTCATCTTTCCTCCAATATAAATTATGTTTTACTTTGAATTTAATAAATAATTATTATTCATTTTCTATTAGAATTATGAATAAAGTCCTTATTGATAGGCTGATTGAAAAACATCTATAACTTTCAAATGGTATCACATTTTTTGAATCCAAAACATGTGTCACATTCTATCGTTTTCATAGTATAGGATTAAAAAAATAAATGAATTTCTTGATTTTTTGACCAAGTTAAGGTGGTTAGATAGACGAACTTTTATATTTTTTAAAATTTGTAATAAAAAATTCATAATTAATTATTTACTTGGAAAAAAATTATAAAAAAATATACATCACATCGGGACATGAGTCCTCTAATTATATCTAAAATATAATAAAAAAATATTATCATTTTATTGTGGTTAGGATGGTCAGACAAACACCTACTTCTTATTTTTACCTTGAAATTTAAATACTACTGCATTGAAATTTCAAATTTTCACCAAATAGATTTTTTGTTTTTAAATAAAGGTCTAGTAGTTTAGAAACTACATTCAATTTTCTACAGATTCTATTTTTACATTTTTTTGAAATAATATAGATAACTTATTCAAATTTTTACGTGAAGTTGTCTAACTCTGATTTTATGTCTTTTTATTGCCACTTAAGGGCTTGTTTTTTCCATGATGATCTTGCACATACCCTGAATAAAGTGAACAATAATTGTATAAATATATATACTATTGAATGAGTAAAAATATGAAAAAAGTGAACCTCACTTTATATCAGAATATATTATTTATTGATATATAAATATATATAAATATTCTTTCAAAATAACAATAATTATTTAAAAATTGCCCCTTTTTCCACTACCTCTTTTTATATTATATTTTTAAAAACTTTACATAATTAATATAGAAATAACACTATTTCACCTAAACTAAAAGAAAAGTCAATAAAGATGTGTGTAAATGTTAGTGTTGTATGCTTTCTAGTTGGTAAGCATTTGAGATGTATCAGGGATTACCTACAGTTGCATTTCAGTATCATCATTAGAAATAGTTGTTCAGGGTCTCTATATATACCTACATAGCCGATCATTATATCACAACAAACATGGAGACCAAGGGGATGATGAATTGGGTACTCCTCAATGTATCGTCCACTATGAATTCTAATTTTATAGTTGGGGCTGCCACAATATTTCTCTTGGCAATAATATTTTTTTGGCTTAGAATAGATGGAAGTGATAAGCATAGGCTCCCTCCATGACCTAGAGCGCTCCCCATAATAGGCAATTTTCATCTCTTGATGGACAAGGAAAATCCCTTTCATAGGATTCCCATTTCACTCTCTAAAGTTTATGGACCCATTATGCACCTCAGATTTGGTAGCCTCCCAGATTTGATCATCAGTTGTTGAGAGCTAGCCAAAGAATGTTTTACAATAAATGACTTAGATTTTGCTTCTAGATCTCCTCTTTCTTAGGCAAAGCATCTGGATTATAATTTTATGTTTATGGGATGGGCTCCTTATGGCTCCTACTGGAGAAATCCTAGAAAAATATGTGCTCTTGAGCTTCTTTCTTCTAAACAAATCTAAACATACCAACCCAAGAGAATGAGAGAGATTTGTAAGAATTTGAATACTCTATTTCAACAGGCTCAGATGAAAACCATAGTTAATATGAGAACTATTTTTGAAAATATAAGAATCATTTACAGGGTGTTGTACCTTTCACATAGAGCCCAAGGAGCCAAAAAGAAGCTAGTTCAAATAGAATGTGAACTAGGAGAAAAAAAAATAGAGACAGTTGACTGATAGCTGTAGGACAACAAACAAGGGTTTAGAACTAGAGGGGACCAAGTTGACTCCTTGAACCCGAGGCCGTAGAGAAGCAACAAATTTGGGGAGTTCCTTCTTCTTTCTTAGCACAACTGATCAAGAAGGCTCAGAAACATCCATCGAGTGGGGTGAGGGGAGAGGATCTCCAACAACCACCTTGGGAAAGGAGCCACCACATAGCGAGGGCACCAATAGTGAAGAAGAGGAGACCAGAGTGATCAAAGTACCATCAAAGTCATTTAACAAGGGACGAATAGGAACCGACTACACAACGACAACAAATCAGGGGAGCAAAGGATCAGCAATAGGGGTAGCCAGAAGAGGAGCCTAGAGAGTCTTAGATAGTAGAGGAGGGGTAGAAGGATCGCCCTCCTAAGAGGAATCATCAGAAGAGTCCAAAGAGAGAGAATCGATCGTGAGGTGATCTGATAGCGCATTATTCCACCAAGTAATAGCTCCCTTGCGGTGAGCAAGATGGCAACCAGAGGCCAACTGACCAGTAGAAAAACACTTCCTACAATGAAAGGGGAGGCCCTCATAGTCCAACAGCTGTGACCAAGGTCTGTCCATCACCATCAAAACCACATCACCATGGAGGGGGTTGGAGATATCCAAATCAACCAAGATACGGGCCACCATAGTATGGCCCAGATCCCAAGACATTGAGTCCACCTTGAGGAAATTTCTAATGGAGTTGTCAATAGCTTCAAAACAAGATTGTTCCCAAAACTAAAGAGGGAGATTTAGCAGACAGACCCAAACAAGTCTGATATTCAGCAGCTCAGTAAGAGGATTGAAAGAGCACGACCAAGGCCTGATGGATAGTGAATGGATACCCCACATACACCCCCTATCCAACACATAGTCCCTCTCCACTGGAGAGGAAAAGGTGAAAAATAAAAACCCTCTAGCACTGGGGTAAAGCTCAATCTATCTAGAGACAATGGGCTTCCAAGAAATGAAAACCCACTCATGGAGATCTAGAAGGGAGGGCCACAAGCCATTAAACTTGCACACCACACCCTACCTCAAATAATAATCTTCATTTTCAACCACTTCAGGACCACAGACAACCACAAGGGAAGCTAGAGCACAGGGCAGAGGACAAACCTTAGCAGGAGTAGGTGCAGAACGAGCACCAACGTTAGACACTACCTCAAAGAAAGACTTTCGGCCAACATGAGCACTAGAGGCAGGAGAAAATGAAACCTTAGGGAGAACAAAGGGGACAACAACACCCACACCAAATAGCGTTGCATCCACGCCATTCACCAACAAGGAAGATTCAAGGATGGGAGGAGCCCCAACAATGCAGCACCACCACCAGAAACAATTATCACTGGAGCAACCACGTCCCCAGCAACATTCAAAATCTCTTCCCGAAGGGCATCACATGCACAAAGCTTGCTCCTGCAGAGCTCACCGAAACAGGATGAGGGGACAAAAGGCCTATCCACACTAGCTGTCATTCGAGCACCCA
Source organism: Sequoiadendron giganteum (assembly GCA_007115665.2). NCBI lineage: Eukaryota > Viridiplantae > Streptophyta > Pinopsida > Cupressales > Cupressaceae > Sequoiadendron > Sequoiadendron giganteum. The sequence goes on from CM021110.1 coordinate 317,180,381, forward strand.
TAGAAGAACCCACAAGAACAAACACAACGCCTCCATTCAAAACTAATCATTGAAGAGTGCTCCCACCCAGCAGTGCCATTTATCTTTCTAAATAAATAAATGGCTTGTTATTCGTCCACTCTATTTGTTAATATGAGAATTGTCTTGTCCTGGTTGACTCTGAATATTCTAATGAGCATGATAATGGGTGATCGGTATTTTGGAGAGGAAGAGGGGATGTCATTTGTAGAAATTGGATATTTGATTGAAGAGTCTTTTGTGATCCAAGGGGTTGTTAATATTTCGGATTACATTCCCTGGTTGAAGTGGCTTGATTTGCAAAGGTATGAGAGGTATATGAAGGTGTAGGGGAAACTCAATCCTTACATGCAGAGAATAGTGGGGCAGCACCGGGAAAACCCACCGAAAGAGAAGGAAGAAATGGACTTCATAGACGTGCTCATCTTGCACGCTGAGGAGAATGGAGAAGCAATTCCTGACAAAGACACCTTCATCAAAACCATTGTTGTGGTAAGCTTTTTTTCATGTCACTTTTCTCTTTTTAATCTTTTAGTTGTTCTATATATATGTATATATGTATATGTGTGTATACATACGTGTGTATATATGTATATATGTATATGCATATATATACATACATGTGTACATATATATGTATATGTATGTGTGTATATGTGTGTGTATATGTATATGTATGTGTGTCACATGTGTGTGCACACATATATGTGTGCATATGTATGTGTATATATATGCGTATATATGTATATGTGTATGGTTGTACACACATACACACATATATATATACATGTGTATGCAGACACACATATGTGTGTGTATATGTGTATGTGTGTATGTGTGTACACACATGTGTACATAGATGCATATATATATACACACATGTGTGTATGTACCTATGTATATGTATATATGTGTATGTGTGTATATATGTGTGTGTGTGTATCGCTTATATGAATATATACATAAATATGTGTATGATCTAGTTAAATATAAACAACCATTTTCATATCATGTATAATAATTACGCAACTTGTGACAAAGACACCTTCATTAAAGTCGAGGTAAGCTCTTGCATTTCATTTCTTACTTTTTTTATTTTTGTTATCTATATGTATGTGTGTGTATGTTCTAGTTAAATATAGACAACCATTGTTATATATGCATAATAATTATGCAAGTTTTTTTTGATGAAATTGTTCATATATAAAAAATTGACATGATGAATTGGTTAGTTTATCTTTAGCTTTATTATTGGATGTATTTTATGAGCTATTACTTTATTTTAATATTAAGATAACCTCATATTTATTATGGCATTAACATAGTTTTTACAAATTTTTAAATAATATTTTCCCTTTCATATATCAAATATACTTATAAAATGTGTCTTTTGAAATTATTTTTATGATTAATTTTTTTATATTATATCTCATTCCTTTTTAAATATATTAAATTTATAATGACTAAAAATTTTCAAGAAGAAATCTATTATATTGATTCTATTTTTAAAATTTATTTCATGTGGTCAACAATATACCTTTCTTTTAAATACTAAGAATATATATTATTTTATTATTAATAAAATTTAAGATTTATAATACTAATAGAAATTTCATGTTCTTGTTATTTTTATGCTACTAATTTATATTTTTCTTCCAGAATATGTTTAGTGTAGGTGCAAATACTTCTTCACTTACCATAGAATGGGTATTGTCATTAGTAATGTTGCATCCAAACATAAGGAAGATGGCGTAAGAGGAAATTGATAGTAAAATTGGAAAAAGAAGACTAGTAGAAGAGTCAGACATACCACAATTAAAATACTTGCAACCAATAGTCAAGGAGACATTGCATCTTTTCCCACCTGGGCCTTTACTTGCACCACATGAATCTATTAAATCATGCACAATTGGAGGCTTCCATATTCCAGCAAGAACAATACTAATGGTAAATTTATGGGCAATTCATAGAGACCCAAGAAATTGGAATCAACCACTAGAATTTATACCAGAGCATTTCTTGGAAAAAATATAGAGATAGAGAGCATAAAATCTTCAAGGAATGAATTTGAGATGTTTCCTTTTAGGGTAGGAAGACGAGGATGTCCTGGTGCCTCTTTGGCAATGTGCCTGGTGCATATAAATCTTGCAAGGTTGTTGCAAAGCTTTGATTGGTTTCTTCCTAATGGTAAAACCCTTGATATAAATGAAGGAGTTGGCCTAAAAATGCAAAAATTAGTACCCTTGGAGGTTGTTATTAAAGCTCGTCTTCCACCCCATTTGTACTAAAGTTCTATTGAATAATAAGTTTAAATGTTGGAGCTTTCAATTTATTTGTGGACTTCAATATACAAACAAAGCTCCTTTTCTTTCTCTTTCTACAACAAAACATAATATCCAAAAAAATTTAAAGCAAATAAATTAATATTAGTTTATTTGTTATTAAACTCATTAGTGTAGCTAATTTGTATTTAAATAATGTAATTTCATATTAAGTGTTATTAATTTATTATACTGTATGATATTAAATATATGTGCAATAATTGTTAGCTTATTTAAAAAAAACATCTTCTTCATCTCATAATCAAACTTATTAATATTTTTACTAAATTTCTAATTTATTACTTCACTTTGGTAAATAACTTTATATATATGCAAATTTACAGATCGTAGTGGTAGTAGTAATTTTTGTATAAGGGGATAGGATAGAAACTTCAACAACAATAGTTGAAGGGCAAAGAGAGGCCACCCACAAAGGTTATAGTTTGAAAACTAATGCAATAAATCTGAGGATGCATCAAAGGAGGGTAGCCAATGCCCAAGCTCTCACATGCACAACATGTAAGATCTGATTGGATCCTTTCCTCACATGTAGGGCTAGGTTCAAACCTCAATGCCATCCACAATAACATGCCCTATTCATTCTTCAGGATCCATCCTATTTAGCTCAATCCTTGATCCAAAAAGTATTATTTTAAAGATTAGGTCCATATTATTTAATGAACTGGACTCAGGTGTTTATCACTTCATAATCCAAACCTAATTCAACCATCCCCAACAAATGTATACTTAATACATAATAGCCTCCAATATACCATCAAAAACATGTATGTTTTATCATAATACTTGCATCAAAAAATGCTAAATAATATTAACTAATTTTTTATCATATATTCAAATACATTTAGATTTAGAGTATACAATACATATCACCACAATTTCAAGAACATCTAATATTCAAAGCAAATGCTACCAACCAAATAAGACAAAAAACAGGAATCTTACATTTTTTCTTTAGTTTAATGAAGAAAAATATATATTGAATTATGAATAAGTGTGACCCAAAAAACATTACTTTAAAGAGTTAGGTTCATATTATTCTATGAACCATTATTAGGTGTTTATCACTTTATAATCCAAACCTATTCCAACCATCCCCACAAATTTTTGCTTAATACATTATAGCCTCCAATATACAATTACAAAAATGTGTTATATGAAAAAAAATCATAATAAAATTTATAAATAATTCAATTAAATTTTCATCATATTGTAAAGGAATAAACGCCCTTTCCACATTAATCTAAGCTCATCTAATAAAATACAAACACAAAAGCATAAATTAGCCTAGATTAATATATGATAGTAGTGGGCACAAATACCAAAAATAATAAACATTAAATATGACATTGATGCATAAATATATGCTGTATACTAAAATCTACAAAGAACCTTATATATAATGGCAAGGATAAGGAACATTATATATAATGGCAAGGATAAGGTGGAGAGAAGGTAAGACCCCTCAAAATTTGAAACACGCTCTCTATGCGAGCTTAAGCATTTCAGACGTAACTGGGATTACCTACAGTTCCGTAACAGGCGTTAAATTGGAGTATCACCATTAGAAATAGTTGTTCAGGGTTTCTGTAAATACCTACGCAGCCGATCATTATATCAAAACAAACATGGAGACCAAGGGGATGATGAACTGGGTACTCCTGAATATATCATCGAGTCTGAATTCTAATTTTATAGGTGGGACTGCCAGTCTTTCTCTTGGCAATAATAGTTTTTTGGCTTAGAATAAATAGAAGTGATAAGCATAGGCTCCCTCCAGGACCCAGAGCGCTCCCCATAATAGGCCATTTTCATCTCCTGATGGACAAGGAAAAGCCCTTTCATAGGATTCTCGATTCACTCTCTAAAGTTTATGGACCCATTATGCACCTCACATTTGGTAGCCGCCCAGTTTTGATTATCAGTTGTTCAGAGCTAGCGAAAGAATGTTTTACAGTAAATGATTTAGCTTTTGCTTCTAGGCCTCCTCTTACTCAGGGAAAGCATCTGGGTTATAATTTTATGTTTATGGGATGGGCTCCTTATGGCTCCTACTAGAGAAATGCTAGAAAAATATGTGCTCTTGAGCTTCTTTCTTCTAAACAGATCCAAACATACCGATCCAAGAGAACGAGAGAGATCTGTAAGACTCTGAATACTTTGTTTCAACTGGCTCAGACAGAAAGCACAGTCAACATGAGAAGTGTTTTGTCCCAGTTGACTCTGAATATTCTGATGAGCATGATAATGGGTGATCGGTATTTTGGAGAGGAAGAGGGGATGTCATTTGCAGAAATTGGACATCTGATTGAAGAGTCTTTTGTGCTCCAAGGGGCTGTCAATATTGGGGATTACATTCCCTGGTTGAAGTGGCTTGATTTGCAAGGTTATGAGAGGGCTATGAAGAAGGTGCAGGGGAAACTCAATCCTTACATGCAGAGAATGGTGGAGAAGCACCGGGAAAACCCACCAAAAGAGAAGGAAGACATGGACTTCATAGATGTGCTCATCTTGCAGGCTGAGGAGAATGGTGAAGCAATTCCTGACAAAGATACCTTCATCAAAGCCATTACTGTGGTAATCTTTTTTTTTCTAGTCTTTTAGTTGTTCTATATGTGTATATACATACATTTGTATGTGTATATATGTATGCGTATATATGTATATATATGTATATATGTGTATGTGTATGTGTTTATATATATATCATTTATATGAATATATACATAAATATGTGCATGATCTAGGTAAAGATAAACAATCACTGTCATATCATGTATAATAATTACATGATTTCTGACAAAGATATCTTCATTAAAGTCATTGTTGTGGTAAGCTCTTTTGCATTTCATTTCTTATTTAGTAGTCTTTTCGTTGTGTATATGTATGTCTATAAATATGTGTGTATGTTCTACTTAAATATAGACCATCATTGTTATATCATGTATAATAATTATGCAACTTCTTTTTGATAAAATTGTTCATATATAAAAAATTGAGATGATGAATTGGTTAGTTTATCTTTAACTTTATTATTGGGTGTATTTTTATAAGCTATTACTTTATTTTAATATTAAGAGAAACTCATATTTATTATGACATTATCATAGATTTTACAATTTTTTAAATAATATTTTTTCTTTCAAATATCAAATATACTTATAGAATGTGTCTTTTGAAATTATTTTTATGATTAATTTTTTTATATTATCTCATTCTTTTTGAAATATATTAAATTTAGAATGACTAATAAGTTTTGGAAGAAATCTATTATATTGATTCTATTTTTTTAATCTATTTCATGCGGTCAACAATATACCTTTCTTTTAATTACTGAGAATATATATTATTTTATTATTAATAAAATTTAAGATTTATAATAATAATAAAAAAATTGTGTTCTTGTTATTTTTATGTTACTAATTTATATTTTTCTTCCAGAATATGTTTAGTGCAGGTGCAGATACTTCTTCACTTACCTTGGAATGGGTATTGTCATTATTAATGTTGCATCCAAACACAATGAAGATGGCCCAAGAGGAACTTGATTCTAAAATTGGAAAAAGTAGACTAGTAGAAGAGTCAGACATACCACAATTAAAATACTTGCAAGCAATAGTCAAAGAGACAATGCGTCTTTTCCCACCTGGGCCTTTACTTGTACCACACGAATCTATTAAATCATGCACAATTGGAGGCTTCCATATTCCAGCAGGAACAATACTAATGGTAAATGCATGGGCAATACATAGAGACCCAAGAAATTGGAATCAACCACTAGAATTTATACCAGAGCGTTTCTTGGAGAAAAATATAGAGATAGAGAGCATAAAATCTTTAGGGAATGAATTTGAGATGTTTCCTTTTGGGGTAGGAAGACGAGGATGTCCTGGTGCTTCTTTGGCAATGTGCCTAGTGCATATAAATCTTGCAAGGTTGTTGCAAAGCTTTGACTGGATTCTTCCTAATGATAAAATCCTTGATACAAATGAAGGAGTTGGCCTAACAATGCCAAAATTAGTACCCTTGGAGGTTGTTCTTAAAGCTCGTCTTCCACCTCATTTGTATTGAAGTTCTATTGAATAATAAGTTTAAAGGTTGGAGCTTTCAATTTATTTATGAACTTCAATATACAAAGTTCCTTTTCTTTATCTTTCTACAACAAAACATAATATCCAAAAAAAATTAAAAATAAATAAATTAATGTTAGTTTATTTATTATTAAACTTATTAGTGTAGCTAATTTGTATTTAAATAATTTAATTACTTAATATAAAGTGTTATAATAAACATGATATTAAATATATCTACAATGATTGTTAGCTTATTTAAAAAATACATCTTCTTTATCTCATAATCAATCTTATTAATAATTTTACTATTTCTAATTCACTACTTCACTTTGGTAAATAATTTCATATATGAGTATTCTTGATTAACAAAATTATTGATAAATTTATAATAGATTAATTAAGAGTATTCATAAATTAAATTAATGAATAAATAAATTTACTTTATTTTATTATAAGAAAAAAATTAAATTGACATAATTGTAGAGAACAATGTGTTAGTGGCCATAAAATGGAACATTCTTACTCTCAAATTTAAAATACAATGTCTTTTGTGCACTTGTAGGCTATTATTTTGATGTTTGAGATTGAGAATTTTGAAAAATGAATTCTTATCACAATAATTTGAATTAATAATTGACGCATCATTTGTAGAAGGATACATGTTATATTAGTTTGTGATATAAAATAAGGTATAAAGATATAAGTACATTAATATAAGAGAATTCTTGTATTTAAAATATTTGGTAAAATAGATTCAAAATTAAAAATTTATTAAAAAGTATGTTTTTCAATAATCTAATAGTGATTATAAAATGAAGTAAATTATTTGTGTGTGTATTAATTGAATAAATTAAAATTTAATTATGTTAATAAAAATAAGATTATAGTCTTTTGAAATTTATTGATAAATTGTACTTAAGAAAATAAACTTTCTTCTAGTGTATATTTAGGTTAATTAAATAAAATAAATAATTTAGCATAAATTAACTTAGAAAAATGTGATTGGTAGATGTGTATGATAGAATGTGCAAATCAATGTTACTTTAGGAAAATTAAATTTACGGTGATAAGAGTACTTAAGAGGAACAATTATAGAAATAAAAATTGATGTGTGAATTCCACTCACTTGAATACAAAAAGGTAGGCAATCTAAATATGATTTCTGCTTAGATTCATATGTAGAACTATGACTAACTGTGGGTCAATCCCTCGACCACGAATCAATTCCACATCATGTGAATCTTAACTTTGATGCATGCCCTTGATTTGGTGTTTCCTATAAACTGTCTATAGTTTTCCAAAATAATTGGGTCATTTTAATACCTCATGGAATCAAAAGAAGGATGGAAAAGAACCTTCAAAATCTTCAATTTAACAAATTTTTAAGTCTTTCTTTCTTCAAAATCAAGAATCAATTTTTTTTTGGAGTTTTCATTCTCTATCTTTTTTCAAAATAATATTATTGCATGATCCATATTTGGTACAATATTTCATGGGGTTAGTAAGTGATATATATCACATGTAATCATATAAGACATATTTTTTCCAAAATTTGATAATATGTGATATATTTTTCTCAAATTAAGAGGAACAAGTGTAAGAATTTACATATTATAAACCTTTTCTATAAATAAGTAGCTAATTTTCAAAGACAAGTAATCTCAACTATTTTTAAATACTATTGTTACATTTCTTTTCTTTTCAATATAACTCTTTTGTTATTCATTTATAAGAAAAATTCAAACATAAAATTAAAATTGTTAAAATATATATTATTGAAAGAAGTCAAACCTTTAGAGTTGCTTAAAATAAATCTAGGTGAATATTCAAGCATCATCGATGAAGGTCACAAAATAAGTTGGTTCATAATGGCAAGTAGAAGTGGGTGAGAATCTCATAATTTGAATTTTAAATATTGAATTTTAGGCTCATTCCCGTGTGCCACAAGACTAAATGAAGTTAACCCTAAACTCTTTAAAAATGAACCCGAGGGTTGAGATGGTAATTTTGAGGCAAGGACAAAATGTATGGAAGTCAATACAAATAGGAAAATAATAATAATGAATAAATGAAAAATATGTGAACAATGGTATAAATAAGATGAAATGTATATAAAATAAAAATTCAACCACCGACTAAACATAACACAAAATAACCCTTATCAATATATTATTATATAAAAAACATCACCATCAAAATAGACATAAAACTAAGTAAAAATAATATAAATATACTAATTTCATCATTAAAATAATATATTTAAATATACTTCCCATTAATAATTATTATAATTAAGATGAATTTATTAAAAGAGTTTACTTTTCTTTCTATAAAAGCAATAAAGATAAAAATTCAAAAAGTAGATTTTGTAGATATTATTTTTTCAATATATACGAATTAAAATGTATTGATTTTTAGTTAATAAATCAATGAAACATAAATGAAAATGAAAAACAAATATTATATGTTTAACCTACCTTTTTCTTGACCAAGTATTAAATAAAACCTATGTAGTTTCCTTTAGACCACAATTTCGTATGTTTTTTTTTTTTGTATTACTTATAGCTTGAAAAAAAGTTATCATTATACAATTTATATGTTCATGATATACCTTCATCTATGCTTTAGTTTGTCTAATTGATATTGTCAAGAAAGGACAAAATATAATAATCACTACTAATTTCTTGTGTCAGCATATTACTATATGGATTTTTTTATATTAAAGCATTGCACATATTCCTTCTTTCACTACATCTATCTATGTCATACTATATTCCCAAGGGAGGCTCATATCAAAATTTGTTGAGTTCGATCTTACCACTTTCATTGTCATGTCTTCAAATCCTATTTTTTGTGAAATCTTGGTCTTTCTGATAATCCAAGGTCCTTTAGCATTTTTAGGTCATATTTTGTATTGTACTTTCTTTGTAATTTTAGATAATTCTCTCTGAAAGGGATGTTGTCCTCGGTATTGAAGGGCCAATGTCTCGCATAATTTATCTCTTTCTTGCAAACTTTCACCTTCTCATCTTTGATCAACTTTGTAAATTTGGATTTGGGGACCTCCATAGTGAGAGTTATCTACATCGAAATGGTAAAATAAACGAGTCTTATAGAAGACTTAGTAAGAACTCTCATCTTACCTTGATATTTTTCCTCATTTCTAGCCTTCCATAAAATTTCTATAGATAGTAGCAACCAAAATAAATTAACAAATGAATTAAATTCTTCTAATTGTCCTAATAAAATTTCTTTAAACTTTATTTTCCCTAATTCTCCCTAGCCAAACAAATTAGAACATTTGAAGCATAAACAAAATTTATTTTTCAAAGAAGCACTCAAAGAAAATATGATTGACATTTTTAGGTTTCCTACATAATTTACAGAGTTCCATACTTGATGCAAAATTAGAGTAAGATGGTTTCTTTAATAGCAACAACCACTTAAATCTAGATTTTTTTGGTTTAATAACATTGTTCAAGTTCCATTTAAATATTTTTTCCATTTTTCCTCTTCTATCATTAGATTTCATCACTTATTCATATGGTTAAAAATATCTTTTGATTCGTTTAGAGATTCATAAATGACTTTGGATCTTAGCTTGTGCAAATCTATTTCATTTTCCACCTATAGCTAGTCAAGTTATGACAATTTGCATTATCACAATATGGTTTATTTTTTACAAGAAATTGAAGAGATTTAGTGGCTTCTCTCAACACCAAATATGTTCGCCAGTGTGAGGCAAGCAGAACATACTCAGTTCTTAGAGAGGTCCACTCCTTTAGCTGTCCATTGCAGAGAATATTGTCAAGAAGTAAATAATACATTTTTTTACCCAGCTCTTAGTTGAGCATCCCTGAAGTAATGCAAGTGGTTTCTCTTTATGAATCAAGTTCCACCCCGAATAGAGGAATTTAGGAATATTTTTATTTGATCTCTTTCATCTTTTTATCAACATTCTTGTTCTCTCCCAAGCTTTCTAGATATTTTTAACCATAATTGACCCAATGGGAGCAACTTAGAAGTTTCTAATTAGGAGGTCAGCTATAGGGATTTCTTTTCAAATTTAAGCATTTTTTGGAACCGGCTTCTAAATGTTATTCCTAACTAACACTTTCCAAGGTTCATTGCCCTCTATATATTTAGTGATCCATTTGATAACAAGGGCTACACCTTAATTTTTCGAATCTTGTAAAAAACAACCATCCATTTTCTTTGCTTAAACAACATTAGTCCCAACAAAAAACATGTTTCCTTTTGTTTCCCCAAGCATCAGACCATAAAAACTACCTATTTTTTTAACTTCTTCAATTTGATAGCTACAAAAAAGCTAAGATAAAGAATAGTATAGGGTATAAGATGAAAGAATTTTTTGACAAACTTGAAGCCTCCCTACTAGAGAGAGATATTGTTTGTTCCAATTATCAAGTTTCCTTTATATTTTACTTTTAACTCATTTCCACATATCTCTTAGGCTGGGACTAACCAAAAATGGGATGCCCATATATCAAACTTGTTTGTTT